>NSJW01000017.1:600000-1015073 GCA_019955255.1 Castanospermum australe
AAATTCAAGAATGAAGCATCATGTCAATGACAGAAGAGAAGTCCAAAGCTGCACCCCATTTAACTGAATATGTTACCCAGCATTGAAACCAGAAACAAATGGAGATTGGGTCCTCGGTTGCCACAAAAGTTCGCTCTATAAACTTCAATTGAGCCTCTCAAGAAAAAGAAATGTAAATGTGGATTTTCTTTTTAGTCTATTCTCTTTTTTTTTTTTAATTTTTGTATGCATGCCTAATGTCAACTCGTCATGAATTAATATCTCCTACTTCTCCATTAGTTAAATTTTCTCACATTTTTCACTTGGTAACATCACTTCGAGCATCATAATAAAAGACAGGTCTATTTGCAAGTTGGTTCTCTTATTCAACATCAAACTAAAAGTGCAACTATGCCATTTGAATTCAGCTACTTGGTTTAGGGGGTTAAAAACTAAAAAAGAAAAAGAGAAATAAAAGGTGCTCATCTTTAAATTTATTGCAGTAGCAATAAATATTATGCAGAAGTGCTTCAAAGATATTCCTGAACAAGGCAAGACACGTTACTTTCCAAAAGCCTTCAGAAACTCAGATTCATGCTGTATATAAATTATTTGACTTTCAAATAAGCAATTACAGATTTGTAGACTATGATGCAAATATCAGAATCGTTGTTGTTTAAAAATGTACTAATTTACATGTTACCTCTTTGGATTACTTATAAGTTTAACGATTGGCAGCTAAACAACTCAAATTGACTGGTGTCCGTTTATGTTATGATGATAATACTCTTTTCCATAAAATTTATGCAGCAACGTGATGGTACCGTCTCTGCATTCAATTACGAGCCCAATATTTTGACACAATGTAGACAGAAGAAAAAAAATGGGCTCATCAAACGACAGTTAATGATCTGTCAGCCCAAAAAGAAGTACATTTAGTGCTCTAATTACACACTGAAACACAAAAAATCAGCAAATCCCCAGCATAAGGAAATATTTCATATCATGCATTATGGTATTGCTGATAAACTATGCAGGCTTATTAAACCTTCTATTTCTAAATTCCGGTTACCCAAAACTAAAAATTAAAAGGAAAACCAAAATGATTGGCAAATTGGTCGGAGAAAGCTCTTTTTACTTTCCCCCTTTCAAAGTAGTAATTTTCACAAATTAGATTTTATATAATCCAAATGTATGTAAAAACTATAAAGCATTACTCCATTATATAGTGAGACATCAGTATCATGCAAGAGATTCCACAGAATCAGCTTATCAAAAACATTGACTATGATTAAAAGAACAAAAGCATACACAAATATACATCAAAGATAGCTACCAAACCAGACCACATTGACCCCCTGCATTGGCTTTTCTTGGATTTTACATATGTATCCAAATTGCTTCATCAAAAGTTGAATGCTAAATTACAAGAAACTGCTACATATATGTGATTGATTTCAGCCCAAGAAACTCCAAGAATAGCAAATCTGCCCAAACAATCCCACAATAAACAATCCGAAAATATCTGTGATATAATTTGCAACCTATAGCTGGGTCCAAAACAGAAAAAAAAATGGAAAGTGAAATCCATAGCCTGCTTTTCACAGAAGTGCTTGCACTCTATCAGGTCACTGACGAAAAGACATCAAGATTTTGTAGAGTCCGGATGCTACCTGATCAAGTCATGATTCCAACCGTTCCTTTGTTGAAGATTACGAGACTAAATAGGACTCTCTCTTTGTCAATAATTACGGGAATATGCCATGCTATCCCCACTGTTTCTTCCCAATAAATACACTCTTTGTCTTTGGGCCTGAAAACCCTTTATATTCCTCTGCGCTCTGTGCAAAAAACACGGGTTTTTCCCTGCTTCGGTTCCACTTTTCCCAGCAAATTTTCCCGAGAAAATTCCAATTCTGCCAGAAAAATTGAATTTTTATGGGGAAAAAATCAATGGTGGAGGAGGAGGAGGAAGCTCTGCCGGACCATCTTCGCTGCAGCCGTACTGACGGGCGGCAATGGCGGTGCCGTCGGAGAGTCATGGACAATCTGAAGCTCTGCGAGATTCATTATCTCCAAGGTCGCCATCGCCAATACAAGGAGAAGGTCCCGGAGTCACTGAAACTCCAGAGAAAGCGCAAGAAAGGGCACAACAAGAATGACCCTGTTCTAAAAAATGTCGAAATTAGGGCACGGAAAGCGGGCAAAATTGCGAAGCTGTTGAAGAGAAAGCGGAAATCATCAGAGGGGTCAGACGCATTGATTGCTCCTGCCAGGAAAAAAGCGTTCAAGCAAGGTGATATGCAGTTGGAGTTGATAAGGATGGTTCTCAGGAGAGAGGTTGAGAAGAGGAAGAAGAAGCAGGGAGAGAAGAGGAAGAGGAAGAAGAAGGAGAAGGAGGAGGAGGAGGAAGAGGAAGAGGAGGAGGAATTACACTACAGTGAGGGAGAGTTGACGAGAGAATTGCCAAATGGTGTGATGGCAATCTCTCCGGCGTCAACGCCCCAAGATTACAGCAATGTGGGTTCCCATTGTGATGTTAAAGTAGGCGTTGATCATAAAGCGGTTACCCCACGTTACTTCCGGTCCAAGAATGTTGAGCGACTTCCTGTTGGCAAGTTGCAGGTGGGTTTTCTGTGGTTCCAGCTGATTAGCTGTACTTGTTCTAATGTTTTGCGGATTTTAATGATTCATCTGTTTCCTTTTCGGATCATTTGCTTGTTTGATTTAGGTTGTACCATACGAACGAAGCTTGAAGAAGGGAAAGAGGAAGAAGTGTCATTGGTGCCAGAGAAGTGATTCTTGGAATCTTATTAAGTGTTCGAGCTGCCAGAAAGAGCTTTTCTGCATGGATTGCATTAAAGAACGGTTGGATTTTGTTAAATTCATTTACTCCAAATTTGACCATGAACTTGAACCCGTGTGACATTATCTGTGTATAAGTACACTTATTTCCAAATTTTGTCATTGTTATCCTCGTGTACAGGGTGCTTTATCTACATTGTAGGCTATGTGCCTATGTATTCCCATTTGAAAATTTTTTTACTTTGATTCTGTAGGATCAGCAGTGTAATGGTATATTTTGGGCAATGCTGAAGCTTGAATTTAGGAAGCTTGATTTGATCAGTTAAATGCCTAGTTAGAGATTATTTATGACGTAGTTCTAGAACTCCTTAGATGAAAGGATATCCCTTTTGAAGTAGTTAAGAGAGATATTATCAATGTGAACAGAGGTTGATATGAATCATTCAAATAAAATGAAAAAAAAAAAAAAGATTTCATACCTGTGGATCGCCACCTCTTTCTTTTCTCTGTTCTTTTGTGGGAACTGGGAACTTTTGAGAATTAGATAGTAATACCACACTGATCAATAATAATTAGTACTAAGATATTTACCAATATGATTGCTGCATCTGCACCTTTTATACTGAGGATCAAAATATGAGACTTTTGCCAATTTATTTGTTGAAACAAATTTAGGTATTTTGACACTCAAAATGAAGTTAAGATGGCATGTCCAGTTTGTCGAGGAACTTGCACCTGTAAAGATTGCTTGGCAAGTCAATGTAAAGACAGTGAAAGTAAGGTCTGACATCAAAGATGGATGCTTTTCTTCTAGAACAGCGTATCTTTTGTAGCATTTACTGACACTTCAATTTATGACCTATTGTTTCAGGAATATTTGGCTGGTAAAAGCAGAGTTGATAGAATATTGCATTTTCATTATTTGATCTGTATGCTCCTTCCTGTACTAAAACGAATAAGTGAAGCCCAGGATACGGAGCTAGAAACAGAAGCAAAAATTAAAGGTAGTAACTATCATTCTTCTGACATCAATGATTTCTGAATTAGCTTTTGTTGATAATAACACAGTTATCTTAGATGCCTTTGTTTGTGACAGGGAAAATAATTTCTGATATTCTCATCAAGCAGGTTGAATTTGGCTGCAATGAGCAAAATTACTGGTAAGCTCTCTACTGCTGATACTATTAAGAAAATTCAAATGATTTTCTGGTACTGCTATCTAATGAATGTAAGTGCGTAACACTTGTCTCAGCAATCACTGCAAAACACCCATTTTGGATCTTCATAGAAGCTGCCTTAGATGTTCCTATAGCCTTTGCTTAAGTTGTTGTCAGGAATTAAGTCAAGGAAGCACCTCTGGAGAAATTAACTCTTCTATGTTCAAGCTACCTGACAAAACGAAAGCTTGCATTGCCAGTGAAAGCCACCTTTTGGATGAGAAGGCCATTTCTAATGGCAATTTAACTGCTACTTCAATGTTGCCTGAGTGGACGAATTGTAATGGTTCTGACAATGTATCATGCCCACCTACAGAGCTAGGTGGTTGTGGTGATAGCCACCTTGATTTGAGATGTGTTTTTCCCTTAAGTTGGATCAAAGAGATGGAAGTAAAGGCAGAAAGAAATAGTTTGCAGCTATGACTTTCCTGAGACTTTGGATAAAAGTTCAAGCTGCTCACTGTGTCTTGACAAAGATCATATAACTAACAGATATAAGCAGTTGCAAGAAGCGGCTCTAAGAGAAAATTCGAATGATAATTGCTTGTTTTATCCCACAGTTTTGGAGATCAGTAGTGATCATTTTGAACACTTTCAAAAAACACTGGGGAAAAAGGTCATCCTGTAGTAGTGCGAGATGTACTTCCAAAGTACATCAAACCTCAGTTGGGATCCACTGGTCATGTTCTGTGCTTATCTTGAGAGGAGCATTGCAAGATATGAGAATAACAAGGACTTACTTGAAGCTTGTTTGGATTGGTGTGAGGTCAGTTTATTAACTAATTGTATATGTCACAATACTTTCAAATTGATTCTATGTTAGTTGGGAAAAAAAAGGTTAATACTATATTGCAATACTATTTTTTCAAATTAATGTATTTTGTTATCATAGAATTGCTATTGGCAATTAGCATCAACAGATGCATATCCACATTGTATGTTTAAACCTATGACCCTTGTTCTTAATAATGATGGAGTTGCCATTGAACCAAAAGACCATTGTTAAAAGTATATTATTATTAATTTTAGCACTCTTACTCTATGGCAGGTGGAAATTAACATTAAGCAGTATTTTACTGGGTCTCTTACATGTCAGCCTCAAAAAAACAGTTGGCATGAGATGCTGAAACTGAAGGGGTGGTTGTCGTCCCAACTATTCAAAGAACAGTTCCCAGTTCATTTTGCTGAAGTAATTGATGCTCTACCAATTCAAGAATACATGAATCCCACGTCTGGTCTTCTGAATTTAGCTGCAAATTTGCCACAGGGGAGTACAAAACATGACATAGGGCCATATGTCTATATTTCATACGGCTGTGCCGACAAACAAGCTGATTCTGTGACAAAACTCTGTTATGACTCATATGATGTGGTATGTTCCCTTAGCATGTTGCAGTTGATTTCTTCTTAAATATATCTAGAGCAATACTTTCCTGCACTTTTTGTTATATTAATTGAAACTCTAGCATGATGGAGTGATTTCTAATATTATGGAATACGCTGCTTCTTTTGATATTATATCTAGAGTAAAGTGATTTCTAATATTATGTATGCCATGAAGACTGTCTGTCCCCT
Organism: Castanospermum australe; assembly: GCA_019955255.1. Lineage (NCBI taxonomy): Eukaryota > Viridiplantae > Streptophyta > Magnoliopsida > Fabales > Fabaceae > Castanospermum > Castanospermum australe. The sequence continues at coordinate 605,577 of NSJW01000017.1, forward strand.
GTATCTAGAGTAATACCTTCCTGCACTTTTAGTTTATATTAATTGAAACTGTAGCATGGTGAAGTGATTTCTAACACTATGGAATACACTTCTTCTTTTGATATTTCCTATGGTGACAAAATTTCCATGTGTATCTTTTATGCATATGTCCTGTCATGATAACTTCGGGGATATCATCTTCTGAAGTAATAAGCATCTTCATGGACTGCTTCCTACTCAGGAAGACCGTCTGTCCCTTTTAGATCATGCAGACCCAGTCTCTTTTCTATGCTTGTTCCAGGTCTGTGAGTGAAAATATGAAAACTTTTTTCCAATATAAGTCAGGCTGCATCTTATTTTCTTATAGTTGTCCAAATCTTACAGTTGTTTTTGGTTTTAATAGCATTGGTGTTCATATTTATGCTTGACAGAGTACTCAACTATGTCGGAAAGTTTATATTACAACCAAATAATCTGCTTATTAGGAATTGGTCTAGCATTATAACAAGCATTTAAAATTGGTCTAAGTGAAGAAGTTTGAAGTTCATATTGCCATCGTCTTTTAAGTCTATGTTCTTAAATTGCACCCTCTAATATATGCCACAGAGAGTTTCTCCTTTTAGGCATTCTTTTTTTTTTTTTCTTTTGCTTGTTTTTCTAATCAATGTACGGCGCATGAAATAGGTGGTGCTTCCAAAATACTAGATGATATGAAGGTTTTGCACCAAGATAGACATCGAAATTGATTTGTAATGCAGGTGGCCTACACTTTGAAATTGCAACTGGAAAACTGACACATACAATTCAGTGGTTGAATTGGTGCAAAAGCTTCATGTCAAATAGCAGTGCTCTATGGCGCTTAGTAGAATAACTTAGTGTAGATAACAAGTTATCCAAGCCATTTACTGCGTGTCTGATTTTCCAGGTTAATATTATGGCACATTCCACAGATGTCCCTCTCTCTGCAGAACAGCTTACTAGAATAAGAAAGTTACTGAAAAAGCACAAAGCTCTTTGTCAAAGGAAGTCTTCTAAAATTACTACTGAGCAGCTAAAGGAACAGAAAATGAAAGGAATGTCATTATTGCATGCTGAAGACATGGAACAAAAAGGATTGCAGAGTACGGTTAGAGAAGGAATGGACTTTTTCAGGAGAGTCAATAGAACATCTTGCATCTCTACTGAAGCCAAGAAAGCAGCTATTCAGAGCTTAGACAGCAATATTTCCGGGGATGGAGAATGTGATTCCAGTTCTGATTCTGATTCTGATTCTGAAAAGTCTTTACCTCTTCATGGGACTGTTCAAAGCGCTGAATTGTCTACAGATCATAATCCAAGGAATCCCTTTGAAAGCACAAACAGTGATAAAAGCAAGAAGTTTACTGAGCTTTCTGGTGCCCAGTGGGATGTCTTCCGCAGACAAGATGTACCAAAGCTCATAGAATACCTTAAAAGACACTCTGATGAATTTTCTTATACCCATGACTATCACAAGAAGGTAAGTTCAAAAGAAGACAATTAGGATCGTGTTTGAGTTGGTGATGATTGATTTTGTCTCTCTTTATGCAGATGGTTCATCCAATTCTAGATCAGAGCTTCTTTCTTGACAATACTCACAAAATGAGACTTAGGGAGGAGTATAGTAAGTATACCTGTATGTGTTTAATCATCTTTTGCAAATCGCAATCCTAGATAACTAAATTGACACACCTGTCACTGTTATCAGAAATTGAACCGTGGACTTTTGAGCAACATGTTGGAGAAGCTGTCATCATTCCTGCTGGATGTCCATATCAGATTAGAAATCCTAAGGTCTCTTTTGCATTAGTATAAAGATTTTCTTTCCCCTCTTTCTCTAGTTAGTTTAAACAGACACCTCATTGAATTTTAAATTTTTCTTGAACTGGATATACTTTATTGTTGGACGTGACTTTAACATTTTGAAAATACCTGAGAATTTCAATTTTGAAGTCTTACATTTAGCAAATGATTTCTCAAGAATGCATCAACACTTACATTGTACACATAATTTAGAAAAAAAGAAGAACAATAGGATGATTTCACAATCTTAATGGCCTTACCTTTCGTATGATTGCTGATAAAGGATATAATTATCTCTGTATTAATTTATGTAGCCCTTGAGTATATCCTAAGTTGTGTGAATGTATGACAAGCGTTTGTTTCTTGAATTCAGTGTTGTGTTAATGTGGTATTGGAATTTGTTTCCCCTGAAAATGTTACCGAGTGTATCCAGTTGGTTGATGAGGTCCGTCTACTTCCAACAGACCATAAGGCAAAAGTAGACAAGCTGGAGGTAGATTTCATAATAATATTATTTACCAGTTCCTGCTTTCTTCTGTTAGATGTATGCATGAATTGACAAGCCTTTCTTTCTTGGGTTCATGAAAGCAGGTGAAGAAAATGGCCATTTATAGCATGAGTACAGCAATAAAAGAAATACGTGAGCTTACATGCAAAACATGATTGCACCTGCTAAAGTATATTCTTAGAGGCTTTTGATCCTCTCGCCTCTCAACCACCCTACCATGTCTTCTTTTTTGTATAGATTAATTCTCAAACTCATTAAGATCTAGCAAGGTACTTATTAAAGTGATTAACTTCAGTTTTCCTATTCATTTTTGTTTATTTTAACATTTATGCCTTACCTGAATTTGAAATAAAAATTTTATGGTCTGTATATGTTTTTTCGGTATCATCTGTATATATTCCTCCAATTTTTTGCTTGAAGCAAAATTTGATATATTAGAAGAGTGAGAGAAGAAATTATTCAGTACACATCATTATCATTAATAGCAATTCACTTCCTTGTTTTTAAATTGCTCTGTTTTTTGAAATTGGAAAATGCTATGTAGGCAGAATTTTTTTGTCAGAATTTTTATCAATGTGATTTGGCATATTTATTAACTCTTGGGTAAATAGATAATTTTTATCACTTTATTCCAACTACCCTTAATTTTAACTGAATTTTGTTAAAAGTTCTGGCTAATTTTTTTAACTGAGTAGTATTACTCTTTGAAATTTGAATTTTTCAACTAATTTCAAAACTATGGAAGTACATTTCTATTTATGGAAATGGTGTAATACGCTGGGTTTACTTAATCTCTGTAGTGAGGGAGGTGTATTATGAGTTGGAGAATGCTTAAGTTGACATTTCATCTTTACCCTTGTAGATTGTATTAGCTTTTCGAGCTACAGCTGGAGTGCCATCTACTAGATACTAAAACAATCTGGAAACTTGTATGTCAGTGTGTGCATGTGGTTCAAACTCTTCAATCACTTTCGCTATACATCTGATGTGCTAAAGTCCGGCTTACCTTGCATGAAGCATGACAGGCATCAATTGTCTATGATCACTAGGTGCTTTATAACAGTGGAATTGAGATTCATTTTATTTTGTATCGTTTAAATACTGCAGATGATGGTGTAGTAGTTCCCATCATCCATGAAGCATGATTGGCATATGATGATAGCAGTAGTTGTAGGAACATGCATTTGAAGTCGCTTCAAACAATGGGGAGCAAAGGGGGGTAAATAAAAAAAAGGGCAGGAAAGAAAGAATCGCACGAGCTGTAGACATGGTTTGCTTGGCTATAATGTTTTTTATGGGTCGCGCACCTATGACATTTATCAACTGTTAACACGATTTTTGTATTGAAGTTGAATCATGAACATAATCCTAGTATTTTTCATTTACTGGAAACTGGAAAGCTGTCAATTGGATGAACATCAGAATTGATTTTGATACTAGATGTTCCTCCTGTCGCTGTAAATGAAGTTTGACTTGGTACTGTTTTGGGTTGATTTCCCTTTCCAATGTCACTGATTTATAATATTTATGTTTCCCATGATCAAGCATATATCTATAATGAGAGAAGAGGATACTAACGGATGAAGATAATAATGAAGTCAATTATAATTCCTGCACTTTTAAGTTGCAATGACCTAATAATACTTTTTGAATCGAATGGTAACATATTTCAAAACAGTACGGTCCAAATATAGTGTCACTTTTCATTCAAAGTTCAAACCAAGCACAGAAATCATATGAGAAGAACACTAGTTTACCTTAGTCTATATATCAGTTAACCAAAGGATCCCAACACTTTGGCATTAAGTCAAACCATCAAACAGAGAAGTCGAAAATAAGCCGAGATTAATTAATTTCTTGCTTCTTGCTGCGTGTACAACAGACTGTGACTGTTAGGGGGAGAGGGGAAATATTCACCGCTTTATTCTCTTTCTAGTTTCTACTTTCATTTTTCTAGTAAACTGTGACGCTGAGGCACACAGTAAGACTGTTGGAAATTGACCAAGATAAATACAAGAGAAACATTTCTCAAAAAAGAACAAAAAAAAGGGCAATCGTGAGACTAAGAGCCCTTGGGACAGGTGATGTTTTGGGTTATGTTGTCAAAATTGTTTCATACGAGCCTCAACAAACAAAGCAACTTTCTCAAGGGGCCATGAGCCCATCAATTGTGTAAGAAAGAGACTTTGCCCAATCAGCTCTAAGTAGCAATGTCTGCAGCGTCTGCATCACGTTGTACCCAGGATCAAGCTTTCGCTGCCAACCCTACAAATTAAATAATTACCAATATCAGGGGAATCACATCAGCAAATAGAAATAGTAAAAGGAATAGGAAAGGTTGACCGTTTGGAGGATGTGGTAGGGAGAGGTTCTAAATCCAATTATGCTTTCATTCACCATACCGTTTCACATGCATGTCACTCAGGTAATAAACTCTGTTACAGTGGCATGTCTACTGAGCATTGTAAAAAGAAGAAAATTAATTACCTCAAGAACCAAGGTCGTCACCATGACAGTACAAACATTGCCATCAATATTAACTCTATGACGCCTAACTTTCTCAAGTAATTGCTCCATGCACTCTGCAGGATGAACCAGGTCACCTTCTGGGGTGCCCCAGAAATTAAACGCCTCTTCTACTTCCTGTTAGAAAATAAAGAGGAGAAAATTGGCTCAATCATATTCAAGGAGTTCGAAAATATATGAGAACTAAAATAAGAAAAACAAAATACATATACCTATAGTAAATCAAGCAGTCAAACAAAAACCTACGTCAATGGCTAACAGCAAAATTGTCATAAAATGAAATGTTATTCCATATTCAGTGTCAATCAACCAGCATAGTCTGCACATTAGCCTACATATAATATTTTATATGCATATAAATTTTGAAAATATATATCACAAAACAGAACCAGAATAAGTCTTCTGAAGTGAACTAAACATTGATTGATTGATTAACAAATAAATGCAACCGAATAAAAAATCAATATTTGTAGACTTCTGAGGTGAACTAAACATTGATTGATTGATTAACAAATAAATGTAACCGAATAAAAAATCAATATTTTACCTCAATAAAAGCCTTTGGATTTGGGCAGTTCTGTTGCTTTGATAAACTGAGTGCGCACCCTGCAGCAGTCCGGCCATCTCGGCGAGCAACAGCTTTGAAAAATTCCAGTAAATTTACCCGATCACTACTGGAGAGTTCAGCAGTCATGCCTACATCAAGGAAAATTACATGAGGCTTTGATCTGAAGAGCCGTTTGCGAGACTTGCTCTGAGACACTCGAACAAGGATATTTCCAGGATGCATGTCTGCATGAATGAAGTTGTCCACCTGAAAGAAGACATCCCAATGTCTTGGAAACTAAAACTTTATGATGTTTAAGTTTAAAACTATAATAGGGCCCAGGCTTCTTTTAGTTCATACTTCATACTAAGGATTAGCATGTAAAATAATTATTAATATATCAGACAAGTGCAGTCAAAAACAAACTATTATTTTGGATAAAAGTAAATTTATTAGAGATAAGAGAGAAATAAGTAGTCAGATGAAGATATCCTCTTAAAAGAAAACAAAAATACAACATCTAAACAACCAAGAGCAGCTAATTAACTAGGAAAAGCTCGCCATATCTCTGCATATCCAACAAAGAAACCCCTCCAAATAGCCATTAGCAAACCACAATAAAGAGGCTAAGAAGACCAGTTTACCCCATAGCAAAGGAGCATCAAAACAACCAACTGGATCCTCTAAAGGACAAGGTTCACTTTAGAGTGCAAGGTGCAGAGTTGATAAATGCTGATGACGCATGGTTTTAAATTACGGTTGTGGTTACAGTTGTATATGCGGTTACGCTGCAATTGTAGAAATTACAGACAATTGCATGATAATGCAATTGATGCGGCTGCAATTGCAGTTGCGGAGACACCGGTAATAGCAAACTCAATTTAAAACCATGAAAAGCGGTTTAGAATTTCATAAAATACAAGCACTAGAATAACAAATCATGGATATGGCCAATAGTGTTAAATAAGTTGATAATAAGTTGATTATTAGACAAATTTATAGGAGATCTTGTATAGGACAAATATAAAACTACAAATTAATGCTTAAATTTTCATCACAAAAATTTCAGTACTGAATTTTCAGTTTTACCGAATACAATCTTGGTATGTGTTAAAAAATTAAATAAAATTATATATGAATACTAGTCCCCACTATGTCTAGGGCATTGGCTCCGCCAATGCTAATATCACTACAATTTGCTTTATTATGAGTAGAGAGAGAGATTTCTTGAAATATCCATCAAGGAAACAAAAATCTACCAGGAGAAAAGCCTGAGCTAGGGGTAGCCACCAGAATCTCTTGGCAAGTTCATAAAGTCATCAGTAATAATAATTTGCACTTTACATGCACAACAAATCAAGAATGCTCAAAATGAAAGCATTGAAAATGATGTTATCACCAACCACAAGATAGCAATGAAACAAAAATTTGTAAATGAAAAGATATGTTACCAGAAGCATCTTCAAAAGTGCATGAGTCCCAATGTGAGCAAGAGCACTTTTAATCCGTTCATGTCCTTGAAGATTGTCAACATAATGTGAGACACTTTCTCCCTTTTCATATGTTTCCACTAAAACAGCAGGATGCACAAGTGGATAGACAGGCTTAGGGAAAGAAACATCCTTCCATCGACGGAAATTGTAAATAAAGCGGCTCAAATGGGCAGCTTCCCTTGCAAGGTCAACTTGAGACATCATGAAAACAGCAAACTGTTGTACACTTTCATCCAATCTTAACCAATTAAGTGCAGGAATAAACTTTGAAATTTTTGCCATCAAATTAATAATAGCAAAATCCCTTCTGATTGATTCTCCCACACCAGGATGTCTAACCTTTACCGCAACCACCAGTGGCTTTGTTTGCTGACCAGGATAATGATATTTTAGAGAAGCACGATGCACTTGGGCAATGCTTCCGGATGCAACAGGCATTTCTTCAAAATTCTCAAAAATTTCAGAAATTTTTCGACCAAATGCTCTTTCTATAGTTTTCTTTGTGTAGCTAAAACTATGCTCAGGAGCTTTGGTATGAAGTTCTGCAAGCTTAGTGCATAGATCTCGAGGAAAGAGATCAGGCCGTGTAGCTGCCCACTGACCCCATTTGATGAATGCAGGACCTGATTTTTCTAGCGTGCGATGAACAACCTGGAGCCACAGTTTCCTGAACTTCGGTCCAAAATAATCAGCAAATGGTGCCATTACAATGCTTGGAGAGAATAATATTGCTAGATAGAGAGCTCTCACTAATAAGACAAGGCCTTCTACTACCATGAATACAAACGCAAACATGTAATTGTATCCGTCTTGTGCACGCATATACAAAGCATTCTGTGATGGGTAACGTTCTGCATCTGCCCAATTTCGCTGAGTCAATGCAAGCTCTCCACATGTGAATGCAAAAATACCAGGAACTAGCAAATAAGAACGAGCCAAAGCCAGGCTCACTGCTTGAGCGATCATATTTATGGAGGGAAATGTACGATAACCACTGGAACAATACTTTCTGTACAGCATTTTCCAAGCAATTTGAGAATGATGCATTGCGGCATTACTTGCTGAGATTATAGAAAAATTCCTAAAAGAACAGCATCTGTGAAAGCTTTCCCTTGTCCCATACCACAAGAATGAACTATGTGCTTCACTAGGAAACTTATATTGCATGTACAACCTGCATTGGTGGATAGTCGGTCCAACTGAGACAATTGCCCCATTTTTACTCACTTCCAGATATCTGCTTCTATGGATTCTAAGAACAGATTGAGCAACTCTCCCTATATTTCCAAGCATCAAAAATCTGCAAACCAAAATTTATGTCAACTAGAATGTTTTAACCACATAATTTAACTGTATTGCCAATTATTTTATTCATAAAAATAGTTAATAAATAAAGCATTACTTTGGACATACTAGCTACGATGGCTCCTCTTCACTTTTTCTAATCACATATAGGTATATGTGTTGGTGAGCATTAAATTTGGATGAGTATAATAAAAGTTCATTCCTCCAAAAGGGATCAAGTGGTTGAAAACTCAATACAGAGTAAAAAATGCCCCCACTATCCGTTCCCCATTTTTTTTTGAGTCTCCACCCATTCCCAATTTGCCTCTAAAACCTCTCTTGTCCACTAAGTTCGTGTCTGCTTTTAATATAAAAATACGCTTTAAACAATTATAATGCATTGTCCTACGTGGGTTATATAATGAGGTTAAATATTTCAGTTAGAAGGTAAAAGTTATTATTTTCTATTGCATTTCTTTTTATAGTTAGTTACAGTGGAATCATCTTTATCCATGTGTGAAAGCCCAAACAAACACAAACATGATTTATGTGCCTAGAAGAGGTGCCTTAACTTGAGGCGAGGAAGTTGAGAAGTTTTCTCTTTCTTTTTTACCTAATGGAAATATAGCTGAGAATATGAAGGACAGTAGTCCATCATTGTAAGCATCAAGTAGAGGAAGGAAGTTGGAATGTTGCAAACAAAGGGAAAGGGAAAAAATTAACAGCAATATAAGACAATAACAAGTCAAGGAAACTACTAGTTTGGAAATTGAAAAACTTGAGGCTGAGAGAGAGGAAAGGGGTAACCATCTGTAAAAAGGAAACAATAGATCTCCACCTCTCCAAGGTACTCAATTAGAACAATGTACAAGGAGAAACGGTCAGAGAGGAAATTTTCATTACTCTGGAAGTACAAAGGCCACATGCAGCCCACATTGGAAACGTACATGACAGTTGCTAAATAGCTGGAGAATCACCAATTTGACCCATACTCTTTTCTGGGTACCACAGAATCGAAAAGCATTGGACATTGAACGATTTATACTCTAACAATCACACAAACACCAAATGCATTTCCCCATCAAAGATCCCAAGACTCCATTTCACTTTAAAGCCTGATTTTTCCCCGTAGATTAAAAATTCTTCGTTTAATCAAATAAACAAACCATACCTTACTAGTCAACAGCATCTATGTAATAGCCATAATGGGTACTACGAAAACGGAAGGGAAAAAACCAATTCCCGGAAAAGTAAAACAACACCAAATTTTACACAACCAAAGGGAAACCATGGAATTACCGAAAAAAGAAGGGGGGGAACCATGGAACGAGGTAGGGAGAGAGAACCTGAGAAGCAGGACAACATGCTAATTCGGAATGACGACGGCTCTGACGGCGAGAGGAGGGCCGGCGAAGAGGAATGAGAATCGCAAAAGGAAAAGGAGAGTGCGGGAAGACGTAGTCGTTCGTTGCTGTCGGTGATGGCAGTGGCGGTCAGATTCAGAGCGAAGATTTGGGAGAGAAGATGCGAGTAATTAGCTCAGCGTCTGCTACAATTGCATTGCATTGAAGACTTGGCGCGTTTGTGATTGTGAGGCGGCCAAAACAAAGCACAAACAAACCCTAAGGGCTAAGAAATTTTGACCCAAAAAAGGAACAGCAAAATAATATGTGCTAAAAATAAGGAAGATAAATTCTCCGGTCAAATCCAAAACAAAAAAAAAAAGGACATGTCGTTAAAAGCTATTTCACTTTGATGAAAAGAATTCAAGACAATATAATATAAAGAAAAATGTTGAATTCTTAATATATCATAAAATTGTGAAAGTGATATAAAATTTTTATAAAAAAAAGTAAATTAGATGAATTTATCATGTAAAAAGTTGTTAACACAATTAACATTAGTGAATAATACTATTATTTAATAATGATATATCTTCAAGCATTATTTTATTAATGTAAATTGTGTTAATAACATGTGACATATATGTAACTTGTAATAATATAGAATAATCTTATATAATATGATTGATTGATTAAAAAAATTTACAAATAATTCTAATACGAAGAATAAATCTAAGGCATCAATAAAATTTCTTTTAATGAAAAGGATTTTTAATGTATTTAGATTAGTTTATTTTGTAATTATAACATTTTATAATTAAAAAAATTTTAAAAAAATTTTTAAAAAGTAATTTTTTTCAAAAAAAAAAATAAATAAATAAATAAATATATATATATATATATATATATATATATATATACACCAAACATGTTAAAGAAAAAATTATTTTATCTTAACAGTTTTTATTTTTAATGATTTAAGAATTATATAATGATCCAGGTAGGACCCATTAACTGTATTCGTATAGGTACGCGAGATTTTAGTTTTGAATCACGAGTTTATTTTTCATTTTACGAATTTCTTGGTCTCCAAGTTACAGATATAAAGGACTTTACAGCATCCATTGTCACTGCTTCTGAACACTTTTTTGTTTTTTTCTGATTCATTTTTGTGATGCAATTTCTCTCCCATTCATTTATTGAGTGTAGATGAGAACAATTCCTAGACACATTTTAGTGCGTTGGACGAAAGCTACGGATGTGTAGTGATATTAGAGAACGTGTCACTTCTAAGTGCACAAATAAACTAAACCAATACATGCAACTTAGGATCTTAATTGAACGCTATTTATGCTGTCACACATTCTTCCCAAAAAACAAAAATGATCTTAATTAGGTTATCTTGATTTAACGATTTCAGGGCATGAATAAGACTAAAAGAAAAAGAAAACTGCATGTTAAAATTTAAAAAGGTTTCTCACATAGTCAACCTACATCGCACTTTGAATTTCAAAGCAACTGAAATCTATTTACCACCCAAGCATACTAGATATTTCACATGAGCTTGCATCACAGAGGTACAAAATGAGCAAATTTACAATGTACTAGCATATATATAAAAGCAGATTACATTGTCATTGTCGCATCAGATGACAAGTTCAAGAACAATCTCATCTGAGTAAATAGTAGTAAATAGCACTATTCTTGGCTTCCTTCTGCGAATTGAAGTAAATAGCGGCAACGGGAAGGGCGAGGCCGTGTGGTGAAGCAAAATGGCGCGTATTAAAATTGGCACAGTTTTGTGCGGGCGGAACTCCCACTAGTGCCCCACCTGTTTGCTTGAATGCCGCAATTACGTTTTAGTTTTCGGTCAGGACATGTTTTCATTTATTGAGTGTTTATAAGAATATTTACAAAATTTATTAATGAAAAACTTAATAATTAAACTTAAGTCATGATAAAGTATAAACAGAAAAGAAGAACCAATCTCCTCGCAAGTTATCAAATTAATTTACATCTTTATAGTCCAAAACACGGGAAAAAAATTGAGGAGGATAAAATTGAATAAGATAAGCTAAATATCATTTTCACTTTGTTCCTTCTATCCTGTTGCCACAAACCACCACATCGTGCTTACTAGCATCATCGTCACCACCCTTAACACCTCGTCCATCATTGCCAGCACTATATCAAGTTATCAACGGCACAACTCCTACATCATTGCTTTAGGATTCTATTGCGAAAGAAAGACATTTTTCTAAGTAAGTATTGATTTTGTGCTATGAGAATTCTTACACAAATGTGTAATAAAACAATGAATGATAGAATAATTTATCAGTTTTTGTATCCTACCCACCGTATCTTATTATTTTAAAATATCATATCCTTTCCGGTGTATCAAATGAGTATCTTAGGTAATGCTAAATGGATAATTTTTACATGTAGAAAACAAAAACAAGTACCACGCGAAGTTATTGAACTTCATATGAATTTATATTAAAAAAATTGTAAAAATATTATTGATATAAAAAATTCATTAAAAAAAAATCCTTACGAGGTATCCTCTCGGGGAGATCCATAAATTTAATGAAGTAGAAAAAATAGTGTGACTTTTTTGTGTATTACATATCTAGCATTTCCCTAACACTAATTTTGCATATCAAGTATTATCCAAAAACAGATTCTATGAAAAAAAAAATTACTGATTTAGTTGCACCAGCATAAATATTACTGTGACCATTTTTAAACTATTAGGTTGAATTTGAATTATTTTTTTTAAAAAGTAAACATTTATTTTAGTCCTCAAAAAATATAGACAACATCAATTTAGTCTTTCAAAAAAAATTAACATAAATTTAATTTTTTAATTATATAAAGTGACATCAATTTAATCCTTAAATCATAGAAAATTATATCAAATTTTGTTTCTCAATCAAAATCTTCATTAACAGTGTTTTTGCAATTCGTAATATAAGGACTATTTTAATGTTATCTTTTATGATTGATGAACGAAATTATTGTCAATTTAAAAAAAAAAAGATCAAATTGATGTTATCTATTTTTTTTGAAGAATTAAAATAAATGTTTACTAAAAAAAAGGTTTCTAATGGGTTGGAAACTGTGATCTGTGCATTTGTTGCATATTATTTGCAAAATTCTTATTTATAATTGATGGCAATTGTACACATGGACGCATATTAAATTTTTTTGTTAAAATCAATTCAATCTCATGGTGAAACTCCAAAAGTATATAAATAGCATTATTCTACTTCCATTTAAACTAATACTTACAATTTCTTTGAAATCGAATATGGTTAAATCTTGTTTTAACATTCGAATAAAATTTTTTTTAGTCCTTTAAATATATAAATATTATTATTTTAATTCTCTAAAAAATTTTGATATTAATTAAATTTTTAAATTATAAAAAATAACATTATTTTTATTCTTTAAAAGAGGTGACATTAATTTAATTTATCAATTATTAAAAAATATTATCAATTTAACAAAAATACGATTTTGATATCACTTTTGTAATAAAGAATTTACTCTTTAACATTCTCTTGTTCAGCCAGCCAATCACTTGTCACATGCTACTTACAATTTGCATACATAAGAGAAGCTATTTCCTTATTGTTAGCAGGACAAATTAAAAAGAAAAGATTGCACAAGCATTATATATATAATAATAATCAAACAATTCAAATAAAAATCGAGTAAAATGTAAATACCAATGGAGCCACTCTCTGAATGATGGTTCACTAGGACTTGGAGTATCAGGATCTATGCATGATAAATATATCCTGATCCGCAGGTATCTAACCTGCCCCACCCTTCATGAGGCGGATTTAAAACTTGTCTCAACACGAGATGGGATAAGTTAAGATTTATTTCACTTGCAGGATCCTGTTCCGTCTCGCACTCTTAATATTTTAATTTTTTTAATTTTTTTCTCATTTTCATAAATTGTATTACAATTAATGATGAGAAAAAGGAGAATGATAAAAAGTTGATTGCATAATGGAGAACTCATGCAAGAGTAAGTACTGGACTTTATTTTCTTTGTTAACTTCATATTCAATATTTTAATTTCTATAACTTTATTATATTTAGAATTGATTATGTTATTATACCAAAAAAGAAATAATCATATTATTAACTTGTTTAATTTCATTTGTTAGAGTTTGTATTTTTCTTAAAATATATATTTTAGTTTATATCATATTATAGTTATTTTTTATATTTTAATTATTTATTTTATAAATTTATAATTAGAATGACCATTGGTGAGGGTAGGATGGGAGTATAGTACGAATTCTCTATTTATGTTATGAGACGTATTCAAATTTTTTTATTCAAAACTTACATAGGCGGATAGGAGCAGGTTATTACAAAAAATAAAAGGTGCAGGACGGATCAGAATGGAAAAAAACCAAGATCTACCCGCCCCATTGCCACAGGATCCACCATTACCTAACAAACATTTATGCAAAGCTTCAACACTCTGTTGTGCATCACCTCAACAATCAACATACATATCTCTTTCTTGTTTCTATATATATGATATGATTTAACAGAATGCATAATAGAGAAGATATAGTAGTGGCATACGTACGTGGGTGTAGAGATTGTTAGCATTGGAACCACCGAGAATTCGAACACGGAGTCTGTCAGCTGCCACAGAGGGTTTGATGTCACAGCCATTAGCGACCTGTTTGGAGCCGTAGAAGACGGTGATTTCGGCGGCCGGAGAGAAGGGGTCGACGACATCTCCGACGACCTTGCCTATGGCCAGTGACTGAATTGAGTGACCCATATTCTGCACTGCAGGGGAGCTACCAAGTCAAGTGCACTGTGCAGGGCGTTTTGTGCTTGAGTTTCTACTCACTTTCTAGTGTTGGGCTCTCTTCAAAATGGCAATGGGATATACTTATTTATACTTGTTTTTGTTATGTTCTGTTTATCTACTTGGGTAATGTCAACGTTGGTGTCTGGCGGATGAGTGACACGTGTGTTGGAGGCGCGTTGATTGGCAAATGGGCTCTCCACTACGATGGTTGCCGCTGAACACGTGTCGCTTCTCTGTTCGTCAGACTGTTTGTGATGTGACGTCCCGGTTCATATTTACCTATATGCCCTTTCGCTAGTTACCGTGTTTCCCCTATCGATAAATTATTGAAGTGTGCACTGTTTAGTACCTTATGTTCAGATGATCTTGTATTTTAAATTATTTTAAAAGTCACACGCATTTCTTATTATGTTATAAATACACACATAAAATTAAATTTTATATATATATATATATATATAACAAATACATGCACAAATAAATTTCTCTACGAGTCTTATGTAAGGATGTAAAACTCTATGCAAGGTATTTATCTCCCTCTTAACGTAGCGTAGTCGCATAAAAAAAAACTTATATAAGGATTTAAATCCAAATCAGAAAATAAATCTATCTATGCAAAAGCCTTTTAGCATACTAATCGTTGTTATATATTAATATTAAAAAAACGTTACCACATCTTTTTGAAATTAGCCCTAATACTAAATCTAATATTGGAATTTCATTCACAAGGTTTAGCAGTCATTTCGACGAAAAGGAAAGGACAAGGATTTGTTTCCATTCCCAAATTGAAACCATTGCAAGTTTACAATACAAACAAGGCAAATATCTGTGTTTAATTTCCTAAGTCGTTCCCGCTTAAACTTTAAGTGATACCAAATTCTGTTGGGAATTATTTAATTTCGAATTTAAATCTCATTCTGGCCTTTAACTTATCATCTCCTATCCTCGTCACACTTCAACTTTATTTGTAAAAAAAAAAAAAAGCATTAGTAGGACATGACATGATTCTAATTTTTTAGAATTTATCCCTTAAAAGCCCAAGAGTCTTTATTCAAATGACATTAAATTTCTTAGAAAATTATTTGATTTTAGGATCACATCTCACTTATATTATTTAATTTTTAAAAGTTATATTTTATGAAAAGAGTTACATTATTATCGTTCTAGACTTGAATAAATTAAATTTATGAGATAATTTAAATGGATCGAATCTTGTGAGATATTCTCGATTTAAACTTAAAAAAAAGAGTAAAATTTATTTTTACTCTTTGAAAGATACATGATTTATCAATTTGGTCTCTTAAAAATTAGTTTTATTTATTCAATCCCTCAATTTTTAAATTACTTACAAATTTTATCAATTTAGCTCCTAAAAAGGACCAAATTATTATAAATTTGAAGTTTGATGGATTAAATCGATAAAATTAATTTTTAAATGATCAAATTAAAAAATAATGTATCTTTCAGAGATTAAAAATATGTTTTACTCTAAAAAAAATATAACTTATATTGTTATGTCTAAACTTCAACCTATCACCATTATTATTTTTTTAAAAAAAGAACTTGTCCCTTAGATGTAGTTCAAATAGTTAAGACGAGTAAGGATTTAAATGGAGATTATAGGTTAAAGTGATGGTAATTATGTTTTAATATACTTAAAAAAATTTAGAAGTTAGAACTTAAAAATTATTTTTGTAGATTTCTGCATTTTCTCTTCTTCTTCCACAGGGAAAGCAACAAGTGTTTTGGTTTTTGCTTAAAACTAGCAGTTCTCTTCGAGGGTGTAACCCTCATACGCATAATGTTACGTAGCAACAAAAGGTCCAATTCTCCAAATTCCCCTAAGCCCAGACAAACGTACTTGTTGGATGGGCTTACTTTAATTATATTTTCAACATGGCCTCAGTTTTTAAAGGGCCAGGGCCAGAAGTGAATTCTAGCCCAAATTGTTGCCATCGTGCCTATTATTACTTGACACTTCCGGATAATATATACTTAGGCAGCAAAATTATATTATAAATAAGAAAATTTAAAAATTATTTATTTTATTTAATAAAATTCACATGAAATCCACTTTCTTGTCTAAAAAAAAACACAAAGAAATACCCTCAAGTCAACTAGAGGGTCCTAGCTATAATCAGGAAACAACTCTTTCACTTTACTTACCATCGCAATTCAGTGTAGTAAATTTAATCATACAGTTATTCTCCTTATAAAGTTCACATATTTTTTTTATTACTACTAAATTAATCAAATTTGAATCTATTTAAAACATGTATAAAATAAATAACACTGTTAATTGTATGTCTAATTTTGTTAACCCAAGCTTGTTTCAAATCAGCGAGCCTCCAGTCAACTTATAGCTGTAATTACATTGACCAAATGAAGCCCCTAACAGTGACCAAAGTATTTTCCAAATGATAATTTTAGACTACTGCATATTGAACACCATTTTGTTCAAAGCTTTGATAAGATAGCTGCTACAGAAAATAGCTGACAGGTGTACTTTTGCTGAGATTACAGGACTAATTGCAGCCATTGTTAACCTAATCATAAACCAAGTTACCAGTCAATCACATCATTAAGCTATTTATTGACTGATCAAACACTATAATGTGGCATTTCGATTCACAGGATTGCGACAGTTGTTCCAAAGCCAATTCAATTTCATCTCCCCCCCGAAAGTTTCAATGTATTTGTCTGGCCAGTCCCTCAGATTAATATATAGCATGTTTAATTTTGATTACTTTTTAAATAAAAATCTTTTTTTAAAAAAAGTTATTTTAATAAAATTTTTAATTATAAATTATTTTAAATACAAAATAAACTTATCCAAACCTATAATAACATATATGGTGGGTTAAAACCTGGACTTGAACTTTGAATTATGATTTTCGAGTACTTTCATTTGTCATACCTTAACATGGACAAATGAATTTTGCATCTATGCGTTTGAAGTTGCTTGGTGACTTTCGTTGAGCACCAATTACTATTTTCTCATCAACCCAAACACAAACACTTTAAAAAATGTTTAAATACGCTCCAAATAAGAAATTTTCAACTGAAACATAAACGAAAGTCTAGGATCCCGTGGCCAAACAGTTCCTAAGTGTTAGGTTATTGATTATGTTTAGCTAATTAATTATTAAAATGTATATGTGGCTATGAAGTGAAACACCACAATATATTGTCAGGCACATAACTGTGCACCCTCATTTCTTTGTATTATCTGACTTCTGCACAAATGGTCACCTTATCCACAGATAGCACATTGTAGTGCGCATTAGGTGCACCTTTTGTTTATGGCAGCAATTGACAAATCAACTCAACTGGTGTTTGATCTGTTTCAAACAGTTTCCAACAAGGTGTTGGATTAACTAATCATAGCAATGATCACCCAAATTACAATAAGCTAGCCTTTTTATTAATTTGGACTGTGAAGTTCGCCGAAAAATGTGTAAAGTATGTTGAATATTTTTTTGTTGTAATGCATAGTGGGACACGGTATGCTCAGACAACAAAATTTGAACTCAATAAAGTTAGCATACTTATATTAAATCATAAGGAATGTGTGTCCGTCAACGTTTTATTTGAAACTTTCACTATTTATATCCTTTTTTGAATTACACCATGCCATTCAAAAATTATTGTCAACCTTTCCCGTGCACAAATTCCCCACTTCTGACTTTCCCACCAAATAAAAGACAAAAATCAAATGGGGAGAGAAAAAGATATTGTTAAATATTCCCAAAGCTTAGGTGTTGGTTTTAGCTTTTAGTACAAATTAAATGTTAAATTTTGGAATGAAGATTGTTATCAAAGTTTGACCAAACTGAGATGATAGACCAATAATTTGAAGTTAATTAACTATGGGTAGTTTGGCATCTATTAACCTGGCTATTACCCTCAAAACCAGAAGCAAAAGTGTTGTTCCTATATTAGCCATAATAAATCTTTGTATCAATTTATTATTAAATTGTTCTTTGCCTAATTAAGAAAGTTAAACCAGCTAGCTTATCCATTGGAGTTAGATTGTAAAGGTAGTAGGCTAATAAGATCCAAAATATAAATACAAATACATAATGGTAGTCAAAAAGGTCGTAAGAGAAAAATTGTCCACCAAGCCAATTTTTTCTCCAAATTCTGCTGTGGGCGTATTGTACATTTTCCTCGGAGATGCATGTGTGATAATGCCATCTCAAAGGACAAAGAAAGAGAGAACATTGGCATAAAATAAAGAGAACGAAGAAAAAAGGGAACTCAAGCGAAGACATAAACCCACTTTTAAGAGTTTACTTTCTAATTCAAAAGCTTTGAAGCAACTTTTTCTTTGGGCGGTCGAGAAAGAAAGCGAGGGGTCACATAGAACTAGAGCTGCTAGTAAAACGTTGTCCGTACCTCCCAATATACAGACATGCATGGGTCCGTGTCATTTGGACACGTTGAAGTCTTCAAATCTGATCCTTTTTGCAATGAAAATTGACAAATTCGACTTTTAATACACACCTTGTGCTGTGTGTGCAAAGTCAATCTTTCGTTTCTATTTAAAATTTTTTTAAGAAGAATGGAGATTCTTTTCATTTTAAGCTTAGAGTAAATTATTAACTTCAACGAGCTTAGAAAAAATTTATAGAAAGATTATAAATTATCTATTATCTAAAAATTTAATATTTGAATCTAAATCTTACAATTATTATAAAGAACGATCAATCAGTTAAGCCAACCAAGTCAATTATTATTATTTTTTGTTGACGTAAATATGACGAACAGCTTACATGTGCACACGAGAGGGGGCAGGCTTAGCCACTGCAATTAATACCCGAAATTGGAGACCTTCGAACAAGGCTGAGAGAAGAAATGGAGGTGACTTGGCAACTAATAATGTCGATTTGATCATTTATTGCAAAACTATGCTTGAAAGATATGTGCTTGAAAATGTGAGGTTGACCAAAAAACTATGGAACACATAAGTTCCGGCATGGATAGTTTTGGAGGTACCAAACTGTAATTGTGATGAATCATGCATCTATATACAATGCCAGTAGCTGTTCGGTGGTTCCAGTCACCTAAATGATTGAGTTGCTTCCTATATATGTAAAAAAAAAATGGTGTTTAACAGTTTTTTAAAACTCTTTGTTTCTTTAGTGGAAAATTGTTTGATCCTAAATTTTTGTCTAATATGAAAAAAAAAGTTACCAATTGAAAAAAGTTGATACTAATGCACTTTATTGAATCTATATATCATTATTCAAGCTCAAGGTAATGGTCAAACTCTGCGGAAGGACAAAAAAAGAAAGAAAGAAAGAAAGGGTGCAGCAGCTAGATATTGCACATTACTTTTGGGTTTTAAGTTTTAAAGCAAAGCAAAATGGGGTCAGAAGACGGAATGAAGAGCGCGAGGAGCTACTAGCTCTAGTCGGCGTGATCGGGAATTTGTGCATGTGACAGAAACCATTTGCAGACAATTCTGTGTTACACAGAGACGTGTGCATATTGAAGAACAATTTCAAACACAAAAGGACATGAAAAAGTAAAGTTTGGAAGATAAAGTGAGGTGGGGCTTCTTGTTTGCTTCTGAGAAGCCTAGATACATATTTGTTTGACCATTGAAAGGCATGCAAAATTCATATATCGAACAACGCACCTTTTAGTACTAAAACGATTTGCTGTCGAATACACGTTATTGAAGAATTTGAATGGCGCAAATTAAAGAAGTCATAGCAAGCACCTGTACTCTCTTTGTCATCTGCCATCTGTGTTTGCAACAGCTCAATTCTATTTCCTGATGAACACATTTTAAAATGCCTTTTATTTTTTCAAACCTTCCCTACCCCTCTTTTGTCGTTGCCTGTAAACTAAAAGTTATGATAATTTAGAATTATTAATTAATTAGTTAAAATAGATTTCTATTTTATGAGAATTTCTTAGGCCTTTCAATCAAGTTATCAGTTTCTCCTAGAACCACCGACTATTTTTTGGATTAATGTGTCGTTCATGACATAGTGTGGGAATGGAAAATTAATGTAGACAAAAGGGTATGTATGGTGCCTTAAGAGGAATTTGATCCCGATATCAAATGATTTTCGAAAATATTTAATTATACTTGAGTTATAGTTCTTGGGCAACCACCGACTATATTTTTATTAATATGATTCCATCCTACATAAAATATTCAAAACTCTTTTTTGCCTACTTTCAATTTTCTCTTATACACGTACATATCTCGACAAATTTAATCTATCACATTTAAACGTAAATTATATGATTGCTAGTGTATAAGAATTCAATTAATCATTTACATACTTGTTTCAAATTAATTCAGATAATCTAATTTCAAAATTCAACGTTGTTGTGATGTAGTCTCCTAATTATGAAATACAACTATTTTTCGCAACGACCATAAATTTTTTAACTAAAATGCAAACTCGCAAACGCACAATGATGACGTTCATAATTCGTTTTCTTTTATCAAATTAAAATGCATGCATGATAAAATAACATATGTACTCTGCTTTAACTATTGACGTCGATGAAGTGTAGATACGATGAATCTGTAAATTCGCAAATGCCCACAAAATATATATACCCTCTTTTAATATACGCTCTTGATTGAGTGGTTCATTTCCAAGGAATTCACGCATGAGGAAATATAAAATAAGAGAAGATAAATTATCATAGCCTAACTTTTCTAAAAAATGTCACGTGCTACCCTCAAAATCTATATGCCTTCCTCATGGTAATATAATTCTCATACTATATAAAAAAGTATTAATAACCGTATATTTAAGAATTTCAAGTTATGAAACTCATTGTGTAATGAGCATTTATAAACTTATTAGTCATTACCTCGAATTATAATGTGTAATCCAGGCCATAGTTGGTTGGTGGTTAGACAAAATTATATAAACTAAACTACACATATACATATAATATTTCAGTTATTGGTTTCTTATTTATTTTATTGTTTCATGTCAAATTATTGTACTTTTCATTATTATTATTTTAACTTATTATTGCCTTGCATAATTATATAACATTTTGACGTTAATTATGTACTATTATGAGTATTAAAATTTATGATTTTATTTTATCACTGAATGTATACAAAATATTTACTTGATATCATTATTCAAATTTGAAATCATTACATAAATCATAATTGAGGGTTTGTTTTGGTTAATAGAATTTATAAATAACAGAGTATAATTTTGTTCGAAATTCGCATATGCACTTATAAGTTATAACAAAGATATTATTTTTACTCTTATGAAAAAATAAAAACTAGCCAATTATTATTAGTAATGTAGTGACCTTGTAGAAGCGCGGCGAGAACAAGCTGAAACACAGTTGTGTGGCAGACACAATTCCTGCAACAGTTAGCGTACTTTCAACTCAATCATTTTTTTTGGGTACAATGGGGAGGGTTTCAACTCAATCATTAACATATTATCATTGCACGCAAACAACGCAAACAAAGATCATTTTTAATCTCTCAAAAAAATAAAAATATATATTTTTAAAATATTCATTTCACACAAATTTATGCTATTTTTTGCATAGACTTTTTATATATTTTAATTTATTTTTTATAAAAAATATATATAAAAATATAATTTAATATAAAAATTTATTTAAATACATCGCATAAATATATTTAAATAAATCAACAAAGTTAGACATTAAAGATTTCAAATAGTCATAAACAAGTTTATAACTCAATTGATATTAATTTTTGTTTTAAGATTAAGATATAATGATATTAATGATTCAATATTTCATTAGGTCACATTTTTTTTTACTTAAGTGCTAGTATTTTTAATATTTTAAAAAAAGATCAAATAATTTTAATTTTTTAATCAAAATTATTATATTAAATAAAATACTAATAAAATTTATAAATATATATTATAAGTCAAATAATTTTTTTTAAGATTTATATTTATTCAACTTAGTTTAACATGATTTATGAATTTTTTTTTAACCATGCTTTATGAACTTTATCACAAAAAAAAACACGATTTACGAAAGGAAATAGAGTTAACCATCCGTACCTCCGTATCAACGGCTTTCCCCTACCCGCAAACCGGGCCCACACCAGTATTATTGAATCCACATGTCTCCAATGCTGACGCAATTAATATTAGCTACCCATTGAGTGGTGACACTCAAATTAAAAATTTAAAAAAAAACACACACACACACACAACAACACAGGAAGCACGACATGATTGTGAAGGAAAAGTAAATGAATTGTTTGGTGTCACCAGTGGTGCGTGGCCACGTGCCCCCAAGAGTTTTGGTCAAAGCCCCTCCTCCAATTACCCACAATCCGCACGCAAATCATATACTAATTATTTACTACTTTATTATTATTATTATTATTATTTATTACAACGTGAAAAGACAGTTACCAATTACAGGTGTCCCGATACGTGTCAACCCCACGTGCTCCGGCACCCTTCCCCGGTATCTCAGACTTGCTGTTGGCATCACAGAAGCCTTCATCTTCCCTTCCTCATCATTGTTTTCCTTCAATAATTTTTCTCTTTTTCCTTTCTATTTTTAGGTTCAAATTTCTAATTCAAGAAGGTCCAAACTAAAATATTAAAAGCACTCATCACCAACAAAAGCAAATATTAAAAACACTACTAGAGATATAGTAGCAAGAGAAAAAATATATATAAGACAGAAAAGTAGTTGTTATACCAAGAGAATATTGAATAAAATGTTACACATCCTGTGAACAATGCAGGCGACAACATATATTTTAAAAATTTAAATACTGATGCCACTACTCTTCAGATTTTTCTATGTTTTGGTCTATGAATTATGAAGCAAAAAATATCTATACAATATCAATTTTAGCTTTTTTAATTTTATGTTGATTTCTATTTTAGTAAAACACAGTAATGCAATTGCCTTTAGTGCTTTCTTCAAGTAATCCCATTGATAATGGTTTGCTAATCTAAGGAGGGAAGAAACAGACATGCACAGTGCCATAGCAATAATAGAAACCTTGGATTAATTAAAAAATGGAATAAGATAATGACCTTGCTACTTCCAAATACATCCAAAAGCTCAATTAAGAAATTTAAACTATCAGTAACTAATAAAAATTTAGGACATGTTACAAATATCAACACCATGGATCCACAGAAAAATCAATGGGGTAAATAATCAACCTTTTGGTTGATTTAAATTTGTTTGATCGAGATAATTAATTTTCTTGATGAACTGATCAGTGATCACATTACATGAACTCATTCACATCTAAAATATCTGGGATTTCAAATCTCAACATGTTGCTACTGCCATAGCTTTCCCTCTCATCCTCTGTGCTGCTCCCATTGATATAAGTCGAGTTCGAATTCAACGGTGTGGGTGTGGGGCTTGACGAAGGGGTCGATAGAACTGAAGCGAAGAAGTTCTTGTTGCTGCTATTGCAATGGAATGTTGAAGTTTCGGACATTGGAGGGTCCATAAGATTTTGATGATGATCAGAACTATAATAATTATAACTTGATAACTGAGGGACATAGTCCTCTGCTAGAGTGCATGAAGCAAATTCATTTCTGTGCCAACAATCACTTAGCTGAGAATGTTGTTGGGAGCCAAAGTCGGTGAAATTTGATGGGTATGGGTCCACAGTGGGTTCAACCAATTGTGCTTGAGTTAGAGGCAACGTAACACAAGGGGTGCTAAACGTGGTGCTAGCTGCTGCTGCAGGAGCTTCTTGAACCGGGTCTTGAATCTGGACGAAGTGTGGGATTTGGTTCTGAATTTGGGGATCGCAGAGCTGGTTCTCTTGACCATTTTGAGCACACAAGTCGAGGTCTTGGCGTTGCTGAGAGGAGATGATCGAGGAAGCTAACTTTAGAAGCTCTGGGTTCACCAGAGGCTGCATGCCAAGCAGCCTTTGGACGTTCACTTGAGATGAACAATAGAGAGGTGAGCTTAGAATGGAAGAGAGGTCCAGAAGGTCAAGTCTTGGACAGTGCGTCACAGGATCGATTCCCATCCTCAGAAGCTTTTTTCGAATGTGGGTGTTCCAGTAGTTCTTGATTTCATTGTCTGTTCTTCCTGGCAAGCGAGAAGCAATCGCAGACCACCTAGAAAGTCCAATAATACAGAGCTTCATCGTCAGCAATAGCATCTCAATTAATAAATAACAATATTTGTCTCAAACTGCATGTGTGTTATGCAAATTGACCAAACTAAAAAGCTTACTTGTTGCCAAGATTGCTATGTAGCTGAATTATTGTCTCCTCCTCTTCGAATGAAAACCCGACCTCGCTTTATATCTGGCCGGAGATAGTTTGTCCACCGGAGACGGCAACTCTTTCCACACCTTTGCAACCCTATTCAATGAAATATAACCAAAACCCATTGTCAAAAAAGAACTTTTTTTTTTTTGTGTTTTCTTATTGAAGTTTTTGGTTTTGGTACAATAGATGTGGAGGACGTTAAGGCTAAAGATATGAGACATACCAGCATTCTTTGGGAGTGTCCTCCAGTTGCCATACCCATGTTTCTGAATGAAATCGACGAGTTTCTGGTCTTCTTCGGGTGTCCATGGCCCTTTCTTGAGACCATTCTTGTCACAACAAGGTGCTCTCCCCATGGCAGTGCTAGCTATAGTTCTGTTTGATAAGCTGAAGACTTAAAACTCGTTGAGCTAATTAAGCTACTTGCTCAATGAGTTTGCTTGAAGCTGACGAGAGATCGAGGGAGAAATTTTGGAGACGTGAGAAAATAGAGAAAGAAAGAGAGAGAGAGAGAGAGAGAGAGAGAAACGGAGTTATAATTGTAGGGTCCGAAATGAGGCCTACTTGCTTGTTGTATAAATAGCAAGGAGATGAGATGAAGGGTACGAAACCGGGGAAGTCAAATGGATTCGGTGCCGTCCCTGTCATCTCAGTGGCTACGTGTCCCCTCTCATCTCATCAGAAAATTTTTCTTTGTATGCATAATTACATCTAAAGCGAATTAAACTAATTGTTATTAAATAAAAATCTTCAAATTACATCACTGATCATTGAATTTATGCGTGCTTATATTAAATTTTTACTATTAATATCATAAAGGAGTGAAGGCATCATTTTCCGGGAGTGTGACCGCTAGCTTTCTGGAATCGTGCATATTAGCTGTAATCGACGTGACGACGCCACGTAACCCCATCTATCCAAGATTGATGCTTTCCTTTCAAAGACCATCATGTTCATGTTACAGGGACTCCACGGCGTTCACTTTCTCCTTCTATATATGCATGGGCATGGCTTCTCTTTTCATCCTTTTCTGGCTGAAGCCTATAGGTTGCATGGGCATGCCTGGCTGCAAACCAAGCTGGCTTGTGAGATCTACATATACATATTGTGCTTTTTGTTAAGTGCAAAGACATCTTTGCCCCTTTCATTTCAAGCATTCATTTGGGTTCCTCAAGGGCAGGCATTTGAGCAAATGTAAGGATTATAGTCACTGTCTTGAATGTGTGTGCATTTAATAAATGCAAACAAGATTGAGGATGAGCATTTAATATACCACGGCAATAATAGAGTGCGGTGTTTGCCGAAATATACATACAAACATTTATGGTGCAAGAAAGGGGATAAGGTTTCCTTTTTCTTTGAATTATTACGAAGAAGTATAGTTTCATTTCTTTTCTTATTTTTCTATTATATGTTATACCACTTATCAAAGTTTAGCACAGAGAGTTCCGTTTTCAATTTCTGAACCCGAAGAAAAAGAATCCTATAATACATGGTCGTAGTAAAGAAAAACATGTGCCACGTATCCGATAATATTTTGCATCTCCATGTCTAAGGGTTCAGATTTTTTTTGACTAGTAATTCCACTTGGTGTCATCCCTTTCTAAGGATATCGAGCTTAAGAATTAATTGAGTAGTCTTTTTTTATGATTAAAAAAATTCTTAAAAGTAATATTCCGAGTGAGCCTCTACTTATTCTTCTAAGATTTTAAACATGTTAGTAATATTCTAACTAGTAGTATTAGACTATCTTATCCTTACTATTAATTTTGTAAAATAAATAAATAAATAAATATGTAAGAACAAATTTAACGTCCTAGATTATATACAGAGAGAGATAATTATTTGTAATTAATCAAAGTACAATATCACACATGTATAATATAATTGATGTACGGGATTTTATAGTGGAAGTTCCTATACTAATTTGATTTTCGATTCCCTTTATCTTATTAAAATTACTTAATTGATAATACCTGTTTGTGATACAAAAAAAAATCAGAACAAAACATCATTTACTTGTTCATTTTCTCTTTAACCAGTTGTCATTCGAAGACGTCAACAAGTGAACTCAGCTTTATTGACTTTGCCCCAAATAATGTGAGTTCTTCAAACTAGCTAATTAATAATTTCATTTCAATTTCTCCGTGGACTAGGAATAGTTGAGTTACACGCTTAAATGAATTTTCGAAGAGAACTTCAATTCTCAATCAAAAATACTTGCAAACTGTCTTGTCAATCACCGCCCTTTTACCTTGTTGATGATACCCTTAGACAGTAAGACCAAGTGACCGTTCTTAACCATAAACAATTACACCTATTTAGCAAAAATTAAAGTTAATTCTTTGAGCTGTAGGCCAAATTACCCTTACTCTTTCTGCAAAGGCAAGCCGTCTTTGACTCGTACATTTTCATTCAAGGTATGAACTGAAATAGCCGAAGTAGTGTATTGGTTTAAAAAAAAAAAATTGTAGCACAAGCCTCACCTTTCTAAAGCATATATATCATTATTCATTAGTAATAATTAAAGTAATTACCTCATACCATTTTATCACTTAATAATAACTAATTGGTCATTAAGTAAAGTAATTATAGGTTATAAACCTTCGTCACAGAATGCAGAGTTAGCTATGCAAACAAGTCAAAGTTGTAAAACTGATCATACAGTTCTATATCATTAATATAAATCAGTGTAATACAGAAAAGATAAGCAAAAATAGATATCGTGAATCCATAATGTCCAACATGGGAAACTTAGAAAGAGCTCAAGGAAAAGGGAGAAAAATTGTTCCTGAGATCCCCTTCTAGACTAGATGATATGTGCCCAGAGACACAAACATCTTAGTCTCATTGGATTCCATCTTCTTTGTTTCCTTGTCAACACAAACTTCTTTTTTTTTTCTTTCCAAAAAATCAACGGAGATGATCACATCCAAACTCATAATTAAAAAAAAAAAAAATCTTAGCAGATTTGTTAATAGAGTGAAAATATTTGTATGTAAAGGTGAGTTTGGTATGATGTAATAATTTCATGGATGGATTTTATATTATCTATGAAAATTTTCCCCAAATTTTTATCCAAACTTACACTAACTAACCACTTAGTATGACGAAAATGAAAGTCATGAAATAAGAATGAAAATAAAAATGAGTTATTCACATTTTCTTATTTGATAGAAAAATCAAATAGTAAACACTAAATTAT
Organism: Castanospermum australe; assembly: GCA_019955255.1. Taxonomy (NCBI): domain Eukaryota; kingdom Viridiplantae; phylum Streptophyta; class Magnoliopsida; order Fabales; family Fabaceae; genus Castanospermum; species Castanospermum australe. Next base: position 633,397 of record NSJW01000017.1, read on the forward strand.
GAAGGAATGTCATTCTCTATTTACACTCCCACTTATACTCTCATTTTTATTTTTATTCTCTTTCTTTCTATGGTACTAAACATACATTAAATGTAACTGATTCTTCTTATTCCGTTTAATGAAGGAACTTACATCTTTCAAAATGAAAGGTATATTTAGAGGATAAGAGTAACTAAATAAAAAACTAATAGATGAAAAATAGAAGAAAAAAGAAATTTTAACAAATCTATTATATATTTACTATTTATGTATTTATATCTTTTTCAATCTTAAATCTTTGCGTAAATACTATCCTATATCCTTTAGTGTGAAACAAATCGGAGGAAATTCTCTAATTTGCTTGCTCTATTAAGATAATTAATGATATTACTCAGAAAATTGCCTGAAACGTGTCCTCATACGATATACTTCTCCAATTCCCAAAGTAGAGGCAACGCCACTGGATTAACAAAATTTACTACATCGTCCGATTCACAAAGTGCCACGTGACCAATCTGACGCCTAACGTCTGCTACATAGGAAGAAATTAAAAAAAAAAAAAGACATGTCTTCATCGTCTTGACGTGGGTATGTTGTGAGTCTAATGGTATTGCTAAGTAATTGCTCAAAACTATTTTGAGTTATTTTACTTGGAAAATCACATACTTCATAAGAATGATGTCGAAACAAGAGATTACTAATTTGTTTATTTATTTTTGCTAATGAGTTTATTATTATAATGGTCAAGTGTCTTCCATTTGGATATGGATGCTTGTGTTTTCGTCACACTTCAACTTCAAATTTATTGAAATCATGGGAACGTGAAATTTGTATTGGTTAACGTTGAAGCCTTGTCTTATAAAGGTCTCACCTAACCTTGCCTAATGCACGAAAGGTATCAAGTCAAACATTAATTTAATCATGTACGGATTTCCTCCCTCGATTTGTTCCCCTCTTTAACTTTTTCTACCATTTCTCCTTTCAAATAGTCACCATTTATTTAAACCTGACTCCACTCTTTTTGGCTAGCTCGCTAGTTTTCTCCCCTATGTATAAATATTGAAGTTTTCTTAAACTTTTTTTCTCATTTGATAGTGTGGGACCTATTGTTAACAACTAATTATGTAAATTTATTGATTCATGCCCAACTTAATACTTCACAATAAATAATTATACAAATCATTATACATGGATTGTGCTCTCGTGCTTGATATCCTAGAGACAATGTCAAGCCATATGACGACGAATTATATAGCTTATTGTGTGGATTATTGGCTAGATTTTGTCCCTAACTATATATATATATTTTCCTTTTCCATGCCTAAAAGAGTAATTATTTCTATCAAATCTAAGATTTATATTTTCTCTTATAATAAGACTCTTATTTTAGGGAAATTAACATAAATTTTATTATGTAAAGGCTTATTATAATAAATTATACGGTCCATTATATATATTTAAAATTAATTATACTTTTTTTTCTTTAATAAAATTCTCTTCAGTTATTCAACAATATAAAAAGATCTTGATCCTTTTTCTATATCTCAATCATCTGGAAGAAGTTGTCCTCGTGATGTCAACACGCATTCGTGTACACAAATTTGGTAGACTGTCTCAAGTCTTAGCGTTTGTTAATGTTTGTTGTGAGCTGTTCAATCGTTTCAACAAACTTTGAATAATAAGTGAGAATTAGTTTAATTAATTGTTTTAAGGACATTTTCCTTGACATTGTTTAGCATTATTTCCAGATACGAGATCCAAAGCTTGCGCGAATAGAGAGCTATTATTACTATTTTAAGGAAGCCATGCACATTTTTTTAATTTTCATCACCATCTTCTGCTACTTCTATTGGTAAGAACTATACATTCCAGTCTAAATTGATAATATATGATTAACGAAGATGAGCGAAGCTGATGATGCTTGTGAATTTATAAAGAACCTGGCCCTTGATGGATCTCGAGAACTTTCCTTCATGGATTGTGGTTTTATAATAACTTTATGATCCTATAAATATAATGAAAAAATAGGGGACAAGTAGTGCACATATGAGAAGAAATAGGGCAATTTCTTAAGCGGCAATAAGATTTACCATGATTCACGAGATGAAAACGTGTCCAACATATATTGGTACATTTTTAAGAGATCAGTACTTTGTTGTACCGAAAATATGGTGCATTTATTATTTATATTGTTTTTTTTTTTCGTTTATTATTTTATATTGCTTGGATTGGCGCATAAGGATCCAACCAAGTAACTTTTATCTAGTTTCTTTTAACAGCGGTCAATTATTTGTTTATTTTTCCATAGTTGGAGTTCAAAATTGAATCAGAAGAGGGAGAACATTAATTTATTAGTAAGTGGGTGATCATCAAGCTAAGTTTGTCGGTTCGTGAAAGTATTGTTTTTCTTTTATGATTTACCGTATTCATGATAGGAACTAATTGTGAATCTACCGTCATGCATTTATAAATATTATGCTTTTAAGCTTTTAGAGAGATGTGGAGAGCAAATTTATTTGAAAAAAAAAATATTTTTCAAAAAATACAGGAAACCTTTTTTTTTTTTATTAGATCAAAACAGCCCCCCTCTTCTGTTTTTTTCCTTCATTTTTCTTCATTCTAATCAGTAGGCAGTAGCCAACGTTTCCCAGCCCAAGCAAAATTATGAATAGCTATTAGCTACTTTGCAAACAACTAATCACTATTTTTCTTCTGGTAATCCATACTCATTTGCCAACAATGTCTAGTTTATTCATAATATAGTATTATATTAACATTATAATCAGAAACAAGCGATTGTTCATAGATTTCACAAGCTTACAAAATTTCGTCGGCAAGTAGGATCGTTTGTGAAGCATTATAGGCTTATAGCTATTGCCTATTGCATTGGAGGCAGAATCAAAAGACAGCCAACAGTGACAAAAAATAAGTGACTTTGCCGCAACCCAGGGAAGCTCTACCGGTGAGTTCGCGCATCCAGCTTCGGGGAAGACGAGAAGGCAAAGACAGTGCTGCTTTCTTTTATTTAATAGACGGGGGTGTCACAAAATTGATGCATGTTGTGCTGTTGTAGGGGTTGGCTGCTGCCAGAAAAATAGTGGCAAATGGGATATCATATGATGTCTTGAATGAAAATTTGAGACTACAAAGAAGATTACAAGTACATTATAAAACAGTATAATACAATCACTTCTAGAAAATGCAATGCTTGGATCAAGGATCAAACTGTTGATGTTTGAGAGATAATCTGCAGAATCTGATGATGTAATTTGCTGTTGGTAACAAGGACGCCACCAGAGGGGAATATAATCCGCCGGCCAACTTGATCTGCTGCAAGATCTACTTCACTACCTTTCCAGTCAGTCACCTGATCAAATTGGACATTATCAAATAAAACAATTTGAAAGAAAAAAATTTTAATAACGAAACAGAATGTGAATTATAGTATGTCTTGTGCACAATCCACCACACCAAATCATCACGTATGGTAATTCCTTTTGGGCACTAGGATAAGAAATCCATAATGCCATTGTATATCAAAGAACAGACGCTTGTTTGACTAGATGGAGAAGGAAATTTAAACAACCTGTCAACAGTTCATGGAGAGCACAACAATTGTCTACAGTTGTAATAGTTTCCATGGAAACATTTGGAAGAAATTACTCATAACTTTCACTACATGGCTAATAGACAAAGGAAATGTACAATAAGATTTTGATGGTAATTTATTATCTTATAATCAAATGAGTTAGAATGAACACAAGTCCACAGTCACCAGAGCTAAACTTGTTTAGTAGATAGAAATTTTGTACTATTTGATCAAATATAGAAACATGTCAATAGCATTTTGTTGCTAACAGTATTTGACATTAGTAGCCTGTTAGTTATAGCATAAAACAATCCGTGTTAGAGTAGAGATGCAAGTTGCTACTGCATCTAGTACGACTTTGTTATGAAAACAGAAAATTAGGTTTATTATTCAATCTTCCTGGGTTAGCAGTTTACCACAATTCTGTCCTTAGTGATTAGCTCAGCAGTATATTCCCATCTTTGGTATGCCGCCAAGGCGCCATCTTATTTAACCAATGAAACCATGACACACCAGATAAAAAACTAACCTGAACATTATGAATAGATGTTGACAAAACAGAATATTCAAACAACAACAATAGAGAAAAGCAAACCTTTCCACCTGCTTCATGAACACATATCATGCCAACAGCATGGTCCCAAGCCTACATAAGACCAAAAAGAAAATGATAATAAAGTAATGCTACAGAAATTATCCATCCAATGACAAACTAAAAATTGATGGGCTACCTTTATAATGGTCTTCTCTTTTGCATGGAGAATGAAAACAGATGCCCTACCAGAGGCTACCATCAAATACTTGCATAAACTGCGATGATCCACAAGAAAAGAGCAAATGAAAGGGAGGAAAACAATTAAGATGATAAATCAATCATTAAGAAGAAATGAAGCCAAAAGGTCATTTTGGACCACAGTGGCAAGATCCACAAGCAACTCAATTTTCAGAGATCTTCTACTGAAAGAACCAATTTAGCTGGTTCTATCGAGTTAAAAAAAGGCTATTTAAGCATTGGGTAATTCAAGCCATTTTCTCAATGACTTGTTATTGTTTGTCTTCCGTCAGAGACTCAGAGGAGTTGATCAGACAGAGGTCACCAGTCATTATATACATGTCAACCCACCCCCCAGAAAAAGCTAATGGCTTAAACATTTATTACACACCAAGCAATAATAAAGGACAAAACCCTAAAGAAGCTCTGAAAAGATAAAACGCAATATGCTTAATTAAGCATAAGAGAAAAGTAGCAAGAAAAACAGGTGTAATCACGTCATCCAGTCTCTTCTATATCTCCCTCAATTTCAGCAGATAAGCTAATTTGTCCGCTTAATTATTCAGTGCTTTGGATTTAAAAGAGACAGAATAAATATTGAAATTCAAAGTAACCCTAGCCGCAGGAAGATAATGTGTTTAATGTAGCCATAGGTAATAGAAATAAAGATACAGAAGTGAGACCTAGGCCAATACGTCATTAACGAGCAAGGGTACAGTGCATGACCAACACACAGTCCAAAAAGATTACAAAACATGGTTACTGCTTTAGGGTTATTACATCATTCGACGAAAGCAATAGAGATCTTTTAACATACTCTGAGATGAACTAACAATAAATTGCAAAATAGTAATCGCACTTAAATGAATAAAAGATTAGTAATCAGGGCAACAACTTTGCTATTCAAACTTAAGATATTAACAAAGACTTTCGTTCAAAGAGCGCACTGTAATTTAACATCGGAAACAAACCTTGGGCAATGTAAGCAGTAAAAACAGAATATCTAATAACACTAAATGACTGCTTTAGATGTTGACACGCTCACACACGACCTCATAGCATATCAATGATCAAAGTTTTGATTGGACATAATAAAGTTGGAAACATATATATTAATGATATTATCACAGACCTTCCACAACATGTCGCCAAAAGATGAATTTGGTTGTTCCCTACATTATCAGCATCGCTTGTTGCATTGAATAAAGAAGAAAGTGGCAGTGACTCCCATGTTTGACTATCTGGAATACAAAAGCGTGCTTTATGTACTAAGTCAGACCCAGCAACAAAACATCTGGTCCACACACCAGGTAATTTGGGTGTGCTACTCAGCAGAAATGAGAACCTTTTTGTCCATGTTCCACAGCCTATATGAGCAATCATTATAGTTCCTGATCCAGAAAGAGTGTCAGTATACTCCTTAATCTCAGTAGGGGATTTCTGGGATAAATCTTCCTGCCAGTTAGGGCAGCCCATAACACCAGTTACAACCTCTCCTTCAACAACAAGAGCCAAACCAACCTGTATTTTGGAAACCCAGTAGACACAGATGAACAGAAATGAAGTCGGATAAACATATGATGCACTATGAAGAAAATAACATTCTTTGCAAGCATTCCCTTTTTTAAGATATACACAAACCAAGTTTGCATTATACACTATTCTTAAAGAGGAATGTGCACCATAAGCAGTATCACAAGCAAAGATTTACTATACAGCGGAGAGCTCTTCCAGATGGAACCTTTAATAAAAGTCTATGTTGAATGCTATCAGGTGAAAAGAATTTCAAACAATATCTATAGAAACTTGAACCAACATTCACTATGACTTACCACGTATAAGGCTTTGCTAGCTTTTAGAAATCCACGTGTGCCATCAATTGGATCAAGAACCTGCACTTATTCACTGAAATTAACATAGGTTCTAAGGGAAATAAAACCATGAGAAGTAAATTCATGAATTCCCAAGATGAACATGTAAATAGATACAGATCCTAAGAACTAACAGAAGTCAATTGTAAACAGATCTTTCACAAAAACAGGGAATATAATTACTGTCATTTGCTTATCTCTAGGTATGTAATGTGAAAAAACATCTCATACAACATACAAACATGAAGCAGGAAATCAAAATTTTAAATGCTATACTGAATCACATTATAATATTTAATTCAATTGCTTAGATATGCCCACCCAATATGTGGCCGGTTTTGATCCAAATACAAAAGCATCCTTTCCCCCTCGATCAATTGCTTCAAGTACATCATCTTGTGTCCATGGTTTAAGAGTGGAGCTAACTTTAGCAGTTACTGCATTATGCACAGTATCTGCTAAGTTTCTTGATCGCAAGAAAGCAGAGTCCTCCTCAGCCACCAATGGGATAGAAGGGAACAGCTTATTTAACTCTGTGTTGATAATCACATAAGATATATAACCAAAATTTTCAATCCAGGAAAAGAATAATAATTGCCCATAAATAATTTTCAAGGCTAAACGCCATTCAGAATTAGGTTAATTATATTAATATAACTGTATTCTTCCAAAAACAAATTAACATTGATATAACTGTACACATTACGGAAACTATGCCGCAGTGCACTAGTGTTCAAGCTTTTGATGAATCACATTGACCAAATTCTATGAGTAATTGAGTATTAACCACATTAAATATTGGTCTCATTCAAACACATATCAGAATTCAGAAACATGTTAAGCTACTTTAATATTCGACATTATGTTAATAATACCCAAACTTATCAGAGCCTGAACTCCAAAATCTGCCACTGTCACTGGCGTCTGGTCATTTTTTTTCAAGAACCTTCCCATCACTTGAGAATAAAGATGATTTCACCTGCACAGTGCAGACAATCCATATACGTCACATTACATTTTCAGTGCTTTGATACTTAAAAAGAATAATGCATAAAAAAAATCCCATTTTGATTTTCCAAGTACATATAAAAAGTAAAAATAATTAGAACCCAAGAATGCGGGTCACGCAATAAACAAAATGGGAAAGCCAAGGTAGCAAAGAACCTCACATCGACACAGAGACGGCAAGCCCTCTCCACTACATCCACAGCAGCTTCAAGCTCTTTGTAATACTTAGCATTTTGCTCCGGAAATGGCAGGTTCGCCCTAATGCAAAGAGCGAAATTCAGGTTTTGAGAGCAAATGAGAGAGTTTGAGTAGAATGGAAGAGTCGAGGGCAGAGACCTTACGTGGAAGCGTCGTGCGCTACGAGTGGCGGCCAAACAGAGGCGGTTATAGAATCGAACGGCGGAGACATGAGAAACTGAACGGAGGATATCCATGGTGCCAATCAGAGCGTTGGGGGAGAGATGGAGCAGTGGCCACGGCACCGGGTCGTTGGTTGTTTGGCGTTTGTTTGGGAAATTAGGTTGACCTTGGCTCGGAAACGAAATTAGATTTATCTTTCTATTTTAATTTTTAGAATTGCACATTTTCTTAATTTATTTTCTACTTACAGGAAACTATATAAAAAGTGTATACGTTCAAAAAAATAGAAAATATTTTTATTTCATAAAGATTTGTTATAATTTTTTACACTTTTAAAAAATTAAGTTTTAGGAGTATAGTTTGAAGAATTGTAGTTTGTTTTTATAATACTCTTAAGCCTCAATGACCGAGAGCAAAAATAGGAATTAAGAAAATTGGCAGAGATGATTTCTGACCTGAAAAGAAAAATAGAAAAAAGAAAATAGAAAATACATAGCAAATAAGCATGCCCCTCAATTTTGTCTAATAATAAATGATATGGATATGAGGTGTATTATAGCCAACAAATGTATGACAGTAATGTGTGTTTAGATTAAAGTTTATATACTTAATTTTATTTAAAAATAAATTTATATAATTGTGATTTATATTTAAAAATATTTATTGAAAAAGTAAATATTTGAAAACTTGTATCTAAAAAGTAATTTTAGTAGTATTGACGTTGTTTATATATTATTTATTAAAATTATTTTAAATATATAATTACTAAAAAAGTATGAATTATTTTTTAGTTAGATTAAAAATAAGAATATTTTTATTAATATACATTCAAACAGAACAAAATATCACTTTTAAATTTGAGATGTTAAAATTACGTTTGATTTGCCTCAAGAGTTACTAAACATATTGACTCATTGTTTGAGGTAATTTTATGCCTCAAATGATACAGGAAGTATAAATAAGTCTTGTAAGAAATAAACAGATTCATTGAGAAGTTAATAAAAGAAGAGAAGGCTAGAGGCATGTTCCTCTAGAAGTGTTCTACAGAATTGGTGAAGTTTTGGCTTCTGAGATAGGAATTCCTATCAATAAATCAGATTTAAAAAAAAAAAAAAAAACTATTTTCACCAAATGGCAGCCTGATATAGGCCTTGGTCGTGGTTTTAAGGATCGAGCTTCTGCATGAGTTAGTACTTGTTTACAGAGTCTGAGCCATATTCATGTCAGTTGAAGTTCCAAAACTTATGTGCAGGGATCTGAGGGTAGCTTTGAATTTGATACCTGCATATGGCTATATCTCCGAAGTTCCTCCCAATCCGATTCCGATTGTGAAAAGCAACCACCCCCCCCCCCCCCCCAGCATTCACACAACCAAGGTAACCACAAAAGTGTAAATTGTACTGAACCCATCATCTATTACTATTTATAATCGAATATACACACTGAACCGTAGAATAGAACCGAAAGCTTTTTAAGTTTATACAGATTTGGATTGTAAAGCAGTGAACGCATTCAGCCCATTGCATAGGCCCAACCCACTGCCACTGCAACACCAACACAAAACATGTACCATCCGAGTCAATTAGATTAATGAAATATTGGCGTGACCCATGACATCGGAACAAAATAAAATACTTGAGTTCCTATAAATGTATATATAAAAATAAAATATAGTTGTGAAGGTACCGAGACAAGAGGCGAAACCCTTGTACCAAAGAAAAAGACACGAGATGAAAGGACCAGTTTTGGCTTTATTTAGAGGATACGTAGGATTATTGTCCAGAATCTTCCTCGGCACAGAATTGGACAAAAACAATGAGCTGTATTACGGATACAGATAAGCACTAAGAAAATCAATTGGAAACAGTTTCATCACAAATGCCGAAGCTGAAAATAAGAAAGAAACAGTCCTAATCACTTCCAAAACAATGCCATTACATTTCAATTCTCATCCCTCCCTCTATAATTACTTTCGATTTGACCGTTTCTTGCCTGTTATTTAGATTACATCTGCGTGGAAATCAGTGGGCCAACAGTCCACGTCCCTCCAAAATATCTTTCATACAAACCTAAATCATCTTTTGAACAAAAATCTGTAAAATATTTTATATACAGTTTGAATCGATATAAGTTATTTTCTTAAATTTTTAATTAGCGTAATTTTATTATATTCAATTTTAATTGTTAATAAAAATATTATAAGTTATTTAATTTACGTTAATTTTTTAATTGATATAAATTATGCTTTTAATTATCAAAATTTATTATTATCTTAAATTGTATAATGAAAAAATTACTTATATATTCAGATAAATTACACTAATTAAAATTAAACCATATATTATACATAAAATAAAAAAGAAATATATTTTTTAAAATTTGCTTGGAATATTTAAAATACAAAAAATAAGTATTTTATTTATTTATTTTTATTTATAGTTTAAAATAATTGTATAAGAATTAAAAAAGATATTAAAAAATATAATTTAATATGATTAAATTATTTTTTATTTTATTAATATTTATTTTTTTAAATTTTTCTTATTTTATTAATTTTTTATTAAAAATAAAGATAAAATTAAAAAATTAATTAATAATCTTTTAATATTATCAAATAATAAATATTTAAAATAAAAAAATTCTATGAGACAAATAAAATTAAACAGAGAAAATATAATTTAAAGAAGAAACACGCAAAGTTCCAAAGTCCTACGTGGCGTTGGTTTGTCGTTATCATCCTTTGTGATATGAACGACACGTGTCCTCCGCCCGCAGAATTGTGTTGTGCCCGTAGCTCCCAGTTTTGTTTGGAGACGCCCACATTCCCAGCCGGTTGTTTCCACCTTCTCCTCCGCTACCGCTAGGTTGACCCACTCCTTTTATAAAATGCCATCATCCAATACTGAAAAGCCACTTTGCGTTACCCTCCTCTATTCCAACACCCATTAACATTTCTCTCTGTGTCTCAACCGCTTCTATTCTGCTCTATCTTGTAACCCATTTCAGGCCAAAAAATCAAGTTTCTTTTCTGTGAGTGTGATATTGTGAATTCAGGGCATGAGCTTGAGGAACATGAGCTGGGTGTTGTACAAAGCAGGGATGAGGATGTTGCAAGGCATGAAAGATCAGGGCTCAAAGTGTGACTCCACCATCAAGTCTCTCAGGGATTCTGCTTCTGCTTGCTCCTCTTCCTCAAAGCAGGGAAGGCGTTTCTCAACTTCTTTTGATTCCCCAGCCTTCAAAGCAGCCAACTCTGACAAGCTAAAACAGGCAGAGGACTCTCTGCGCACTGTCATGTTCTTGAGCTGCTGGGGTCCCAACTGATGATTCAACCTCATCCTTCAATCCAATTACCAGATGCTTGCAGCTTGCTTTCGTTTTGTAGCAACGCGATCGATTAATTATTTTTGTTTCATTATAAAAAAAAAAACCACTTGTAAATATTCCTATTTCCCATGTATAAATCATTGGAGACGAGTGCCCAATGCTTTCATCAGTTGTTGGCTTGTTGCAGCTTGCTGTCACGACTCGTATAGACAACATTATTGCTAATATTATTATTGTACTAGAAGATGGATCTGGATTTGGATCTTCTCCATTTATTCAAGTAACACAAAACAGGAAACAGGAAAGAATCGGAGAGAGTCTTGTTAGTGGAAAAGATATATTTAAATTTAAATTATAATTAATAAATCTTATAATTTATCAGAGTTGATCGTTACATAAAAAGTTTTTTTTTCTTTCTTTCGGATTCAAATTCCTGTAAGATATATCTCATTTACAGAAATTAAAGGCATCGGGATTTGTGCAAAAGCGGCTTAGACAACGTTACAGTTTAATAAGATTTTCTATATGATTTTAACAAGAAAATTGGGAAGTAAAGCTATATTCAATGCTGTGCTAGTTGCATATCCTTCGATCAAAATTTTATTTTCTTGTTAACAAAGAAGGGGGCAAACTTTATCCTCTCCTATAAAACCCATCTTATCTATGGACCTCAATCATTGAGATGTCTTTTGGAAGGTATAAAAAAAATTTGTTTTCTTGTATCAGGAGAAACTTTTTTCTTTTCTCTGATTTTTTTTTCCTCTGAATTGGAGAAGCTGTTCTGGGTGTAGAATCATATGGGCCACCTTAATGATGAACGCATTAGAAGCCCATTAGAGTCCAATAGTGAAGCAGTTTGGGTTGGAGCCAGTCCAAAATCTTGTGGCCCAATGTTCACAATTCCCATCGCTCTACTCTACACAGGCAAAAACATATGGGGTCCGATACTCCGTGCCAAGGTTTCTCTTCAAAGTGTAGCATTACTCAAATGAACATGTTACGTATATTTTTGTGGGGATAATTTGAAGGCGATTTAATATAATTATAAAAGTATTTTCATTTTTATTCATATCAAATTAAGTGATTAGTTAATTTTATAAAACAAAAATATTTATGAAGGATTATAGCGATAGTCAGTTTCAATAGAATATTATATTAATACTATTTGTACGATTCTCAAACAAGGATAAAAAGTCAAGACGATTTTTTTCTCCTTCCATAAACAATGCTACATCTTTTTCATTCTCTTATAAATATTGTTTACTAATAATATATTTTGCTTTCAAACTTCGAAAGATTGAAGAATATGTGCCCTTGTTTTTGCGCTCCAAGACCCGGTGGTTCGGACAGTTTTTTCTTTTCTCATTTTTGGTTTTGTTACGTTTTGATTGTAAAAGGAATAAAATCGGTGTGCCACGTTGTTTTGAAGGAATATTTGTAAAAATTATTTGGCCTAATATATTATTGATGATTTATTAAACTCCTAGTTTATAATGGAAGAAAAACTGTTACCATTGGACCGTTTAAACGTTAAAGAATCTTCTCCTCAAATTCCTGTTGTTTCAACGTTATGCTCTGACGTCAAGTAATCCAATTGTAAAAAAAGAACTGTTGGTTGGATTATCAAGTTAACATATAATATAACCCATCACATTCACACCAAAACTCAACCGAGCCTTTGCAACTATGAAAGGCGGAAAACACTTCTCCTCATCTTGTAAATATCACGAGTGAGAAATTTTAAAGATTTAATCATAATTTACTGTTAATTTAAAATTTTTATATTATTATTTATTATATATCTTAAAATTATTAAAAAAATTAGATTTTTTAAATAACTATTATATTAATTAATTTTTTTAATAATTTAATAAAATATGTTTAGATAATAATAAATTTTTTTATATTGACAGTAAAATAAAATTAACTTTAATTTTAAATTATTCTCAAAGTATTATATTAAAAAAATTAAATTTCATATAAGTTTATTATATTAAATTTATATAATTTAATTTAATAACTTATATGATTATATGGTGATGATTATATGGTGACAAATGTTATCTTTTTTTCATCCTTGGAAGAAGTGTTTGCTTCGGCACCTGATCCTAAATCAACAAATGTTATCTTTTCATTAGTTAAGTATATTATCATAAAATAAATAAGAATTTGTTCGAGGCTATGAATGTGGTCTTATCCACAATGCCAAAAGTCAACCACAATGTCAACCCCTCAGCTTCTGCGGACCCCGCCAATTTCACAAAACACGTTTTCCCACATCCACTACGACGTCGTCCGCTGCCCAATCACGTTTCCAGCTTTGACAACTTGCATTGCATTCCATTTGCATCCCGTCACCGGTCTCGTCCCGCTAAACGGCAGATAACATTCTTCCGTGCACACAATTATCATTTTATAAAAATCCGAATAGAATGCTATGAAAATTCTTACTTCATAATTTGATAATTTTATAAATAAAAAAAAATTTGTTAAGTAATTCTATTATTTTTTATTTAAAATTTATATAAAATTTAGTTAAAGTTAATTTAGATGAACATAAATCTTATTGAAAAAATTAAATTTCTTATGTATATCTTAAGAACTTAATTTTAAATTACTATTAAAAGCACATTTTTTATTATATTATCCCTAGTAAAAAGATAAAAAATTATCATATAATTATGTGAGGCTACATTATCAGAAAAGTTTGATTATTCAAATATTTTTATTATAATAAAAAATTTTAAATAACATGATAATGGAAAATTGAATGATATTTACATTAATAATAAATTAATATAAAATTAAATTAATCTCTCATCTATATATTTATCTTTATCTTTATTATTATAAAAGAAATTTTTCTTTTAGTCTATAATTTTTAATTTTTTAAAAAATTATTAATAATTAATTAAATATAAATAAAAAAGAGAAAATAGTAAATGTAAACATTTTTTTGATATTTACAACAATATTTTTTGATAACTACATTTTATAATTACAATTACTTTTAAAATATAAATTTTTTTACTTATACTATTATAACTAATTTTAAATGTATTTTAATTTTTTATAAAAATATTTTTAGCCCCAATCCGAGATAAACAATGGGAACTGGATGAATTGTTGAGTAGAGAGGATTTAACTAATTTTAATTATTAAAATTATAATTAATTAATTTATAAAATAATTATGTAAATAAAATTTAATAAAAGTGAATTAACAAGCACATATGCTTGTCAAAATGCTAGTATGTATAATATGAATATACTTTATTGGGACAGTATTCAAGTTCAATTTTTTTTTTCAACTTGATAATAAAATTTAAAGTTTTTTCAAATTTAATAAAGTTAATAGTGTTTATATTTTTAATTTAATGATAATATATTGAAAAAATAAAATAAAATATTATTTCATATAACATATATATATATATATATAAGAAATGTAATACCATACTTCATTCATTCTTCTGTGAAATGAGACATAAAATAAGATAATTTTTCTTACAAATATGAGAATATTTCATTTTATTGAATGAAGATTGAATAGAAACAATTTTTTTTCTATGATTAAACAAGTTAAATGAGAAAAAATGCCAAAATCAAAGTTTACGTGACATTTAGTATATGTAAATGGTGATATCATATTTTATGAAACAAAATATTTCTATGTTTATTAACACAAAAAAAATGCAAAGATGATTTTATTTCATATTTCATTATTTATAAAATAAAGGAGGAAGTATAAAGTTCATTTTCTTTGAGAAAAATAAGATTAAGATTATATGCTTCATGAAATAAAATTTATTTATTTTTAGCTTACCTTTATTACTTTTGTAAAATGACAGCCTATTATTTATATTAAATTTAATCTACTTAAATCTTATAAATAACAAAAGGTACTATCATTAAAAAAATTAAATAAAATATAATATGATTAAAATTTTAATAACCATATTTTTTGTACATTTTAAATCATAATGTATGCATTTAATTTTTTATAAATAAAAGAAATAAAATTTAAACATTAATTTCAAAAATATATATTTATTTTACATCTATCTGTAAAAGATACAGTTTAAATTTTATTTTTGTCAATTAAAATTTTTTTGATTTCTTAATTTACATATTAATTTCATATCTTATTATGAAAATTATAAAGTCATGAATTGAGAATAATTATTTTATTTTGAAATATCCTTATTCTATTTTTATTTAATCAAAATTTTTTATGTACATTGAGTATAATAAATCAATTTAATAAAAAAACGTAATACATGACACATAAAAGGAATGTGTGTTCCCATATTAAATTTAAAATATTATATAATAAAATTAAAAGAGTTGAGAATAGCTAAGTATTTCTCCTCGTTCGTTTATGTAACAAACATAACGTTTTAATATTGAAACTTGAAAGACAAAAGAAACGCCAAGACGAAAACGGAAAACGCGGACTTGAAAGCACCTTGTCCGTGGCATTCAATAATAACTCTGAAATCCGAGGGCTTGCAGTTTCCCAGTTTCTACCTTCAAAATCAAACCTGTGTGGAAGTGGAACCCACCACTCCTGCAAGGTGCTAGCAACACACTTTCGAACCTGAACTGTTTTTTTTTGGTGAAGTTTTCAAACCTCAACTCTGATAAAACCACAACAGATACAGAGAGAGGGTCAACGACGACGTTTACGATCCCATGCTTTGATTCTGATACAATCAAGCCATGACGATACCCGAACAGAAGCCACACTCAGAAGGCAAGGTCTGGAATTTCTTCAAGCTTCCGTTTCGCCATTCGGGGACCACTTCTTCCAATTCGGCACCCTCTGCCTCTGCCTCTGCCTCTGGTAGCGTTCATCATCACCACCACAACCCTCCTCCCCTTCAGGGCTCCACCTCCAACTCCGTTTCTTCCGTTGCCAGATCGCTTCTCCCAACCCGACGTCGTCTCAAGCTTGATCCCTGCAATAAACTCTATTTCCCTTGTATGTCCTCCCTGCTTGCTTTTTTCCTTCCTTTTTTTTTAAAAAAAATTATGTACCTTAATTATAATATTTGTTTGGCTTGTTTGCATGCAAAGGAATTGCTATGATCGCGATCTAATTTGGGTTTTATTTGCTGATTTTAATTGCAATTCGATTAGATGGGGTGGGTTAGGGCTTTAAATAGACTGTCCCAAAAGTAGAATTTTTTGGGAAAAGGTCATTTGCCTTTTTCTTTTATCCTGGCTTAAAAAAATGGCTTTTAATGTTGCATGTGATTTTAATGCTATGTTTTTCTTTAGCTGCACTTTCCTTTCTTGCATGGTTTCATCTGTGAGCTAATGCTACGTTGCAAATCGCTATCAAAGTCTTTTCAGAACTGAAAAAATGAAAGGGAGGCGGGAGCTGAAGATTTGGGTATAATGTGTTTTTAAGAATTTATTAAATGTTGTTAGCTGCTTCTGCTGCCATTGATGTTTTCTAATTGGGGTTGTTACATTTTTTTCCTGACGTGGGTTGCCGTATCGTAGGGATGGAAACTGCCAATGAATTGTTAACAACTTGGGTAGAATGGATATAGTGATATACATGCGGTGTTGCAAAACAAATGTTCGCACAACCTTTGTTGTTAGTTCCGGAGCTAGTTTTCTTCACCCAATTGATGAAATATGAAATACTTATCATATAACGGAATATTTTATTATTTTTTGTGTGTGCCATTTCTTGTGATTAAATCATTTCCCGTCTTCATATCATCAGAAGGAAAAAGGGTTTACTTAGATTAAAATTTCCTAGAGAAGTATCCCTCTTGAAATTCTGCTGACTTTTGCAAGTCTTTAGGGCAGAATGGGTGTGGGAGGTAGGGAGACACGGACTATTTTCTAATTATTGATTATTTGCTTTTATATTTTCTTTTTCTCAATAATAAGCAGTTAAAGTTGCATGTTAGCCATAATATTCTGAACTTGCATGGTAGCATTGAATTATGAAACATTTGTCTTTCTTGAAAAAGATATATTTGCGTGGCAGACGAAAACGACAAATAAGATAGATTTGCTTCTTTATGTTCAGCAAAAAATTAGCTTCCATATGTCCAACAATCAAGCTAGACGACAAATAAGATAGAAAATTCTCTTGGCTTCTCTCACCCTTCCCGTGGCGCACCTGCAGGTGCAGAAACACATAGGCAGACACACAGAGACATGTGCTCATTCTATGTGTGTGCATGATTGCTTGCGTGTTCACATATTCATGCATGTTTTTAATCTCTATTTTGTTTTATAGATTTTTTCTTCTAATGCTCCATATGATTGCTCAACGTACTTATCCTTGTGTTTACCATTTGTCCCTTCTTTCTTTCCTATCCTGTGTAGATGAGCCAGGAAAGCAGGTTAAGAGTGCCATCAGGATTAAAAACACCAGCAAATCTCATGTGGCTTTCAAGGTATAGTGAAACATGTACACTTGTTTATCTATGCCCCGCTTTTCAAATTTTTCGATTCCCGATTTGCCCTGTTACTGAGGCACTTTGCCTGAGTCTTGACCTCAAGTGTCTTCTTATTGTTACTTTGTCACAGTTTTGCAAAAGAGTACTTCATTTATTGCTGTATAAATTAATGAGTTTGTCTATGATTTTAATTTTCAAATCAGCACCAGAATCAAACTATCTATTCTAACAATATTTCTTTGTTCTTCTTTTATTGTGTTTATTTAGTTTCAAACAACTGCGCCCAAAAGCTGTTTCATGCGTCCTCCTGGGGCTATCCTTGCACCTGGCGAGAGTATCATAGCGACTGGTAATAATCAATGTTTTATTTCTCTATATGTTCCTTTTGTTGTGGAACATAAGATTATTATAAGGTGAAGTTATCTCACTAATTTGTTTTTGGTTTGCTAGTGTTCAAGTTTGTAGAGCATCCAGAAAATAACGAAAAGCCAGAAAAAACCGGACTCAAATTTAAAATCATGAGCTTGAAGGTCAAAGGAGCAATTGATTATGTCCCTGAGCTGGTTAGTTAATTTCATCATGGTTACAAGCTTACAATAGTATATGTTGCTGATGCTTTTGTCGGTTGATACTATAGTTGTCTTACTTGCCTTCCTCTTTCAAATCTCCCTTCTCTCTCAACATGGACATCTGACTATCTTGTGATTGTATATATTCGTAAAAACCCTATCATATATACAGTATTTATTCTACTACAGTAAGTGTTCGTTGGGTTTAGTTATGATTGATTGAAAAGGATGTATTTATAAAATTAACAATTTAAAGTCCATAATAATGTTGAATCCTTTTTTGGTTTTTCCTAAATTGCTCTATGCACTGAGTTTTCATTTGGTGAAACCTTTACAGTCTCTTAGTAGATTAATAAACATAGTGGGAGGACTGGTGATTTTTAGGATGCTTGATAGTGAGAAGTTTCACTTTCGTTTGGATGCTTCTCTCTCCCCCCTCCTCTCCTCTGTCTCTCTCACACGGGCACACACAATCAAAATAAGTTCTGTTGTATGTGCTTGGTTTTCACTTTATATTTCAACCACTATAGTGTCCCCACTCCCCAACTTCTGCTTTTCTATGAAGATATAGTCCACTTGATGGGAGGGATCTTATATAGAATTGTTTTGAAATGTAAGTATTTATTCTCCCTGGAAACAGTTTGATGAGCAGAAGGACCAAGTAGCAGTGGAACAGATTTTGCGGGTTGTTTTTCTGGACCCAGAGCGTCCTAGTCCAGTAAGTGTTGAGATTTTAAGTGTTAATTTGTACTTTGAACCAATGTTTTTGTTTGGTACTCTTTCCTTTTCCCTTTCTGTTCTCTCTTCCTGCATTTATACATCTAAGTATCTGTTGCCTTACTGTGGTTGAGACATTCAGTATCTGCTATTTTAATCTACATGTGTCCAAGCTGGCTGCGTATAATACATTAACTGGCAGCCTGCTTCTGAGGATCTACTTTTGTCTCGTGCAGGCTTTGGAAAAACTGAAGCGTCAGCTGGCGGATGCTGATGCTGCACTTGAGGCACGTAAGAAACCCCCAGAAGATGCAGGTCCTAAGATTATTGGGGAAGGGCTTGTCATAGATGAATGGGTGAGTTTGTTTACTTAGCTTTTTAGGTAACGTTTCCCTTGCAATATGTTACTTTCGACAGATGCTTCATCCATGTAATCTCTGATTATGTTTGCAGAAAGAGAGGAGGGAAAGATACCTCGCAAAGCAGCAGGGTGAAGTGGTAGTAGACTCTGTATAGGGTACTGGTCAGGAATCTTGGAATCCAGCGTATGACTCTGATTGAATAGGAAATTGCCTTACAGCCAAGGAAGATGTTTTCTTCAGAGAAACAACTAAGAAATCACAGCGTCTTTTGTTTAGAAAAATTTCAGGTGAATAGCAAGTGTACTTTGGAGAAACCTATGCTTGGGTGGTGATCATCCTGTGTGTGTAGATAAGTGTCATTTTGTTTTCGGGCTTTTTCTTTCGGGAATAATAATTTGACGGATTGGTGCGAAATAGTTCATGAGAGTATATGGTTTTTTTTTCATCTTTCAATGGCCGCAAAGACAACGTAACTATGAAAAATATTGGCGTTTAGGTAACCATATTGTTACTAATGCCATGGGTGGTGTTCTATGGATTAGGATTCTTTCTTGATAATGAAATATCCATATTGTTAACAAGAGAATGTTCTGTTAGTAAGAAAAAGTTAAGTTTAAAATATAAGTAGATTTTATAATTTATCATGATAATTTTATGTTTTTAACATATTATAATTTATGTTTATTTCTCGGGTGGGCTGCCTGCCTGCTCTAACTGAAGTTTCGCTTTTCGAAGATGAATAGCAAATCTCAGCCATCAAAATCAAGTACCCGGCTGAAAAACAGAGTTGTTGGGCTCTGCCGCAGTCGTCAATTTGAAATATAAGAACTGGGCCCTTTAAAACTTGGGCTATTGGGTCACCTTCTATTTACGTCGTCTGGCGCAAAGTTCTTTGGTGTGGGTTGAGTATATGAAAGCCATACAGCGTTTCACAGATACAAGATCACAATATATTAATTGCACCTTAGGCCCTAAGCTAAAGTGGTGCGTTGTTTTTGCGTCTATTTGTATGCACTATTTCTGTTTTGTTTTGGTGACAATGAGAGCCAAAGCACCATTATATGCACTATTTCTATACTTTTATTTATAATAGAATTTATATTATATGAAATATATTAAAAAATTATATACGATATATATTTTTTAATACTGCTTAATGTTCACGAAGTGATGTGACCTATAAGGGATATTGTAGTGAAGGTAAATTAATGTACTCGTTTTGTGGAAATTAAAGCAAGAAACTTCAAATGTCAAGACATATTGTCTGCAATTGGATTAAACCCAGAAAAGTAACCTCTATAAACTTGTACTTTGTTACCTGAAACCTCAAATTTCAGTGTACCAAAGAAACAATAACAACCCTTCAATTTTTTGGGACTTTTTACACTTTTTTTATAACTCTTTTGCTCAACTCAACTCCATTGCCATAACTAATGGTCATCATCACTGACGAACTTGGACCAATATGGGTGTGTCTTCCATACCTTTCCCATCCCTTCAATCGGGATGCCCTTAGTTTTAGGCAGCATGAAGTACACAAAGAATGTCGTCAGCAATACAAAGAAGGCGAAGAAGATGAACAATCCAAACATCATGTGGGAAAGCATTGTCAAGAAAACTTGAGCAACAAGGAATGCGAAGAGCATGTTCACCGACACATTGACACTTGAGTAGCAAAGCAAATCTCCAATGGGAAAATCTCACTAGGCACCAACCAACCAAGAGGACCCCATGATCACGCAAACCCAGGTACGTAAATGCAAATGAAGAGCACCACCACAATGACAAACAGCCGAATTATAAAATTAAAAAAGAAATATAAAAAAATTATTTATATATAGTATATATAACAATAAGGATAAATAATCATACAAAATAATTATTTATTTAAAAATAATAATTTAATAATTACATTACATAATTATTTGATTTTATTTATAAAATAATAATAAATTAATTTTAATTTACTTAAATAACTAATTTAAGTAAATTATAAATTTAAAATAATTTAATTATAAATTTAATTATAAAACTAAATCATATCAATTAAGTGTTTAATTTATTATTAAACTGGCTAGACTATTCAATCCTGTTTAATTTTGACAACACTCGTACGTATTGTACCAGCCTAGAGTATTGACAGAGCCACATGGAGGAAGTTGTACTTCATAGTTCACAATTCAATAAAAGGACAGTATAATAAGAATTTAATTGGGTTTTGGTCTTTGCGAGGCTTCCACTACGACAGGTAAGAATAGAAAAGTGCATATGGAGTGAATAAATACAAATGAGCTGTGGTACCTTAGTATTCCTGTGTATGAATTCAATTTTATAGGCACTTACCTGGAGAAGGTGCAATGATATTTCTGCAGAAACCATTAAAAGCCTTCTATTTATTTCGATTCGGAGTTGGATATGAAACCATTAAAATGTCTTGAGTTGTATGTATATTTTGATCTCGGAGAAATGACATTAGAGTACCACTTTGAAGTCTGAAAGCAAAGCATCAATCTGGGGCCCATGGACCCACCTGCCTTTCAAACGATGGGCTACTTCCCAAAATGTCCAAAAGCAAGACGAAGCTTCCCAAACTGACAATGTGATGTAAAAGAGGAGCAGAGTTTTTTTTTTTCATATAAAAAAGACTTGTGTCCTAAATTAAAGATTTGTGATTTAATTTTTGAGAATTATATTTGATAAAAAAATTATATTATTATTATTTTTGATTAAAAAATTAAATTTATTAGATAATTTTAATAAATTAAATTTTATAAAAATATTTTTAATTTATACTAAAATAAAAAAAAAAAAAGTAAAAGAAGAGCACACAAGAAAGCTCACCACCACACGAGGAAATCTCACCACTTGCCTGAGAAACCATAGTACAACACATAAACGGCGACAATGATGACAGTTTTAAAGAGTCAAAAGGCTACACTGGTGAGAGCCACTGTTTACATCTTTCGTAAGATACAAGTATGATATTATGGAGATATTTTTGTTGGTTTGAGACAGTAGATAGAACCATATTCTACAAATCTTTCTTCTATAGTTTAACGTGTAGCAAATTTCGGACAGAATATTAAGTTGGTTAGCAGAAAACTTAGGTGAAGGAGAGATAAGGTTAAAATTTGAAATTTGACTTTTGAAATATAAAACATTAAAACTGAATAATAAAAAGGAATAAAAAAAATATAATAATCCCCTACAAATTTCAAAGTGAAATTCATTGATTCTAAGATAAGAAGTTTCTGAGAGCTTATGAATTTAGTGTATAAGTACTAATATCTTTTGGTCTATGAACTAGCACATAAAGAAAATGAGCTATGACCCACTAGAATGTTGGTGAAATTAGAACCTCTATGAACCCCATTCCACTTGTAAATCAGAAGTTTCATCACTCATATTGACTTCATATCCAAAGATGTTCAATGCAATGTGGTGCATTTTGGCCTTGCACCATTACTTGGATTTCATGAGTGCTTTAGAGAGTTTGCATAGGCTCAGCCCCACCTCGACACTCATATAGGTGAATCTCTCAAGTGAACACTATAGTCAAGCACACCACTCATTCATGAGCTATAGATTAATTAAGAGTATATACTCACCCTTTAACGCTGTAGTAGCACACTATTCTACACCATAGGAATGGACTTTTTAAACTACTAAATAGTGTCTCATCTAATTGACAAGTGACTTGTTGTTACCCATATGAACCGTGTTTGTGAAAATTTCACAAATCTAGGTTAGATTATCATTACTCTCAATTTTGGTATTAGGCATAAGTCCTATCCCCCTCGATGTATTACTTACTAGCTTCTTGCTCAATGGCTTACTCAAAGGATCAGCCAAATTCATCTCTGACCTCATGTAGTTTAAGAATATAATCCCATCATTTAGCAGCTGCTAGAATTATGATGTATACGTATATGTCTCTTTTTCCATTATAAACTTTGTTGTTTGCTTTCGTTATTACTGCTTGACAATCATAGTGTATGGACACAGAAGACACAGGTTTCTTTCGTAAAGGAATATTTGCTAAGAGATTTCTTAGCTATTCAGCCTCAGATCCGGCCAAGTCGAGAGCAATAAACTCAAACTCCATAGTAAACCGAACTATATAAGTCTGTTTGGATGACTTCCAAGCGACAGCACCTCCACCGAGGGTAAAAATAAATCCACTTGTAGATTTAGTCTCATTTGAATTAGAGATCTAGTTAGCATTAGTATGTCCTTCAAGTACAACAGGGTATCCCTCATAACACAAACCAAGATCTATAGTTCTTCGAAGATATTTCAAAACTCTACATAAAGCAGTCCAATGATCCTTATTAGGATTATGTACGTGTATGTACTCAATCTATTAACAGCACATATGTAATATTAGGTCTTGAACAATTCATTAAGTGCATTAGGCTACCCAATTATTTGAGCATATTCAGATTGTGATACACTACTACCAGTATTCTTTTTTCAGGTGTAAACTAGCATCATAAGGGGTACTTACTGGTTTAGAATCATAAAAACCATGTTTTCTCAACATTTTCTCAATGAAGTGTTCTTGAGACATTCTAAATCCAGCTTTTAATTTGGTTAACTTGATTCTCAATATTAAGTTAGCTTCTCTCAAATCTTTCATGTCAAACTTTGATGATAAAAATTATTTGGTCTCATTGATTACTTCTATGCTGGTTCCTAATATTAGATATCATCAACATACAAGCAAATAATAACACCGCTCAAATTATCATCAAATTTGTTATAAATGCATTTATCAGAATCATTCATTCTATAACCATCTAGTAACATGACTTTATTAAATTTCTCATGCCATTGCTTAGGTGCTTGTTTAAGACCATATAAAGATTTAACTAGTCTACAAACCTTATTCTTACAACCAGGAACTACAAATCCTTTTGGTTGGTCCATATATATTTCTTTCTCTAAGTCTCTATTAAGGAAAGCAGTCTTAACATCCATTTGGTGTACTAACAGATTATGAATAGAAGAAAGAGCTATCAAGACTCTAATAGAAGAAGTTCTCGCTACAGGTGAATATGTATGAAAATAGTTTAAGTCCTTTTTCTGTGTGTATCCCTTGGCTACTAATCTAGTTTTGTATTTATCAATAGAGCCATCGGGTTTTAGTTTCTTTTTAAATATCCACTTGCAGCCTATTGGTTTTGCTCCATGAGATAAGTCAACTATCTCCCATGTGTGATTACTCATAATTGATTCTATTTCACTATTAATAGCTTCTTTTCAAAGAAGGCCATCTAGAGAAGAAATTTCTTCAGTATATGTTAAAGGATCTGCATCCATTAAGAAAGTGCAGAAGTCATCACCTAGGTTGGTTTCTTTCCTTACTTTTTTACTTTTTCTAGGTTCAAGTTCAATATTCTCAGAATAAGTAGTTTCACTAACAGGTTCAGTTAAGGATTTTCTTATAAAAGATTTTAAGGGAAACACATTTTTAAAGAACTCAGCATTTTTGGATTCAATAATAGTGTTTACATCCAGAACATCACTTCTTAGCACTAAAAATCTATAGGCTGCACTATTTTCAGCATAGCCAACAAACATACAATCACAAATTTTAGAACCAATTTTTCTTTTCCTTGGATCTAAAAAATAGTACCTTAGCTAAACACTCATACACCTTAAGATATTTTAGACTAGGTAATCGATTTTCCCATAATTCAAAAGTGGTTTTACCAGTTTTCTTAAATATAATTTTATTTTGTATATGACAAGCCAAAAGAATAGCTTGCCCCCACAAATTTGGAGGAGCCCTAGCACTTATTAGCATAGCGTTCATTATTTCTTTTAACGTCCTACTTTTCCTTGTAGATATTCCATTAGATTCTGTGAATAAGGTAGAGTTACCTTGTGAATTATTTCATATTGTTCACAAAAATCACTAAGGGCAATAGAGTTATACTTTCTACCTCTATCTAATCTAAGTTTCTTTATTTTCTTATTTAAATTTGTTCTCTACTTTAGCTTTATATATTTTAAATTTATCTTCTACTTTATCTTTAGTTCTTATTAATATACATTTGAGTATCTTAAAAAATCACCAATAAAAGTCAAATAAAATCTTTTGCCTCTCTAGACATTGTAGATTTAAATCACCTAGATCAGAATGTATTAGGCCTAAGAGATCAGATTCACAAAATTCTACAAATTTGCATGATTTCTTTGAACTTTTGGCTTCTACATATATTGGATATTTTTCATTCTCGGTAATTGACACATCACGTAAAATACCTAATTCTTTCATTTTCTTTATGTAGGAAAAATTAACGTGTCCTAATCTACCATGCCATAAGTCAATAAAATCAATCAAGTAAGCAGAAGAAGATTCATTTTCATTCATAATTTCAGAAACATTCAAAAAAAAAAAACCACTACTAAAATACCTTTTCCCCACAAAAACCCCACATTTAGATAATACGACTTTATTAGATTCAAAAGTAACTCTGACACCTGCTTTGCCCAATATAGATACAGACACTAAATTATAACGAATATCAGGCATGTGGAGAACATTAGTCAATGAGAGGATTTTTTCAAAGGTGAGCTTTAAGTTCACCTTCCCTTTTCCAAGGACAGTAGTTGTTCTGGAGTCACCCAAGAGCACATGTTCCTCTCCTTCCCCCAAAACATTATAGGAGGTGAAGGCATTTCTATTGGCACAGATATGCTTGGTAATGCCAGAGTCTACCACCCGTGATTTCTCCCCTGCCACAAAATTAATCTTGGAAACAACTGCCACAATTACATCATCTGTCTCAACCAAATTGGTTCTTGGAGCGACAGGTTGGTTATTTCCCTTCCTATGTCAGCATTGAGAAGCATAGTAACCTAGTTTTCCACAAACATAACAACTACCTTTCCTTTTGTTTGTTTGTCTCTGAGGCTACAGTGCTCTGTCGTGTTGCCTTAGACTATTTTAGGACTTGTGACTTCCATGGTGATGTTGTTGCATGTTGGACTTGTCTTTTCGATTCTCCACAAGGTTGGCCTTAGCAATCAGCTCCTTTGCCTTTTTTGCTTTGTCTTGCAGTATATTTTTCTCTTCAATCCGGATATGGACAATGACCTCTAGAAGGGATATATCCTTCCTCTTATGCTTCATTGAATTCTTGTAGGGTTTCTAGGACTCTGAAAGTTTTTCAATCAATGAACCTGATATAAATGGCTCAGGGAGTACCATCCCCTCATTTGACAACTTAGAAACAATCATGTGATAGTCATTTATTTGGCTAGAAACATCCTTTTCTTCATAATTTGAAATTGTAAAAAATTTTCAATAGCATATTTTCTTGTTCTAGCATCTTTTAACACATATTTTTCAATCAGAGCATTCCAAATTTTGAAAGCATGGTTCATATTGGAATAGACATCAAAAAGCTCATTAGACAATGCATTCAAAATGATATTCTTGCAAATTTTATCCGCATCAACCCATTCTTTGAGCTTGGTTTCAAAATTTTTAATTTTAACAGTGGGTTTTGCATTGTTTAAAACAATTTCAACTTTGGCTATGTCGAGAACAAGCATAACTTTTTTCTGCCACCTTTTGAAATTTTGGTCATTAAAAGGTTCTATGCGAGTAACATTAGGAAAGGCCTTAGTAGCAGTAAGCATGGCAGTATCCATCAATGAATACTCTTAAGATTGTAGGAAAAATAGTAGATTACAGGTGACAAATAAAAGTAAATAGCAGAAATAAAATTGACTTATCAATGGCTGAGGCGTGCAAGCACTAAGCTTAAGAGTATTTCGTCACCACAAGTAGATTACTCGGTGCAGATGGTCTCGTAGTTAATACTCTCTAGGATACAACAGCCACTTCTTACTAACACTACACTTGAACTAGCAATGCTACATGAACAACTTTATGGGATGCTCTCGTGAACAAGAAAATAAAAAATGGAGCCGAAAGGATGTGTATTTTTTTATATGTTTTTTTTTCTCCGTAAGCCACCCATCTGTTGTATAAATTATGACCTCGTATCCCATGCTACACTGATCATGGGAACGACTAGTAGATGTGGGAAGTTAAAATTGAATCCCACAAATTCAGCAAAGTGCAACCTAACGTGTAGCAAGATATCAGGATGATATCTCTGTTGGTCAAAGTGGGTCGATAACCATATCCCACAAACCTTTCTTCCGTAGCCCAATGTACAGTAAATTTTGGAGAGAATATTAGGTTAATTAGCAGAGTAGTTGGGTGAGGGAGAGATAAGGTCAAATTTTAAAATTTGACTTTGAGATATAATATGTTAAACTGAATAATAAAAGAAATAAAAAAATATAACAATTTTGACATTTAAAATTTTTTATGTAAATTTGTAAGTTACAAAAATTTAAATTAAAATAAAATACAAAGAGTTCCTAGGTGTACTGATTAATGCAAATTAAATTTTGCAACCTCGTTAAACCTTATCGACAAACTTTTTTTTCACTTTGATTGATTAGGTGACAAGAAGATACTATGGATAAGATGGCGTGTGAAGAGTACGAGATTGCTGTTTCTTGTTGTATCAACAAAGATGTATTATTATTATTTTATCTTCGCAAAGATGTATTACTTTTCATTTTTTGCCATCTGAATAAGAGCTGTTATTAGGAGTATTTATTAGGTTTGGTTAATCTACGAACTTGTAGATTTTTATCTAACTCAATACATAATTAATGGATTGAATTGGATTCGTTAGGTTAAATTTAAATTTTTAACCAGATGATGATGGATTTTTTTTTTAAAATGACGTAATTTTTTTATATTTATCATATTAAATCTAATATTTCTTTCTTTTCTTTTTTTATATGTCTTATGTAACTTATTATATTTGACTTTTAGTTTATTTAAGACTTTGCAAGTCATTTTCTGTTGAAATTTATTAAGTTATTTATTATAATGTGTGATAAATTTTTAATTTCGTGTTAATTTTAGTATTTATTTTAGTAGATAAATATTTTTAATGTATGTTAAACTTACTGGTTCAACTCAATCTAATACACTCATGTAGGTTGAATTGAGTTGAGTTTTAAAAAAAAAAGTCTCCAAGCCAACCCACTACTTTAATGAGCAGATTGGGTGCACAAATATCACAAACTCAGCTTAACCCAACTCACCTAGCTGCTATTCTGGCTGCTCTTGATTTTATTATCCAATTCAATATTGCAATCTTTTGTTTTTAGTTCACTTTAAAATAAAAGAAAAAGGAACAAATTTCTTATACTGTAATAACATGTTTGGTTTAGCTTTTGAAAGCCTACAAACCATGATTTTGGTAAAAGTTTCTCTATTATTACTTTTGCTCAAATTATAATTTTGAAATTTTAAAAATTAATCCAAACATGCATAAATTGGAGACATATTTCTCTGAGAATAAAGAGCACATTTTATCTGTTTTGGAAAGAAAAGCATAGCCTGAAAATCAAAATTTTATGTGCTTTATTTTTTTTTAGACGAAACCAATTTCGATAGTGAGTGATCTAAAAACTATGCAAAGGATTTCGTATTAATGCTACCAGCGACCAATTGCGCAGTCATTTTTGTCCACACGTGGTCTCTGTTGCTCTGGTGTTTTCTTCATCCCAGAAATTACAAAACAACAAAAAGAAGCAAACAGAAACACCAACCCGTGCCTGGTGTTTTTGTTGGTCTCGTTGTTTGTGGTGTTTGTTGCTCTCAGAAGCTCTTTGTTCTTTTTGGGTCTTTGGATTTCATTTGCTGGACCACCCTGCAATGGGCCTCTTCCTGAAAAAATGTGTTCAGGCCGATACAAAGTAAAACCGATTGGAAAAGGACTCTTCAGCTGAAAAAATATTTGTCTGACTTGGATTCTCCATTGTGAAGACTAGGGAGCCTTAAGTTCAAAGCCCACCAAAGACCAGAAAAAAACAAAAACCTGCTAAACCATTGTTCTCTCCTTGGTTGCAATGTTTTTCTTTGTTCACAAGTTAAGTTGACTCTGTTTCATGAATCCTTTTTAAAAAAAGGTGTGACTTAATGATAATCGAGTTAAAGTTATAATAAGACAAAATTTATGTGTAATATTAAGAATTTAAATTTTATTGATAATACTTTATGAAGAGGGATAAATCTTGTTATTTCAAGTGAAGATATTTTCACACTTAAAAAATATAAGATTTTGAGTACAAAGATACATTGTAAGAAAAAAAATTAGTGTTGTGTTGTGTTAGATGGAACCCCAAAACAATGTTATTTAAGACTCCGTTTGATATACTGTATAAGTGATGAATAATATAATTACTATATAGTACACTTTTATACATTGTTTGAATAAGACACTGTATAGTATAATATCTAATTAAAATAATTTTATTTGACCTTAACCTTATAACAATTAAAGATCAAATTATTTTATATTATATAATCTTATACAGTTAAGATTGGATAAAATTATTTTGATTGGATAAATCACTATATAATATCTTACATAAATGTGAATGATATTAATTATACTATATTATACATCCTTTATACAATATACCAAATAGAGTCTAAGATTATAGAAAAAATCAACAAAAAAAAGTCATTGAATTGGGTCAATTTTAGTTGGGTTACAATCTTTGGACTCGCCAACCAAAGTGGCTCAATTGGGTTTGGGGTTCTTAGACCTCACGTCACCTGTTCCGCTAACTAAATGAACATCCGAATTATGGTATCAGGTTCATCTAGTAGTCCCTTCCCGAGGCCAATTTAAATGATATGTTTAGTTTTGATTAATTTTTTTTAAAAAAATACTTTTTTTAAAAAAAAATTCTTTTAATAAAATTATAATTATAAACTATTTTTAATACAAAATAAATTAATTTAAACACACACTAAACTAATTTTTTTATACGTTGAGCCTAGCAAATTCATGAGAATTTTAACTTGAGACAATAAGGTGTTCAGCAAACTCTCTTACCATTCAAGCCAACACTCGTTCGGTTTTCTGTGTCTCATAATTTGGTAGCTTAAAAAACAATTTCCTAAGTTGTGAGATTTTAGATTGAGTTTAATTTTTAATTACTGTCAATTTAAAAAGTTTTATACTATCATCTAATTATCGGTTATCAAATCATTAAAAAAATTAATTAAAATAATAATTATCTAAAAAATTAAATACTAAGTAACATATCATTAAATGATAGTATAAATTTTTTTTATACCAAGAGTGTATTAAAATTAAATCCTTTTAGATTTGGATAATATTAGACAATAAATATTCAATTCAAAGAGTTTTAAGACTGATATGATGTATATTCGATTTATGTCTAATCTGCTTAGAGTGCATCAACATTTTCGTTTGCATAAATATTCAAAATCCAACAACTCTATGCATTAGTTGTGCTTTTTTTGTTTTTTTGTTTTTTTTAAAGAAAAGTTCATCTACCTAAAAGTTTTGCAGTTTGCATTGCCCATATTTGGTCTCAGGTCTGGTGCGGTAGAAGGAGAGGAGACATTTCTGCAACGTGTTTCGAGCCAGAGAAACGGAAAGGTCAAAAGAGCAAATGCAAAGAACATAAAAGCTGTGTGAAACAAATGGGAGAATGTCTTACGAGAAATTCATTGGATAGCCCAAGAACTTGGAAGAAGGGCTACTTTGACCGTGTAAGGTGCCATTCAACTTAATACTGTGTGAAATTAGAAGCCCCATATGGAGCTAAACGGTTACAAAAACAATCATTTGCAATCTAAAAACTGTCACAATCCAACCGTTCTATTGAAAATGACTTTTGCCCATAATTCATCTTATTTTCGTAGTAGCATTTGGAACAAGTCAAGTCCATAAACATAAAACATGAAATACAACCTCATTATGCACACCGAACTTTGGTGGATTTTCATATTCTATTGGTTAAATGTTAATGGGTGAGACCTACCACAGTACACAGTTGTCCATCCTTTGGAGTTAAGTGTTTACCATCAAACCGTTCGCGCTAGCACAACAATTTGAAGTTTGAACAAAATAGTGCTACAGGCCTTCAATAAACCCACAATGAATGAAATCATTCATGTGGGATGAGAGCTTGGAAATTGGAAGACACATGGGTTTCCTGTGCCTTCCTCGCCCCATTAACACCTTTGATTGCAGACACGCGGCTAAGGATGAGAGGCAACACCTTTGACATCATGGCACAAGCAAGTAAGAAGATAAGTTTCCACTCTTCAAAGAACCCAAGTGCCTAAATATTACCTAGATTTAAGAACTTGCACTTTCACAATGTTAGTTTAGAACTCTAGAAGCAGATAGTGATTAAAAAGAAGAATAAACAAAAACAGAACGATGTAGGGTTTATTTTGTTCTCTTATCTGAAAGTTGCCGGGCAACAAGCATGCGAGGAATTGCCGTGTGTACCTTCTTATTGACAATAAGGAAGCTACTATAGTAAAAAGACAAAACTAGCCAAGAGACAAAGCAATACAGATGGAAACTTAATCTATCGCTATCTTCTTTGTATATAATGCTATATAGAGAAAGGCAAGATTGCCACTACTCACATGCCCCTGAAGGATTGATGTCTTCCCCATGTGATCACACAAGATTCACGTATGCATACACAATATACTATTTTTGGAACACTTCCAATCACAAACTGATCTGAATAACTAATTAGTAATTACATTCTTTTTTGTTATATAATATAATTTTTTCCTTCTTCAGTATTGAACAGCCATGGCTAAAGGCCTAAAAGCAATGCCATAGTCTCCTCAAGAAAATCTACAACAAAGATTTCACGGTATCACTACTTCTGGTTACAATCTCAACAAAAAGCTGTGCTACTCTTGTCATGAGCCAGGGCAAATGAAATAAAACTGAAAACATAGTGAGAATGGGGAAAAGCAAATTAGCAAAACTTGTAAGACACTTATGTAAAATATACAGTTAAAAAAGGGGGAAAAAAAAAAAGAATTACATTCAAGAGTGCCAGATTCCACTCAACATACTGCGGAACCGGTTTGTGGATAGCTTCCTCACAAGTCTCTTGGCATCAGAAGAAACTTCGGCTTCTGCAAGTTTCTCTATGTTTTTGGCATA
Organism: Castanospermum australe; assembly: GCA_019955255.1. NCBI lineage: Eukaryota > Viridiplantae > Streptophyta > Magnoliopsida > Fabales > Fabaceae > Castanospermum > Castanospermum australe. The sequence continues at coordinate 665,445 of NSJW01000017.1, forward strand.
CCCAGAACTGGCAATCTTTTTCCTCCCACTGTTGCAACTAGTCAAAGACATTAAGATAGAGATTAAAAACTTTTTGTTACCTGAATTTCCTTCCTCTGGGTCTAGCAATTGGAGAAGAAGGGTAATATTTTGGTCATCCTGCACAAAATTTCTTTCTATTTTTAGGTACCATAACCATGCCAGACAGTGCCTCGGCTGCCATTTCACGAACTTCAAATGATTTTGCATTTAGAAACTTAACAAGCTCTGGCATAAAGCCCGCATCACCCAATGCTTTCTTAGCCTCCTCTGATGTTCCACACAATCTAAATGCCACTTTCAGCGCCAATTCTTGAATTGAAACCTCCCCATTTCGAACATAATATAGCAGTTGATCCACAAAGCCATAATTCATCAAAGTACTTACAGAACTAGGTGAAGAAAAACATAAGTTTTCTGTAGCTCTCATGGCTATCTCCCTGATTTTAGATGAATACGACCATTTAGGATCCAAAACACGTAACAAAACACGAATTCCACCTTCTCTAATAACCATTTGCCTAACCAATTCATCTCCAGAGGCAATATTTTGAATGAACTCTATGGAGTTTACCTGAATTGCTTCGTCCTTGGATCTCACAAGCCTGATAAACGTGGAAACCGCACCCTCTTCCACCATAAACCTCTCTATTTCTTCAACACCACCAAGATTTCTCAATGCCACACAAGCAGGACCAACCAATTCCCCTTTAGAATCTGCATTGGCACATATCTTCAACAAGGCCGTGACTCCCCCATGAGCTGAAACCGACCAAGCATTGTCTGAATTCTCAGTTAATTTCTGCAAACACCTTGTAGCTCCTACCTTCCCTGACTCGCTACCACATTCCAAAACCCGAATCAACGGCGCAATAACCCCAGCTCCGATCAAAATCCCTTTATAGGAATCGAAACCTGCAATCACAGAAACCACCTTGGCAGATTCTTCTTGGATTTCCATCTCCGGGGAACCGAGAAAATTCACCAACACATGAACAATGTCACCCACTTCCACAATCACTTTTACGTACTTCTCATCTTCCACCACAACCTCATGCAGATTGATCAGGGCCTGCCTCTTCATACCCAAATCCCCAATCTTCATTCTTGTCAGCAAGTCCCTCATGTAAAACCTCATGTCCTCTTTGCAAGCTCCAAGACTAGGCCTTGAGACAACGAGAGCATACCTATGGGTCAAAATACCCGTCGTGTACATCTCTGATAGCTTCTTCACATGGCGATCGAACTTGGCAAACATCACATCCAAATCGCTCTGCATCAGGAGCTTTCCACTGTACGAAAGATCGACGCAGCGGCGAGCGAGATCGTAACACTCATTCACGGTGACCAATATTGCAGGAAATAAGCCGGAGAGTGACGGGTTCTCGCCGGAATCGCAGTTCTCGGCAGCGATAAGCCCGGAATGGAGCTCTTCGAGCTTGTTCCGTATCGGTTGCCATTTTGCGGCGAAGACCCTGATTGAATGAGAAAGAGAAATCAAGGAAGCGATGAACTCCACTGCTTGACGGAGACTGGAACCTCCGGTGGATGGTTCCGGCGAGTTCTGCCCCGTTTTGGCTTCTCCGGTGCCCTCTTCATCACCCATTTTCGTTGTTTCACTGGTTCTGAAGTAAACCCATTTCCCAGATGGGTGGGTCGGGTCCCGGTGAAGTAGGCACGAAGATTCCGGCGAGAGAACGGTGGTTTGGGAGTGTCTGGAATCTGAGTAACGATTTTCGAGAGAGAGAAAGAGGCTCTGACTCCAGATCTATACTTATCCTTAGATAGCAGCTGACACGGAGTTGGACTCTAGTGTGTACATTTACTGAAATACCCTTCTGCAGTTCTATGGAAATTGCTCTGCCCTGCCTGCTCCGGGGAAGAAACAGGGGCAATTATGTCATTGCGAAGTGAATAGGGCAACTCATTCTATTGGATGTTGGAGCTCGTTGAAAAGATGGAGATGGCCTGCGAGGTGGCTTCAAGGGAGACAACAGAGGCCCCAGAGATAGGGAGAGGGTTGAGGCCAAGTTGGTGTATTCAACCTCTGTTGAGTGCCTATTTGGAGGGAATCATGTTGGTGGTTCTAAAGATGGATTTGTCTATATATGCATAGAAAAATAAAATACTCAAACATAGGACAGAAAGTCAGAAAGGGCAGTTAATTATGAATCTACAAAGACAAGTGAGGTAGAAGCAACCAAGGCATGCATTACAAAATGCACATTTTTCTACCATTATTTTGTGTAACTCTAGGGGGAAGTTATTAGTTAACAGTTACTCAAGAGCAGAAGTTATTAGTTAAATGTTACTTCTGTATAAATACCACAGCACTAGCCTTAGTTTGCAGTTACTTCCATTATACTTCCTTTTGCTTACTCTAATAAACAGTTTGTCATATATAATTAAAGGAGTGCTAGTGATGATTCATGGCAAGGAAACTGAAATCTTTGGATAGGGAGACAGTAATAGTAATCCTTTTAGCTTTTACTTTATTTATTTATTTATTTATTTTTGTGGAGGGTGGTTTGAACTCAAGGATGGAGAGGTTATATAAAATTAGATTGAAAATTGTATTTGAAGTTCTTATTATTACATAGTAATGAACAAGAAATTTTCAATGATTTTCTTTGGCTCATAACCCCTTTTTCCTATATTGGCATTAATTAGAGTACCACTAAAGTTAGTCATTGTCATAAATAATCCTCATCTTCTTTAATTTGTGGACCGTGTATGAAAGCATGATGCAATTTCAGTTCTATAAAGACACATTTTTTAGTTAAACCAACAACCTTTTCGCTCTGGTATCCAAGTGTATTAATAACTACAAAGATCGATCTTGGATGTATTTGTTATTTAATGAGCTTGTTTTGAGTTTATGATTGTGTTATTTTTTCTATAAAAATGGCAAAGTAGCTTCTCAATGGAACATAGCAAACAAAAAAAAAATTAAGGATAATCTTTTAGCAGCGTGACTTTAAGTAAGAAAAGGATTTTCTATCTTTCTAACTCACTTTACAGTTTATTTATATTTTGAAGATTATGTTTCAGGTTATCAAGAAAATGTTATAAGAACTGTTGTATTTATTCAATAAGAAAATTTGATCATTGAAAATTTATTTACTTTTAAGAGAACATCATATCATTGTTTTAAGTCAAACTCTGATTTAATAATTAATCTTAAATGAATAAATTTAGTCTACTACGTTGACAATGTGTTTTGGCTGCTTTTGTTTTATTTGCTAGTTACAATTTCTTTTTATAAAAAATTATTTGATTACACTCAAAACTAAATTTATGAACACAAACGAGTTATTTAGATGTAACTCAGATAGCTAGAGTTGGTGGAGATTTTAATGAAGATAATAAGTTTAAATTGTGAAAACTAACTCCTTAAAACATTACATATATATATACACACACACACACACACACACACACACACACACACATAATGCATAATTTGATTTAAAGTAACAAAAATGTCTTAATAAACATTCTCTTATTTTTCAAGTCTTTTTAAACAAAAATGACTAGAATCGTAAATTTTCAAGTCTTTCTAAACATTCTCTTTTTTTTTTTTTGGCTTAGTGATAATATTTCTATTACATTAGTTAATTGCAAGCTTCATGTGAGACTATAAGTAATGGCTATGACCACTAGCTGAACTATTACTCTAAAACATTTTATTTTGGAACACTCTCACACAGAAATTGAACGCTTGATCAAATAACATAACCTTAACAAATAATCTTCATGTTGATAATTCTTTTAGTCATTCAAAATTGAACAACAATTTTTTTTAACAAGATATTTATAATTTTAGACACGAAACTAATCCTTGTTCGGGTTACTGTCTCTTTTCATAAAATGATCTTTAGGAGGATCGAATTACTGATATTACATTACAAGTAAAGTTAGTCCTGTTCTTGGTTTATGAATAAAACTATTTCTAAAATATCATCACATGAGCAATCTCCATCCTAAAATTTGCACTTGCTTTCATAAATTTGTTGACGAAATATCAAGAATAATATAATTATATATCACGTCGCTTTAGTATGCTAGCAACTGGCCAACTGCAAATCAATTGGAGGCCACCAGAATAAACGATGATCTGAGAGTGCTATCAATTAGTGGAATGTTTTGAGTTATAGTTGAGAGCAATAAGAGCAAAACAGAGGCAGAGGTGTGAATTAGTACTCACAGAGTAGATGGAAGTGCAGATGGACCACAACTTAATAAGGACACAGCTCTGATTAGGTGAACAAAAGCAAAGGGGCAGCTTTCAATGGCCTTGGAATGGGAATGACACGGCCACACTGCACACCACCCCACCATGTGAATCCCCCTTTGTATGCGCCTTGAGCTAGCAGTGACCTTTTGAATGGGAAATGCAAAGTGACTCTCATAACTAATTGAGAGAAAGTTGCTCTCCTTTCCAACCCTTTTTGTTGGTTGCGAACGATTGGTAAAGAAGAGTCCAACATAAGCCAAAGGGGAAGCACTACCATGCATGCACTCCCATTATAGAAACATTTTGCAAAGAAATCTCAGCCACACAATCAGCTTCAAACCCTCGATCATGCATTTGTATCTTAAAAAGTGTGCATGTTTTTCAAGATGACAAAGGAGGGTTCACGAGAGAGCGTGAGGAGAAGGTCCAAACGGTACCAGCCAAAGCCCAGGCTCAAAGCAAAAGGCTAAAGCTGCCCCATGTCGTGACAATCCCGAAAAAAGCATGAAGATATTGACCATCCCCACCAAGAAGATAAACTTTTGCAGAACTTATGGGTGGACAGGTAAAACAGGATCAAGGCGCATATTTTAAACCTTGATACGTGACAAATGAGTTACTAGTAGTAGGTAAGAAATATTGAATGACCCATGCATGATGTGATTTGGTGTCTAATTTTGCACATACACTGACACTATTACATTAAAGGACAAAATACCCATTATTCTGCTGGTCACGGATTCTTATCTCCACAAATAGTAGGGCCTAGGCCATAATCTTTTGAGTTATGTTTGACGGTTTAGAGAAAATAAAAATAAAATAAAAATTTAAAAAATAATTAAAAAAAGAAATAAAAAATTTATTAATAAATTATTCTTCTCTTATTTAAATATTTTAAATATTTTAAAATTTTTTAAATTAATTTTTTTAAAAATATTTATAAAAATTAGTTTAAATGAGTTTTGAAAGATTACTTAAATTATTCTCTCTTTTTTTTTTTTTTTTCAGTAACTCCTCATCCAAACATAATATAAGGATTAGTGACTCTAAACTAATCCAAAGCGATTCAGCTCGATTATTGTACAAGGCTGACTATTTTGTGGTCATAGGGCCAACCTGCTGGTTGAGCGGTAAAAACCCATTGGGAATATGAGTTATTGCTCTCCATTCAGTATAATTGCAATTTGCAGTTCTGCACATGCATCAATTCTGGGGTCAGGGACACCGTATCTTGCATGTATGTCACTCTATATCATGGAAGCAAATGTGGGGGGCCTTTTGCTCTGATTTCACAGTTTCATTCATATGTTCAATCCTAAGTTACTTTATATCAAGCCAAGTGAATGTAGCTTATAATTCAACTTTAGCTGCTTAAGGCTTCTTCCACTTGTCAATGGATTGTGTTTTGTAAGGTTAACTAGTAATCATGATCGCTGATCATCAGTTGGGTCTCAAATTCACTGTTGAACCAAAAAGAAAAATAAAGAATTACCGTCTAACGCCTCTCCATTTGAGTATAAAAGAACTGAGTGCTATTCTGTTCTTCTTTTTGTTTTTGTTAGGTGAGAATGCCATTCATATGCAAAAGCAGTACCGTGCTACCTTTGAGTAGGGAAGAAGTGAAATTCAAGAATGCAAAAAAGTCAGAAAATACCTTAGCTTTGAAGAGAAAAGTAGATATCAAACAATATCTCGTATTCATCAACTCAACTGAGGGGCAAGATGCTCCTACCCATATAACAAAAACAACAGAACTATTGGAGATTGCTTGATGCGGCTTCATGGATTTGGTATTAGTTGTGTGTGATACGAACAATATGTCACATAATCATTCCACCTATACAGAAGATGGTTCTACAGAAATAGGTCAATTATTGTCACAATGAGCTTGTTTCGGGTTTAAGCAATCAAATATGATTAAAAGAAAACGTCAAAGATTGTTAATTTATGTACCTTGAACAAAAAGACGCAATTTCAGATTTGAGAATCTGCAGGTTTTCAACCTCGATGTGATGTGTTAAAGGTCGCAATGAATCCTTGATTCGTATTGACTTTTCCAAATTATATATTATACAGTGATATCTCGTACGTCTTTTGGGACCATACAAATTGACGAAACCTTAGAAGCGAAAAAGGTCGAGATGAAATCGACCACTCAAAGTCACAGGCCCAGCTCTTAGGTATTACAGTTTCTGGATTCTAATCACTTTCACATGGGCCATAAGAAAAATAAAAATGTCAATTGTATAGTTTAACCCCCAAAATCATCAAACTGCATTTTCAAATTTTCAATGACACAAAGTTTGTCATGTCCTAATTACAGTATACAAAACATCCTCATGTTTTCTCTCTCTCTCTCTCTCTCTTTTCTTTTATTTTTTCTGCTTCCTTGTTCATTATTTAAATACTTGCCCCATTTTTGGCATATGCATGAAGCAAGCATGATGTCCAACCACTGAAAGCTGAGAAATAGTGTAGCACACCAAGTGTAGCTATGTGCATCAAACCCCCAATCCCTTTTCACTGTAGTTATCTTGAATCTTGACCAATTATGATGATAATGGCTATTGGCTATGGAGTAGCTGGAGTGCTAGATTTTAGAACTTATACTGCAACAAAATTATGTGCCTCTGGCTCTGGGAGATCATGCTTCATGCTTGGGTCCTGCATAATAACTCAAAGGCTGATATGGTTATGATTAGCCAGAAATTTGAATAGGACGGCTTACCAAAGCTTTGCTTACCTGTCATAATTCAGTAAATAGTGTTACGTATGGGTAGGAGCACTGGCACTGCCCTGTTTATAAATAATTTATTGCTGCATGATCAAATACGTACTAAATGTGTACCAGAAAAATAGACCTCTTCCTAAACCGCGCCTCCAAGTTGTTATAGCTTTAAATTGGAGTTAGAGAATTGAGTTTTTAAGTGAACTTATTGGGGCCAGTCTATAGAATCAGATCCTGCATTTGTTGAGCATGGCAGGCAATCATTTTATGAAGAGTGCTGGATTAAAATAGTGATTAGGATTTTAAATTTATACTTTACTGCAGGTGCAAGATTTTATTAAAAAAAAAATTCTATCAATCAATCGTAAATCACATGATCCCACAATTATTCTTCCCGCAAATCTTCTTAACGCGAACCCTTTTACATGTCTGGATGGCCCAATTCTCGCAACGTGAGCAGTCAGGCCGAATTTTGTCTTTTGAGTTGGCATACTTTTACTAATCATGCTATTCCAACTCAAATTATTGTATTTTCTATTACGAGATTAATAAATTGAACAGTTAAAATTTTATTATAATGCAATATAAAATTAATCTCGATACACATTTAATTTTTGTATCACATATTATATATATTTTTCGGTATAGCAGTATTACATATTATATTATAAAATGAGTATATCACTATCGGAGAGTCAGAGTCTATTATATTTTCTCTATCCCAAACTTACGCCTTTTGGATTTTTCTCTTGGATGACCAATAAAAAGCTCTCTTTATTGGTTGACCAAAAGAAGCTTTTTTGTTTTGTTTTTATCCTGTAGTTGGTTTGGATTATTTTTTAAAAAAAAATTAAATGAATTTTTTTAAAAGTACAATTTATTTTGTGTTTGAATGTATTACTTGAGATTTTTTAATTATAATTTTATTTCATAAACATAACAATTTAACTGGAAAAAAACTTTTTTAATTGCTTTAATATTTTTTTAAAACTAAAACTCATTCAAATACAATAAAATAAAGAGTAAATTTTTTTAAAAAAATAAATTATTTTTAATTAAAAAAAATCCAAACAAGCTGTTGATGTAGCGTCAACAAGTCATGCTCCTGCCCCATAATACGTTGTTTCTTTGGGGTGGGGGAGAGGAAAAACTTCAATAGTTGAAGCCAGAAACACAAGTCACTTTGGAGAGCAGTCAGCCCGGCATTAGCTAATCCTTAATCAATGTTGCTGGCAATGGGCTACTGCTCATTGATGTTAAGAAAGGATATGCTTCGATAACGAACATTAAAAAAAAAAAAAAAGAAGAAGAATAAGTATGAGAATTTCCCTGATATCACTATATTCACGAAGGAAGACTAGATGAATTAACAATGCCTTAGAGGAGCTGGAGATGTTCATATGATTTAAGGCTACAACATTCTTGCGTTGAATAGTCTTGGAAGTCAGAACATAAACTCCAACGCACTTTATTTCCTTTTCTTTTTTCAAATAAGTTGGTGTAAACAATGGTGTGAACAAAATAGTGTGCAACAAACATCTTCCAAACACAGTAAAGTTTACGCTGTTCGATCCAACATTTTCTTAATACTTATAACGTAGTAGTCATCTCACTGTCTAAGTTTCAGCGATTTCCCTGACCAGAAATTTTGAAAAATGGAAAAATAACAAAAGATTCATCATAACATGAATAATTAGGTGTGAGAAGCCAACATCACCTAGCATCTGCGAAATAAACTTAATCAGCAAAACTCGGAGAACCACTAATGCTGCTGCAATTCTAATACCAGAAGCAGAACAAAAAAAAAATAAAATTGAAAGTTTCGAAAGTTGAAACTAGCAAACATGGAAACAAATCCCAGCTTTGGCAGCCCGGGGAGCATGCTTGTGTACTTATTGAAAGAATTGGGAATTGAAACAAAATTCTTCCTCTATCAAAAGAAACTCAGATTGACGAGCTCTGCAACATTGCCACTGCAAGACTCTGGCACGTATCAAACTCCCTTAGATGCGACTTGAGTCCCTACCAAATATAAAACGTCTTGTCCAGTCTGAGACTACTAACGCCCTTGTGCGCCAGCTGACTTGCTTGCTGTTCAAAGGATTCGATGAAGCTTCACAACTCGGTAACAAAAATTGCTTAAAATTTCAGGAAGGTACGTGAAATTTAAAAAGCGAAAAGGAACACAATACCTTGCATAGACAGAATACCACAGCCATTGACTGCTGTTGCCAATTGAAACCCAATCCCCCGGAAGCTGTGCAGCTGTCTGCTCTCCTCCCAAAGGAGCAAATTGACCAAAGTGCTTGTACCTTGAGGAGTAAGCAATCATGTGCTAATGAGTAAAACATTGGCCAACTAGTGAAAAACCTTGAATCATTCTTTACTGTATGAACGTAAACAAAATTGGGTAAAAGCAGAGAGCTTGTAAGTTGTAGGTTAATTTGATCTTGTACCTAAAGGGTTTGAACCGATGGCGACCTTCTCCTCTGAACCTGAGAGGACCCTCTGGGATTTTTTCACACTCTTCCATCCGGTTAAAACACTTGGCCAGGTAGGTGCCTTGCTGAGATGCAACCTGATATGAAGTTTCAGAAACTCAAAGTCATATCACTGAGGAGACATGCATCAGATAAATACCAATAAAGAGAATGCCACAGGCAAATAACTTGACGTGCACCTGCGCTGTAGCAGGAAGAAATTTCATCTGAGAATCCACTTTGGAAAGTGCTGTTTTGAGTTCTTCGATATTCAGTTCAATTGATTCTTCTTTAACATCTCCATTGGCTTCCTTCAGTAGATCAGCAATGTTGCGCATCTGTTTATTCTTTAGGTATAGCTCCACCTGAGGGTATCTTTCACAGATGTCATCCATGGCCTCTTGAAATGCTTTGACAGTAAGTGTTCCTGTATTGTCTTTGTCAGCCTTCTTAAAGATTGATGCAATATCTTCCTAAAATGCCAAGAACCAAATTCACAATTAACAGGAAGAAAGAGAACATTTGAATTGAAATAAATAACTTCACACTTAAAACCAGCCCCGTATCGGACTCAATAGATGTATCTTTATCTATACTGAATTCAGATAGCTTAACAAAGCATAAAAACTGGAGAACAAAGTTATTGAGCAAAATGTGCGTTGTGTGCTTAATGGTTAAGCATTTGATAGAGAATTCATCAAATTTTAATAGATGTCCTACTCTAATGAAAAACAGAACAAAGAAACTGAAAAAACAAAGGCCAGATGTAATATTACATGATTGATACTAATAAATCTATCGAAAAGAATTGGATAAGCTGAGACTTGAGAGTCACACGCTTATGTGTGTGTAAATACCAGAGATCATGCTGATTAAATATATGATGGATAGCATTAGATACCATGACTTTTCGCTGGTTTATCGTAGCACAATCACCAAGCGCATACACATTGTTGCATCCCTCAACTCTCAACCATTCATCAGTAGCTAGGGCACGCCTGTTAGCCTGTTCAGAAGAGGCAATGCTGGGTTAATAATAAATGAATGTAAAATTTCTTTGCTGAATGATAAAATCAGACTACAAGAGAAACATGATATGGAATCAATCAGCTTAAATATTATGTCAAATTTCTCAAAGACACACCTGACCAATTTGTGTCATAAAATCTTTAATAAATGGACGGGTGCCAATACCAGTTGACCAGACAGCCATTCCATATGGAATTGTAGTAATTTCTCCTCCATTTTTCAGTTCTTTAGTAGAAATTTCTTTCTCAGATACCTTCACAACCATGGATCCTGTTTTGACATCAATACCAGCCCTTCGAAACTTGTTTTCAGCAAAAGCAGTGATTCTTTTGTCAAACCTGCGAAAAGAGCAATACTTTAGAATGCCTACTAATAAACACACCAAACTAGATGGCCAACACGTTCTTAATAATAAGAAGGAGAAAGTGTGGTGAAAGTTTCGCATCCTTACATGCTCAAAATATGATCTCCTGCCTCCAGAAGCGTAATTTTAACTAAATCCTTTATCCCAGGATATAATCTGACCAAATCCTCATTGACAAAGTCATGAAGTGAGGCTGCAAACTCCACTCCAGTTGGACCACCTCCAACAATAGCAAAATGAAGAATTCTCTTCTTCTCTTCTTCACTTACATCGGGCAAATTTGCTCTTTCAAAGCAGTCAATAACTGTTCTTCTAATCTTCTGAGCATCTTCAACTTCCTGCACAATCATGTCCATTAGATAATTAAAAACCAAAAGTATGCACACAAGCATAAACAGAATCCAGTCAACACCTGTGTGGCCATAAAAACAATGAATTTTGACCCCTTCTCCTGACTATTTTTTTAACTGGACGAAGCTTTTGTTGAATGCTGTACACCATAACATATGCTAAAAGGATGGACGAGATGGATAAAGGAAGTTACCTTCAAGAAATGACAATTCTCCACCACTCCTGGAGTATTAAATGTGTTGACATTAGCTCCCACGGCTATGATTAGGTAGTCATAGTCCACGAAAAATTCTTCTTGCCCATTCAAATTATTGTTTATCTTAGGTCGACAGTAAACTTTCCTGCTTTCAGCATCAATCTTGACACATTCTGCCTCACTGAACTGAATGTCCACCTTTTTCTGCTCGGCGGAAAACAAGCAAAAGGACCTAGTTACATCCGTTGTCACCTTTTAATATACCATATCGCTAGTGAACAACTCGGCATTAAGCAGAATTACTACATTGGCAATCTAATCACCAGAATCTGCATCTCCTCACAGTAATTATAATCAAACCAATTCTTGTAGAAGAGAAATATGCTATCCTATGCATAACAGTGAAGGCAAACTTCACAATCAAACCATGCATCCAGACATGACACGAGGCAAAAGCTCTGTTTATTTCAAAGAAAATATAACAAAATTTGATGTGACAAAATTTCCATGAAAATGCAGTCAAGTTAGAAACCATTTTCTTAGAAAAAGATATATGAGCATACAGTGTTTCCGTTGCTCATTCTGCACATAAGAAAAGTTGTTCAACCCAACAGCTTATAATTAAAAGTTAAAAGTGATTAGCTATGGTAAATAAGGTTATGGATGGATGGCTTGAAATTGATAATAAATGAAAAATCGTTTCCGCTTATGACAGTGGAAGCCAATTCCTCCGTCAGAAGGTAACTTCCATTAAACCCAAAAAAAACAAAAAAAGAATTTGATAATTTTCCCCATAAATCGGAAGGTAGTATGTACTAAAGAATTAATTTTTAAAAAAGTTTAATTTTAATTCACAATCAAGTTAAAAATTTTTTAATTATCATTCAATCATAAATCAATAAATTATTATAAAAATTTAACTAAAATAATAATAATTACATAAAAGATTAAATAATATGATTGAATGATATCATTACTGAAACAAAATTAAATCTTTTTTAGAATTGCATTGACAAGCAACTAAGGACTAACAACCATAGAGACCAGAATTTATTTATTTATTTATAAATTAATTTTTTTAATTACTTAAAAATTTCATAATGCAAGTATGCAACAATAAGAATTTCAACTTTTTAATCATCACCTTCCTAAAAATATTGCGAATGGGTTCAACAATGCTGCGCGCTTCGACAGTGCCGCACGTAACGCTGGGCAGCAAAGGAGTGAACGCAAAATAATTGCGAGGCGACACAATCTGAACCTCGTATCTCGGATTGTTCAGATTCTTCAAGAAACTTGTGCCCGCCCACCCAGTTCCCAGTATCACCACCTTTTTCTTCTTGGTAACCACCGCTTCAGACGCAGCGACCTCACCATAAGCCAAAAGGCCACCACCACTGCATCAACCAAATTGTCCATTCAAACTTTTCGTCGGTCTACAGTGTTTGCATAGAACTACGGACTGTGACATTTCTTTTTTTCTCCTTTGAATATAACGTGCATATTAATTGCGAGGAATCGCTATGAAAAATTGAACAACCCAAAACAGAGCATGGTTTGAAGCAGAGGACCAGTGCAGCAAATGGGAGCAGATACTAGTTTTCAAAATTAAATACCAAAAAAAGTATTCCTAAATTTCGCTTGAAAAATTCATATATACGGCAATGTAAGGATCTATATTTTTTTTCTTTGAAAGAACTGTGAAATTCAGCGTAAAAAGACATACCTTATGGTGGTGCAGAGGACGACAAGCTTCAAATGCGACTCATGGTGACGGAAAGCTCTAGAAACTCGCTTGAAGAAAGTGAAAGTCGGCATTTTTCTTCTTATGATTCGTACGACAAGGTTCTGGCAGTAGAGATCAATGACCAAAAATCTGGGAGAATGAAGAGAGAGGAAACAGTTATAGAAAGAGAAAGAGAGAAGTCTCGTAACTTCTTATATGAAATAGTAAAGATTGAGGTCAGAGAATCCGGAGAGAGCAAAAGGTCCGAATGGGATTTTAAATTTCTGTTCCTACTTTCCTCTACTTAATTAAATGCTACAATTCACTAAGAAAAATATCTTAATTTAAAAAAGGTTACAATTAATTAGAAAAGAGATATTTTTTGAATTATTAACATTTAATTGGATATCCTTGGATTTAGGATCAAATCAGGATAACAAAAATTAATTTGGTCAAAAAATCATAACAAAATCGAATAAGTTAAATCTAACATGAAGACCCTAGTGAAAGTGCGCGTGTTCTAGGCTTTGAGGAGTCACGACGGTGCCATGTGTTTTGGCAATGATATGCCCTTTTTTGACTTGGCGGCCAAGTTAGGGCAGCACGTTGTCAAACCAAAGACTCCTATATTTTTTCGGTTATTAGAACTACAAGAATTTTTAAGTAAATATTATTTATTTTATGTATTTTATTTAATAATTAATATATATAATTTAATTATTATATATATTAATTATTAAATAAAATATTTAAAATATTATTTTTTATTACAATTATTATTTTATAAATTTTGTTAAAGTACATATCAATAAATTAAAGTAAAATTTATTTTTTTATTAAATTATTCTAATTATTTAAAAAAATATTAAACGTGTTTTAAATATTAAATACTTATAATTTTTATTTAATAATTTTTGTTTATAATTTTTAATATATGTCTAGACATATTAACAAAACTTTTATTTTATTTTATTTCTTTTTCCGGTTATAAAAATTTGATACGTCTGTAATTGTGGGACCACTTGCTCTGGGGGAGCAGCGTGCCCCCGAGATCCAGGGGCCGTCTGATTGAATTGCCCGAGATCTGACCATCCTAAGATTTTTGCACCTTGCACATGTTCAAATAAAAAAGAACATATTAAAAACAATCATAAAATTATAAAAATGAAAAAGAAAACACAAGTTTTTGGTTGGATGTTCAATTTCATTGCCTTTTCTTTGTTCATATTTGTTGTTCCGTCTCACACGTTTGACTTTACACCTAATTTACAGACAAGTTAGAGGCTTGAATTATGGTACAGTTGTTTTCCTTATTTATATTCTAAATTTTGAATTTAATTTTTTATTTATTTTTGTTTACGAGGGACATATTACGCGAGAGATCCACCCGAGGAATATTTGGTAGGCTTTTTTTTCCCGAATATTAGTATAATAATTATTTATTTTTATGATCTATCAAATTTTGGAGTCTAAATAATGCAATATAACCATATAGGGGAGGTTAAAAAAAGAAAATTACGCAATAGTATGGGAAGAATCTTAGTGGGGCGAACCCTAAGGTGTGAAACGTTTATAATGACCAACTATTGGGACAATGATAGACAGACGCTCAAGAAAAAACATTGTGTTCCTTATCTAACAAAATAAAAGCTTTAAAAGCAGCTATATTTGAACGAATTGTCGGCTTCCCTATGAAATATTTTTGATTGAAAGTCTATATTCCCTTTTCCTTCATTACACAAAACTGTATGCATATTTAAAGTTGTCAAAAGTGTTACGAATCTAGGGATCTCTTAGTTATAAAAGAAAATAACAAACCAAGCTAAATAAAATATACAAAAATTAAAAATTAAAACATGAAAAGGTGTTACAAAAGGAAAGAAAAAAAAAAGTAGGAGTGACAAATAGATGAATTTGATGAATTTTGTTAAAATTATCTAATTCATCTATGACCTATTTTAATAAATAAATATACAATGTATTCATTAATCTATTTTAATAAATAAATATTTAATTTATTTATCTCTAACTAAATACATTTAAATTTTTTTATATCCTAAATACATTTTATTTTTTAAATAATATATATATATATACTAATTTATTTAAATTTATTAAATCTATCATTATAATTTAATAAATTTAAATATAAATAGATTAAATGACTCATAATTTATGAATTTAATTGTTACTCTTAAAATAAAATATGGATTATATTTTGAATTTAAGATAGGAAAAAAAATAAATAGAGAAAGCATGAGATGGCATAGAGAAATTGAGCATCACGTTCACATGGTTGGTTTGAGCCAATAACTTTTTTTGGGACATAGTTTGACGTAATAACTGATGAGTGGTGAGGCAAAATTTGCGTAATGTGTAGGCGGCAGGTGCTGGGAAATGGGAGCCCAAAGAAAAATTGGGCATTAAATAATGACGACAACTACGGATGGGAAAAGGTCATAACTTCTAGAAGAATGCTGCTTGCTTGTTGGCTCAAGACTCAAGACAGAGGGACGGGCTAACGCTTTTCCGCAACATCTGCATTCTGCAACTTATGGCTTCAAATTTGCTCTTGGAGACTTGGAACATAAGGGCAGCTTGGCAAAAAAGTTTAAAATTATTGATGTAACCATTTCCATAAAAAAATATTATTATTATTATTATTATTATATAAGAACTATTTTTTTAAAGAACAATTTTGCTAGTGTCTATTTCTCTTTTCTTTTCCTTCGTATTTTCTCTTCCTATGTCATTCACAAATAAGATAATTAGATAGTTCATGTGACATCACTGTTTTTCTTGTTATAATCACATGCAATCACGTTAACAATTTTGAGAATAATTAAGTCATATTTAAATAATTTACAAAAAAATCATAGATTTTAATTTTTTTGTCATTGTTATAAAAAAAATAGTTTTGTGCACAACTAATTGATGCAGAACAACTATCAACAAAATTCTTAGTGTATGGTCATAGTACAGAATAATTGATATTAATTTTAATTATCATAATTTAAGAATTTATTTTTAAGTATTATTTAAATAATTAAAATTTTTATAATAATTATATTATTTAAGAATATCAAAGTCTTTTTTTATGATTTTATTTTTCTTTATTTTTAAAAATTTTATCTTTGATTAATTATTTATTTTTAAGATTCTTTATTTTATTAAAATTTCGTATTTAATTAGAATTATTACTCTTGAATTATAAATAATACTCTTGTTATTTTGAAGTTTAGAATGAAGTTTTATAAATTTATTAATAAAATTATAATATTTTCTCTCAAACATAGAGTTATTTTTTTATCTTAAAAATTTAATCGAATATTAATTTTATTTTTACGCTATCTCGCTGCGTCACTAATATGAGAAATGAGTTATATATACTATAACATTATTATTGGAACAATACTATATTGAAACTTGAAGATCCCTTGACCTCTGAAAATTTTTAAAATCCAAGTTTTAGTTTATTTTAGAAATTTGTTATAATGGACTTAATTAGATTCATAATAAACTCTATACGTATCAACATGGGTATAAATTGAATTTTATAAAAAATATATAAATAAATAATGATAAATTATACAGAATAAATATATATGATATCACATATAAGGTTCATTGTGAATCTGAGTCTACCATATTTGACACAACTCTTTATTTTATGATATATACATAAAAATGCTTTAAATATAAAAAAAATTCTTTACCATAGAACTACAAAATGCTTTACCACTTCTACTTTGATTCCATTTAACGTCTTAAACTCTAGTAAATGTGGAAAGCATAGTTGACAAGCGTTTGCTTCCGTTTTTACGTTGGATCAAAACTTTTGCCAACTTGACGAAACAGTTTATGCCTTAATTTGTATTTATAGGTTGTTTCGTGTTCAAAGCTCAGAGCATCGAGGAACTACGGAATCATTCATTCACTTGTATCAATGTATTATTTGATTGAGGAGGTAGGGGCTCAAAAATTCCCCAAACCAAACTTTGATTAATCCTTATAAAGTACAAGAAAAGAGAGATTGGGTACCATGAGTGCTCCTAATAGCTTCATGGCCATGTTATTTGCGGCGTTAGCAATGACTTGTTGCTGCTTCACTTCCCGTACCCTAGCGAATGACAGTGAAAGGCGTTGGGCATTGGGAAAGAAGGTGAAAACCGAGAATAAGGCAGTTTTGTATAACACTCTGGACAGACACTTGCACACTTGGTGTGACCCTGGAGATCAGCACAGCGTGGCAATGATTGTTCTAGAAGGACAAAATCGAAGTTGGGGATTCAAGGAGAAGATTGATCCATGGAAGCGCTACGCGTGCAATGTTTCGTATATAGTGACTTTTTATGATCCTAAGACCGAAGATTATGTGGCGTACCATAATCAAGCGGAATTTGATGTGCTTCGCGCACTGGAGGTGTATCGTCCTCCCAGATGCACTTTTTGCGTATGGTACGTGAAAGACCGTGGAATATATCTCTGGGATCCTCGTATCATGGAATATATATTTCGAATAAAATGGAAAACTACCATTTCTTAAGCATAATTAAGGTGCATCGTCCTTACATTGATTTTCAATAATATATTTTATCTTGCGAAGAAAAAAAAGTGTAGTTGCAACGTGTGGAAACAAAGATTTTACACTCACTATGAGTATCATATTCATATCCTTTGGAAAGATATTGCATATTAAACCGAAGAAAAAAGAAGAAAAGTATTACGTATATAGTCAAACTGATGAGTTCAAAACCAACAATCACATGGCGGTGCAAAAGGAGATAGACCGATGATAGAAGATATTATTTGTAAATTTGTAAATTTTTCTGACACGGAAATTTTTTATGTTTATAATACCGGAAAAATATTTAGAATCGGAAAAAATTTTCCTTTTTAAAATATTTTATTCAAACGCAACATGATCATCGATGATTTGATTGATTTCGATTGTAGAATTACTGGGTCTCTGATTTTTAGGGTTTTTTTTTTTTTGTCAATTGATTTTGTTGTTAGAGTTGTTGTGGATCTGAAACCTGTTAGAACCGATCATAAATTGTGATAATACCTTATAAGAAAAAAAAATTCGCATTTTATTAAGACAAATTTTGGGCGCATCACTTGGACTACTTTTTTGGTAAAATTTGGGCCAGGTTTGCATGATTTCTAAACCAGTCTAGGCCCACAATAAAGGTCCAATGCAGTATTAATGATAACATGTGGACCGGTTTTGTAAATTGCAAGACACGGCCATATATATCTGGCTTTTAACGTTGTGTTTCACCTTCAACAGTTTTGTATCTTTTGGTTCTTACATGTATATAATGGTAGATGCCGCGAATGGCTTATAATCATTAACTCATTTACATATTTACGGCCCAAGTATAAATGTTTAATTCTTTATAAAACGGAAAGAAAATAAAATTGTCCATTTCATTTGTATAGATAGATGTCTAGTTTTTCATGTAACTCACTTGGTAACAAGTGGATAGTTCTCTCCTCTCACTTGAGTTCGATAACCAAGTAAAAAAAAATAAAAATAAAACTTTACTTAAAATTCAGCTTACATTGCCCAACTTTTCTAATTCACTCATTTTATTCCCTTCTTTCTCCTTTCCTTTGTCCAACAAAACAGAGGTGCAAAGTCAAACCAAGTTTTGTTTTTTTCTTGGTAAAATAAGCTAAACTCTTGTTTATGGAGAAAATACGCAAATTATATTTTGTTGTGCCTTATGTTTATGTCTCCTTGAAAATATCAGTAATTGGGAAGGAAACAATTGAATATCTATGACTGGTGCTGAGTGGACCACAATGTTCAATCAAAGAAAATCATGATGTGAGGCTGAGGTAATTTATAAAATGTGTTAAATTTAAATTTCTATATTATCATTACGTATCAAAAACAATATTTTTAATATCATAAATTCAATATATTAAAAATTTAAACTATTAAATAAAATATATAAATAATTTTATATCTCAAATACTCCGTAACAATACTTCTAAACTCTTCCGTATCGCCACTACAATACTTCTAAACTCTTCCATATCGCCACATCATGATCCTGAAAATATGATACACAGTGGAGATAGGCTTCTGCCTCAGAGAAGTCAACATCATGATGGCCATAATTGAGGTGTACAAAGATAATATATATAATTGCCCCAAAAAACTGTTCAAGCGGGTTATTTATGGCTGCAAATTTAGAGGAGGAAGGAAGAACCAATATAATCCATGACTATATTATCCTTTCCAAAATGTGGATTATCTTCTCAAAATGTTGGCTGCTGATCAACTCTCCTGTGAACCAACAAACTTTGATTGTAGCAATTTAGTGTGTTGAAATTGAAAACATGTCATTGATTGTCTCTGTCCTTTGTGGCATTTACAAGTTTGATGGATCATTTTTAGGCATCAATCTAATCAAGTGGAGACTAATTAAGCATCTCATTCATATTGACACCAATTTCATGCTTGAGAACAGTGGATGGAAACACTTGATTTCACTGGAGTCCGGAACAACAGGAAGATGGCTCAATACGGGTTTTTATTTAATAAATTATGAGATCTTTAAAAAAATTTAAATTTGGGTCACCAATTTCCTTAAATCCCATCCAAACATAGCATTAGTATTTTCAAGAGTCAAATCTCAATTTTCTTGAAAAAATTATGATCTAATCTTCACTTCTTGGATTTATAATTTGCATTTGACTTTCTTGATGGTACTTTTGCCTTACTTCTATTTTATTTTGGTTATAGAAGAGATGTAATCCCTTGTGTGAGGAAAAAGAGAATAGGCTAAACTTCAGACTAATAGCTTCCGTGAGTTTCGATACTAAGCAAATTCTAGAGAAACAAGTGCCACTTGAACTACAATTTTTAGACACTATTACCTTATTCTTCTATACGTTCTTGGTTACGAAATTCCACTTGCATAGAGTTACAAATCTTCTTGGAATTAAAAATCTCTCAGCTTTTGATCACCACTGTACAAACTAATTAACAGAATTCTCAAGAAGCACATCAATGTTTTGTAATTGCTCTTTGAGCTCTAAAAATCTTCAATTGCTTCCACCATCTTCAGCGTCATCGATCAATATGTAAGATCCAAGCTTTAAGTCATGGGAGCCTATTTGGTAAGGAGCATATAAAATAAAAAGAAATCCCTTTATAAACAAGAGAATTAACAACAAAAAATAATGTAGTCATGCATAAGATTTTTTTTTGGGTACACAGTCATGCATAAGATTTTAACATTGTAAGCAGGTAATGGGTTGAGAAAACAAAAAGAAATTTTTTTTTAATAAAGTTTAAATTTATAATTTCTTTTAAATTATCTAAATCTTCGCAAATATGAGAGTTATCAGAGTCAAAGGGATTAAAAAATACATATACGACTAGTTCCTCTGTTCCAGCAAACTGCTAGCTGTTGATTTAACAAATATTATCATAAACCATACTAATAACATATATAGAGACTTTATATAAACTGAAAATTGAGTATGAGGAATATAAACTTGGCGTCGAGATCTAAACTTATCTTTAGCCTTTAGGTATGGTAGAGTCGAAGTCTCTTTCATCTGTTACAAGGCTAGGGAAATTCTTAGAATATAAGAAATTAATTTGCATAATTATTAAATTTTAAGTAAAAGTTATATAAAAATATTGATATTTATAATTTATATATTTGAATAAAAAATAAAATTTATATATAATAATATTAATATAGTAAATATAAATTTTAAAATAATTATAATAAATAATTTTATGTATTATATGTCAAACTTTTACCCCTGGTATGTCTGTCCACTTTCACTTCAATGTCCATTTAACTTTTCTATGGGCTACACGGACATGCAAGCCACTTCGTCGAGTGGGGTTTCATGTTTGAACTTTGAATCAAGTTTTAGCCTTCGTCGCTATCACAAATGCTACGTGTACCTGCAAACTCCATTTTGGGTTCCATATTATTGATCTGATATCATGTATTCATAATTTTCATATAATGGAGCCAGAGAGATAGAGGGGTATATTAGTCAATTTAGTGAACCATTTGAATCTTTGAGTTTAGTGCTTAATCGCACTTTAAGCATCGATATAATACAACGGTAACCACATCCAAAACAAGCAAACCCCAAAAACCCAACAAAATTTCCAAATCTCTATTTTCCCCTTTCACTCACCCCAAAACACATCATAATAACAATAGTAATCCACTATGTTAATCTTTAATAAATATCACATTAGTTGCAACTAATCTCACCGGCAAACAGCTCGTCCTCGTCGGAAAATTCTTTGTCGCCTGTCGGAGAAATGTCAATCTCAATCATGTTCTCTTCCTCGAAGTGAAACTCCAAGGCCCTCTTCTTACAACCATCTAGAGCTATCTCAATTAACCCTTCTCTGTCTTCTTCATCCCACCTGAAGCACGTGTTCTCCGGCCAGTCCCAATTCCCAATATCCGGAAATCCACTCTCCGACGTGCTATCCGAGTCTGATTCCGGGTAATAACGCGACAACGACGGGTACCTCAGAATACCCGTGTGGGAGGTGTCTTGTTTCTCATTCGGATCCTGCCCTGCTTCTTCACCTTCGTATGCTTCGTATATGACCTCCAACGGCGCTTTCACATTCCATTCCACGAAAGAATCCTCGAAGCATGAATTTGAGTCGAAACCCACTTGGGATTTGAACTCTATTTCAGAATGGCTAGTGATCCATTGGTGAACTTTCTCGAGACAATTGGTTTCCAATGGTTTAGTGGGTTTCCCCTGTTTCTCTTCTTTGCTTACCCTGTTTTCTTCGATGACAATGGGTTCGCATTCGCCCGGGTTTTCCTTTCGTTCATTCTCAGATCTCTGAATTGCACCAAGACGGAGTATGATGAGCAAGAGAATTGCAGTGAGAATCAGCACCGGCGAGAAAACTATCTTCCAGAATAGATGAGGCAAATACAGGAAAATCAAGGTGCAGAAGGTGACAATGCATGAAAACAGAGGATCGGAAGAAAATACAGAAAGAGAGGAAACTGTTTCCACGCATAAAAAGTTGATAAATTTACTAAGAGCCAGGGCTGAAACAAACTTCAATTCTAAAAGAAAACCACTTTCCTCCGTTGGCTGCATTTTTTTTTCTTGCACAAGATAACTATGATTCCAAGAGAATTGCCGACAAGAAAATCAAAGCCATCAGCAGAGAAAGCAGAGGTTGGATGATGAGAAAAGTCAGAAATTTGATGGGACTGGAAAGGGCCACTATTACAATAAGGCTTTAGAAAGAGTGTTTTGTGGGGTTTATAAGCCTTTTGGCGTGAGAATATTGCATGGAATAATAAGGGAAGGGTTAAGGGGGGAGTGGTCCTGCACTATGCAATAACCAAGACGATCTTTCATACACACACCAAAAACCTATAAATCCAACCTCAAAAGCTGTTTTGCTTTTACTCTTCTCAAATTCATGATTTTAATCACGGTGTTGGCTGTTGAGCCCCTTAGTCTGTACTGATTTTAGGTTTTTATTCGTAGAATGTATTCAATTTCTTTTTTTTAAACTTTAATGGAGCAATCCAAGACATTTTGATTTGAGGTCCAACTGGCGTTAAGCTGTTCATTATCTTCGGCTATTACTTTTCAGAATGTGAAACTTCACCTAAAACCACGTGAGATGCAGCCTAGACAGGCTTTTTAGGGTAAGTTGGTCGATATGTGCCCACAAATGCCACTACTACTTACTCAGTTTTGGTCCTTTCTTGCCATTTTTAACAAATTTTTAATGTCTAGAGGTTGATAATGACAAGCTTGTTGGCATGATTAATTTGATACAAAGCATAATTGTTTTGATGTGCATAATATATATGTATGTTTACTTATGCTCTTCATATGCATTTACCGCTTGTTTGGAAGCAACGAAACTTCCAAATTCCAACCGCTGTTTGGGAGTTTAGTTTAGCTTTTGGGTATCATATTTTATTTTATTTTATTTTTAACCTGAAAAGAATAGGAAACAAAATGAATGAGAACCATGCTTTCCCTTTCTAAACTCTATAACCTGTATGTTAATGAGGATCAAAGGAGTAGAGGAAAATGTTTATTCCCGTTTTTTCAATGATATTACTTTACATGGACTAAAATGTTTAACCCAAAAAATATAACTAAAAAAATGGATACAAAGGTCTATATTATGTATCATTCTTTTCCCGTCATCTATATTCCTTTCTTTTCTATTCAATTTAATTCATCCAAATGAATTGTATAGAGGTACTAAAAAATTATACCCAAAAAAAGGAGGTACTAAAAAATAGGTTTGAATTTATTTAAGTTAAAAGTTTTATATAAATTTGTGGGAATTCATATTTATTGGTCACAATTTTCTAGACTATGTCATAAAAAGACCCATCAACTATCTTACTGTAATATTAAAAGAAAATTAAGGAGAATGAGCAATAACCTCAATGGTGGACGGTTCATGGTACCTGGTATTGATATGCATGGTTCATAACAAAAGTCCAAGTGTCTAACCATTTAAGAATACATGCACTCGATTAAAAGTAACATTTTAAGTGTATGTTTTGTATGAAAGTGAAAATAAGTATAAATTATTTATTAATGAGTTTTGTATATAATTTTTTATATAAAATTTATCTATAAAAATAAAATTTCATTTTTATTTTTACCTTCATACCAAATATTCACCAAATAATTTTATTTTATTGTAGAAATAAGCAGATTGATTTTAGATAAAATAATATTATTGAGCTATTGTGGCTGCGGCTTCATTTATATTGGCGATCTAGGCGCTCACAATTCTAGTGAAAAACACTCAAATCCCACTTCTTTCGTTTTCATGGCAGAAGGTTTAGAAGGAATCAGATGGGACACAGTTTTTACAAGTTTACACTTGATATGGGAGGAAATTTTGTAGCTGAGTTTTTTTTCTTTTATATAAATTAAGAGTCAATTGATATGAGGATAAAAATAAAAATAAACATTTTATGAATGACTTTTCAGAGTCTTTGAATTTTCGATTTTTATATCTGCAATTGTACCCTAGTACTGATTACTAATATTTGTTTGTGGAATTATTTTTTCATTGAAAGGAATTTGTAAAAAAGGAAGATTTTCAGTATTTTTCTTTAAAGCTAGAATAGCGTGTACCAAGATGGAGGATCCTTCAAAAGAAGTTGGACCAAAATTGATCCGTGTCAAGCTATCTTGAAAACAAAATGTTTTATATAGTCGACTAAGCTCAAAACTTGTTGGATCTACTTCGAACTTAAATCTTCTTCTGAAAATTGTTGAACTCATTTACAAAATTTTTACTTCTATTCTTTCCTTATACCAAACTGACCCTTTGGAAAGAGAAACCAAAAAATGTTGTTGCACTTAGAAATTGGAGTTGATATTTCCAACGATGATGGAATCATTTGGGGGGAGAAAATAAAGGTTTTGGTGGTTACAACCAGGGTGTCGTCCTTGCTAACATGATGTCTCACTTTTCTTTCACTCACTTTCTCACAAAAACCTGTTTCCCTTTCTTTTGAAGACTTTTTGTGCCCGATCAGCGTCAGTCTTTTCTTTTTGAGTGGGGATGGTAATGTCTCCGTAGAGTCATAAGTGCTGGACATTATTGTTGAATTTACGTGTTTCATTGGACGATATGAAAAATTCTTAGGTTTTCGTACATACATCTAAGGATACCTTGTGTCATTTCATTCATTCTTTTGAGAGTGTGTTTCAAACTATTAAAAAACAATTGAATTGAAATAATTTAATTAATTTAAAAATTAATTTTATTTATTTAGAACTCATTGTAAAATAAAATTAGCTTTTATTTTATAATTTTTCAAAAAAAATTATTTATACATTAAATTGATTCTCAATATTTACAATTTCAAACATATTTTTGGTAGACAAATCATATTGAACTAATAAGTTAACTTTACAAATATGGTCAATAATAATTTTAAGAAGGTATATATTTTTGTACCTGTATAGCATAAATTATATATAAATTTAATTAAAGGTAGGGAATCAGATTTAAATTCTCTTATCTCTACTTAGCAAATGCTAATTTCTTAAAGACATAAAAAGGTTATATTAATATACACAAAAAGTTCAATAATTTTGTAAATTTATTGGTATAAGAAGAAAATAAAATATTTTATAAAGAAAAAGAATGTATGAATAACGAAACTCTTAATTCTTTGATTATTTGAACCACCAATTCTTGCTTTCTAGTTTCTTTTTTTTTTTTTTAATAAGCTCTTGCTCTCTAGTTTCTAATTGGCTTTACAAGCAGGGACAAACCTAGGTACATTAGAGTGGGGGCAATTGCCCCCACTAGCTTTTCAGATTTTTACAATAATACTTATGTAGTTTGTTGGACGATTTTGTTGATTTGCCCCCCAATTCCATTGAGCCAATGAAATTTTATAGTAGAAAAAATCATTTAATTACAATTTGTGTATATACTTTCAATAATAATATGTCATTTAAATATAAATATAGACTTAATTTTGATCCACCTACAAAATTATTTTATACTATTTTAGTAGAGTTTGACTTTTTAAATAATTATTATTATAGTTAAACTCTTTAAATGATATATCAGTATATAATTAGATAATATTATAAAAAAATTTACACTAATTAAAATTAAACTGTAAGTATTTTTAAATTAAAATTTTTTTTTATATATAAATTTTGCCCCGATAGTCAAAAATTTCTGAATTTACAAGTAGCTACAGAACTGGGAAACGTTAAAAGAAACTTTGTTTAAGAATGATAGGAATATGATGGGAACGTGGGCATAATAGAATTAGGAAGTAAGAATAATGAGTGCATTGTATGCATGAGTTTGTTAAGTTGTATTGGTCAGTTATACTTTCGTGAATTAATTCTAGGCACTCTAAAATATTCTGTAAACTTGTTATATATGTGATGGTCTAGAAAGTAATGCAAGCAGAAGTAAAATCAATCATTTCTCCTTGCCCCAAAAAGGATCTTTCCCTTATCCCTTCCCCTATCGAAGAATTTGGCACATTTTCAGCTCAAATTGTTAGTAACAGAAACTCGTTATAAAGGTAAAATTGATAACAAGTTGATTAGTAGAGATATATCAATCGGTAGGAGTCATTGGTTTACTTTGTTTAGTTGTATAATTGAATTTTAGGTAAAGTATATTTAAATGGATATAAACGTGAATAAAAAATAAATGTTTATATATATGTTTTATTTATAAAAGATTTGCATAAATATAAAAAAGATATAAATAAATTTATTTTATTTTTATTATAAAAAAATGTTATTTGAGTATATGCTGCCGGTTCTTTTCTCATCAAAATGAGTTTGGTTAACCTCTAGTCAAACTGAAAAATCTTTAGATAAAGTGGTGAGATACTCTAAAAGTTTGAAAATTTAATAGTTATGTGTTTAGGACTTAGAATGAACATATATGACATGTGTCAAGATGATGCTTAAATAGGGGAAGTGGCATTGACTGCCAGCATAATACTCAGGCAAGATATTAGCTTGATGGAATGATCTTCGCACAAGAAGATGAACAATAAGTGAGAATCTTGATGATTTGAATATATGCTGACGCAATCTTGAGTAGGTTAAGTTCGTGCGAATGGGCTAAAGTCCGAAGGACCCGAACAGTCCAGTGCCCATAAATATGTAAAAATTATTTGAGTTTAGATTTAATTAAAAAATACACCATATAGATATGAAGAAAAATGTTTGAGATATGAATAATTAAAAAAAAAAACACTCAAATAGATATGAAGACGGATATAGAGGATCTTTCTTATTCAGGTTTGAGTATTGCAGTTCCAATATATACAACACGAATCCGATCCATTTTCATCAGTATTGATAAGTGAGTCATTCTGTAAAATAATTAATTGATGGCCATAATTTGATTGCAAAGGGTTTGGCATTGTGGTTATGTATTCATTGATGACTAAGTTAACCTTTGCTGCTATAACAGAACCCATTGTAGATTAGAGTACTAAATTCATTGTATAGTTATATTATATGTCTGCCACTAAATAACAAAAAGGTGACATGTTACATTTTTCTCAAAATCCATCCCAAATATAAGTTAAGTTAATAACTGCTACAATAACATTCATCCAAAAGATGGCAGATGAAACAAGCAAAGCAAACATTAACTCTTGTTCATCCAATATCCCAATAGTTACTAAAAGCCAACATACTCAGTTCCACCTACAACTCCAAAGGGCATATATAGCCAAGTTAACAACTTCACTACTCCCAGCATTAACAGCACCCGTGTCTCCACAATAACAACTTGTTCCCCACCATTCCCAGCATTAACAGCCCCGGTATTATAACATCTGGGTCAGCTACAACCCCACCGGCATTCCCTACCCTTGGCTCAGGTCCATTTAATTTCCATCACCAACAGCTACGTTTCTCACATTGCTCGGTTCCCCAACATGACTTGGTCACCTTCTATCATTAAGCACCACCTCTGTTCTAGTCATCCTTCATTCTGGCAACTGATACAACAAGTTGGTGTTGGATGAACATTACAAGTATAGCTCCCTCGCCTTCCTTTAGGACTTCGAAGTGGGCCATTTAACAGGTCTTTTTCCTTTGCCTTCGTTATTTCGACTGCCATGTGCAGTAGATATGCCAGGCTAGGTAAAACAGGAGCAAAATTTCAATAGACACTCGACCGGTTTGTGTCTGCTGGTTGCCCCTTTGCAATCAGTATACACATAATTAATGAAAACACTACCAGTTAGGTATTTATAACGGAACCAAAACTATCATACCTTCTTAATATTCTTCTTTTGTCTAGCAACTGGTGCCCTTTGACATGTCCTTCGATTATGTCCAAACTCCTTACAGTTGTCACCTATGAAGGTGTTTAATCTCTTTGCCTTTCAATCTTCTTCAACTCCTTTGTTAGGTACTCTCCTTCTTTTCATCTTGGGCCAGCCTGGCAGCCTTAGAAGGAGGAGGCATGACCATGTCTATTCCAGCACCGTCAATAGAGACCATGCTCAGGTAAGGCACGCGATGAATAATCTCATTACAAGTTAGTTGATATGCAGCCTTTGAATACCAGTGATGGCAATATTCCCCATCATGAGCCTTTAGTAGAGAATACAATCCCTTGCATCCCTGCATGGTAGCCCACTAATCTCCCAGAACATGCAGAACATTCTCTCTCATTCATATTTACATAATACTATAGATACTAAAGAGAACTGTTTAGTGGAACTTTTAATCTTATGTAGCTTTTTTTTTATTATCTTAAAAGCAAGTGTTTGACTTCATCATGCAACTATCTTCATGAATCTTACCAATCAATTTCACAAAGGATTCAAATAGGACTACTACTGGCTTGCTTCTCGGGTCATTAGTTAAAAGATTCTGTAATATTATTTGTGATGAAGTCACTTTTAGCCCTCGAGTCAAAGGCGCACCTGACCCACATCTGAACATCTGAGTAGGTAGGTATCTTGGTGAGATACCGATATGTAGCTTTATTAACATCCTTCATCTCATTCACGGCATTTTCAAACTTCCAAGGGCTGTCTGTATGACTTAGCCGACCTCCAGAATAGTGATCTTAGCATCATCCCTGGATGTTTTGCCTTGAAGTTATTGTGCATATACCTACTACAGAACTGACGGTTCTTCTTCTAGAATGCACTAAGCAATTGCCTCTGCTAGCCCTTACAAATATTAACAGCTCAGCCACAAAAAAGTAATACTAAAATGAATTTAGTGATTAACAAGACAACATGTTGATGATAAGATGAAAGTTTGTACCTTATGTCTTTCATTCATTATAATGAATGCATTTTCAGATCTCCATGGTCCTATCTTTGCTATTAACAATTAAGTATTGTAAGAAACGGGTCCAACCGTCTTACCTCAACTCCACAACTTGACATCATGCGTTCAGAAATTAAATCATCTTAAAATTGGGATCAGCCCTAAATTGACTCTATCTTATTTAAACATGTATGTTCACATACACCATGGTACTTCTTTATCATAAAAGAGGCATCATCAGGGCTCATTATCCCATGTATGAATGTAACATTCACAACCAAACCACCTACCAGCACCAACAGCAATAATTCTACATCTTTAGTTCCTAGTCCCTGCTATTCCAAATCCTTCTTGTATGACATAATCTCTAATTATATCCCCAATATGTCAATACTATCAAACAACATACCCTGCTCTAATGTAATTTTTGGTTCACTCCCATTCAAATCAATAAAGAATTCGTCTGGCTCAAAGTTAGACAACCAATCGGAATAATAGCCCTCAGACCCATCAGAGTTGCAAACGAAGCTATCATTAACACTGACACTATCAGAAGTAGTGATTTGAAAGGTTTCATTGTCAGAACTGTGGTAATAGTATTCTCTCAAAATGTCATTTTGTGTGTGAACTGTGAATGTCTGCATCAATCCCACCATCAATCAACGTGAGATTCCCCCATTCACAATAGCAACAAAAGGGTGCAACTGGTTGGCACCTACCTCTATTCAATTCGAACTACTGTAAAACATCATCGCCTGACGTGATTGCAGCATCGCATACCCACTTAGTGAAATCTCGGTAGCACAACCTATTCTTAGTACATCGTATACGTCACTGAGTGTATTCATGTATGAGTATGTATCTGGGTCGATATTGTCAACGAAGAAGTCATTCAGACCTGAAACCTATGAAAATAAGGAAAAAGAAAAGTCATCTACTTTGGATATGTGAACCAAAGCAAGTGGATTATGCGTCTCTATCTCACCTTCAAATGCTCAGAGCACAGTGATGGGGTTTTCAGTTTGATGTATCGAGCAAACAGAGACAAAGGTGTGAGAAAAAAAAAAAAAAGAGAATTGGGTTGCGGGCCTCTGCCTACTTCCGTATAACTGTAGGTTTGTCCTTTGTTAAATGGATGGACGTTGAATGGAAACCCTTTTTTGCACGGTTTATAAATATAGATCGGGTGTTTTGAAATTTTTCTTGACACTTTCTTCTGGTTTCTCTGGTTGTGTGGGTTTCTTCGAAACAACTTGGGTAAGTGGATAAGGGTTTATTCTAGAAAGTTGGGAATTACTAATGTTCCCAGAGTAATTCTGGTTGCTGAAGCTTGAGGAGCTTGAGAAATTCTTATATATTTTTAGAATAAGTATTTTTTTTTTATTTTATGAAAGTGCATGCAAGACAAATAAGTTTATGGTATTAAATTTGATATTTTTTTTATATACTTGTTTAACATTCAATGTCATGATGTTAAATTTGACATATTTTTATACACTTATCTAGAATTTAATATCATGAAGTAAAAAAAAAAAAAAACACTTATTCCAGAGCATACAAGAATGAGCTTGGAATATAACTTATAAGTACATTCAGTTGGAGATGAAATCTAAGGTCCTTGTGCAATTGCTTAAGAAGGATGTGGTGGGAAGCACCGAATCCAATCAGGTTGTTGTAAGCAGATTAAGCAAATGTTGAACTTGGACCGGATGGTTGACATTGTGCATGTATTTGGAGGGGGTAATCAATGTGCAGACTTCAGGGCTAACCTTAACCCATTGTCGGTGCTGTCCATTGCTCCAGCCACTTTATTCAGGTGCAGAAGATACCACAGCTAGGTGAGCAAATAAATACGCATAGAAATTGCCATGATATTTGCTAGATATGTTAATAAAATTAATGTTGTTTTTATTTTAGTTTGAGAGTTATTAATAGTCATAAAAGTAAGGAGTTAACAAGTTTTACAATGATTAGATTGACAATCAATAAATAAAATATTTTTTAAAATAAGAATAATATAAATAAACTTTGAAGTTTGAACGTTGGGACTTTGGTCTACCACTCTAGACTTCCACTATATCCCAGCTTGACTTCCAAGAAAGCAGCGCATCATGGAACTTGCTCTAACCAGTATGGTGAGAACCAAGGACCTGATCGAGTTCACTCTCAATACTTTGGTCTCCTAATCTGAATGTCCCCCAACACCTTTATTTTTTCCCAATCTCCTACAGGTATTCTTTCATTGTCTACATAATAGGGGAAACAAGTAGCAGGGAAAGGATTTAGAGAGAGATTTTCCTCAAGTAATATGACATAAAGTACAATTAATTTAGATAAATAGTTTGTTAGTCATTTAACCACTTATTTATCCATTTTGAATTATCCATTTATCTAATTAAATTAATCATATTTTATATAGCATTCAATGAGAGTACCAAAACCACCTAGGGATAAGTCAGAATCATCCTTCAGAAAGACATCGCAGATGGTAAGACTGATAATCTGCTTGTTGGCAGGAAGCCACGCCTTAAACACAGTTGATAGCCGCCATTAGTTGTGGCAGACAACTTGTCTAGTCTATCAGTTCAATGTTAAAAGCCATGGAGCTCGCGGAGGGAACTTCGCTTTTGTTGAAGCTAGTCACATGGTTTGGGGCCCTTTGCTTGTCAAAACCAAAGGTTAGATCCCCTATTCCTTTCTCAACAGGTTTTGCATAAATCTTCAAATTGGAAACATGCGCATGTCAAAACCGAAGGTTAGGTCCCTCATCATGTTGTGTAAACTTTTTTCATTTTAATAAGAAGTTGTGCTTCAACCTGGCTCAAACGTGGCTTACTTTGGACCTCAACTGTGGCAGAAACTTGTCACTGCTGTCCTACCCTGCATTATGCGTCAAACTGCAAGCAGTGTTCTGCACAAAAATGCCAGACATATGTAATGGAAATTATGACTGAAAAAAAAAGAGGAAACTGTCATTTCTGCCTTGTTTAGTATCAATAAATTAGGAAGGTATCCCAGTTTAAGAAAACTGAGAAATAAGCTTCAAATTATCAAAAGTTGAAATGTTTTTAGGACTGCTGGTTGGATATAACATAATATATTTATATTGAAAAACAAAGGAAGTAAACTACGGTGAAAAAACAAGCAAACAAACAAACTAAATATGTTAGCCCTATGGATCAACAGATCAAGCGTGTAGCAAGACTGAATATCTATGGCAAATACAACAGTTTTTGTTTCAAGCTTCGAAAGGTCTGATTGACGCATTGATGCTCATACGAAATGAGGACTTGATAATTTAAAGCAGCATGAAAGTAGCAGCTTTAAATTTAGAGACAAATGGTGCAATACCTTAGTACGAGGAAGCTAAAGGCACGAATAGGAATACCAGGCAAGAAAACTGCATCAAGCCCGCGTGGCAGACCTCCAGCTCAACACGTTGGGAATGCCTTACTAGGACCTGAAAGCATGCAGGCGCATTGCATGTGTCCCTGTAATTATTAGCCAGCGTAAAACCCATGTCTGGTTTGTGCCCAGGGAAAATTCCCAACCTTCTTTTCGAGAATGGGCAATTTCATCTATGTACAATTCTCCTTTGTCAATAATCCGGTACCTTAATGCCACAATTTGATTCCATTACTTGATAATTGGACTTGCTTCCATAAAATTGTTCAGAGCATTGAACCTTTTAAGTATTTCATCAGAGCTACAGCTTAGCAGCATTGCAGCAAGAAGAATATGCAATATAACTATATATGTTTTTACATAGTCTTCTTTGGTTAACAAGACAATGCGCGCAAGCATCATTCTATGTGTAAGGCCAATAACAAACTATCGATAATTTTGCAGCAAAACAATAACATAATAAGAGAGAGAAGACAAATATTAAAAAAACTAACGAGAACTTCTGTAATCTTTCCTTTTTTGTTTGTCTTCAAGAAAATGAAACTTTCCTTTCTTACTCTTACCTTCCAATATATATATATATATATATATACTAAAAGAAACTATCCGAAACATGAACGGATGTCCAAAGACTCTTAAGAGACATGTCTCCATGTCAACTTCGAAGACCATATTTACAAACCTTAGCAGTCAATGAAGCCTGACTTGATCCCCTTCATGACATTGATATCTAGTCAATTTCAGATGGAACATAAGAATCCATAAAGCAGTCAGTGGTATTTTGGATGCTTAGCGGCATATCCTCCAGAATACTGAATGTTATCAGGTAAACTTCCATATAGAGGTCTTGGACTTGGTGTTCCATATGGTGAAAGTGAACCTTGAGATGTAATAGAAACAGTTAATAATTCTACTAATTAAAAAAAATGCAAAAGAAAAAAGGAAGAAGAGAGTAACTACCATATGTGGTTGGGAAGGGAATATGCAGGTCAGATTGGAAATCACTGTTGTCACTATAAGGTCTACCATGAGCATTATAATCGAAAGACATTGTCCTTGCATTTGGAATTGGAAGGGGTTCATTCATGCCACTCCTGCAGGGATAAGGAAAAGCACCAGGAAAGACCATATTGTTCCCTACAATGTTTGGCCTGCTGTAGGGGCCACCCACTCTAGAGTTGCTGTAAGGTTTGATATCACCCGTAGGAATGACACCATAAGATCGATTGTAACCAGCATTATCTCTAGGAAAACAAATTGTTTCATTATTGAAATAAAGTCCACAGGGAGAGGGTACTCTGGCCACAGGTGGAATTTGACTGCTTGGATATGCTCCAGAAAATGAATTCATACTTCCATGAAGTTCAGTCACAAGGCCATTTGCATTAACCTATGAGTATGTATAAATACCAGCTAGGCATCAGAGTTGTTGCCACAAAACAGAATAAACAAGATTGACAAAGTGCAATTTAATAGAAGTATCTAACATAGGCAGATCCAACTAACTTGACCAGTCATCCCACAGTTTGATGGAGAGAGAGGAGAATATGAACCTCCCCTGTAACTACCACTTCCTGAACAAAGTGAATCATCATCAAAATCATTAAAAAATATTAAACATAAAAAAAATACTGCAAGGTAAAAACATAATGGGTAAAACATATTTTAGCCCCATGAAGTACTGTCCTTTCTCAACTTTCATACATGAAGGCTTTTTTGTTATCAACCACTTGAAGTCTGGTTTTAAGTGAAAACATTAGGTTTTCCGTTAAAATAAATGGAACTTAAAGCTTGTGCATGACACCTGATCTTGAAGTTAAAAAAAGTTTACATTTTACCCCATTCTCAATTCTCATACACAAATTTTTTTATCACAAAACCCCCTTGAAGTATGTTTTAACTGGACGCTCCCGTTTTATTTAAAGGTAAAGTAATGTTTACTTAAAGCCAAACTTTAGGGGAGTTAAGTGACAAGGAAACTCATCTGAATGAGGCATAGCCCTGCTTTTAGGCAGAACATAATTAGCTGCCACAGCCATAAAAGCAATAATCAAATAGGCCATAAGAATACTGAAAATTGAGAGAAATGATAAACTTAAAACAGGCAGATAAAAAGTAAAGGAAAATAATAAAAAGTTAAAAATACCTAACTTGTTATTCACAGCATCAGGTGGTACTTCCTTCCCCATTTCCTTAAATCTTTTATCAGACCGTATCTTGAGCTCTTCTGGCTTTGGGAATACAACAATAGCAATCTGGAATGTACAATTATATTACCATCCACAGAAAAGTGATCCTCCAAGCTCCAAAAAAACTAGATTAATAGCTACCTTCCAATAGTTGGCAAATGGCTTAAGCTTTTACACATTTGTCCGGTCGATTATATAATTGCAAGGTATATTAGCTGCCCGGATAGCACTACATTGAATATTCCAGTTGCCTGATCCATCAAACGATCAAATCTTTGACCATAGTTGTTCTTCTGCAATAGTCCAGGTACCAACACAGCATTGAGTTAAGTAAAATTACATATAGAAAAATGATAACCACATCAGGGCCCGCAAATCATTAACCTTCTTCTGATCACGAACTAAGTTTGTCCCAAGCAAAACATAACGCTTCTCTGAATGCTCTTTCACCCATTTTTCTGCCCAAAGTAGTCTTGCCTGAAGCAGGTAATCCCACCATCATTATCACTTCACAATCCCTTGGATCAGAAAAAGTAGGTCCCATAATCATATTTTTTTCCTCAATAGCAGAGGCCCAAGGTTTAAACCCTCCTTCAGGAAGGAATCCATCTTCAACACTAAATTGCATCTGGACCACAACATTTTTGAACAGCACATGTGGAAAAAGTGTTGATTCACTTTGTAAATATTTTGGAGGATAATCCACCACTCCAAGACCTGAAGGACCAGCATCAAATTGGATTGCAGTACCTAACCATTTACCATTCTTGGAGAAACCAACAGAAGCCAATGGTTTGTTTTCGAGGTCAATGCAACAAACTATTGTATCACCAATACCAAACTTCTCGCCATAATTTGAAGATTTTCCTGCGTTTAAAAACTTGCCTGTGCCACCATATCCAAAGCTGTGTTTGGACTCCCCAAGGTTTCCAACCATATCATCCCCTCTAGAAACACCAAGACAACAAACGTGCTGTTGCTCAGAGGCAGTGTCCTCCATATCAACTGGCTGTGCAAAAACAACTTTCCAACCAAAACAATATCTACCTCTGGCTATTCCAACATTAGCTCGGGCATCAGACCAGCAATAAGTAAACCCTTGCTCGTAAAGGATAAAATCTAGCAATACAACAATTATTGACATTAGAAACAACATGCCCATAATAGGGTTCTCATTTTAGAAAGAAACACATTCACACAAACATGCCACACGCACAATTCAATAAACATGTAGATATGCAAGTACGAAAAAGAGAAAACGTTGCCACTCTCCTGAAATGGTTTTGGATAAAATAAGTTCCAGTGAAAGAAGAGTGCTTCAAGACAAAAATTTTATGATAGTTCAAGACGAAGAGTGCTTCATTGAACGGAGATTACGTGTTTCAAAGATTCAATTTTGAATACTTTACGCAGAAATTCTATGACGCCCCCGACAACTATAATTCAAAGCTGCTAAACCCACCCAAAAAAAAGAAAGGCACGATGCACTTACAAGCATCATTCGCCAATTGACAACAAAATTCGATCGAAAAGCGTTAAAAAGTGGTTTTCATGATTGAAATCGGAGCAAAATGGACTGGAAGTAACGGTAAAGAAAATTCAATACCTAAGTAACATTCGGCAGAATTGAGAAGCACGCGCGGAGGAGCTTCTTGTTTGGCAGAAGAAAGGGATGCATCAGTGTTAGCCTTGGCCTTCTTTGGGTCGGGCACGTCTTCTTCGGGAAGTTGGCGTTTTGTGGAAGCCATTGTCGCAAGAGCCAAGCTACACCGAGACACAGTATAGCATTAGTAACAACTAACAAGCGCGAAAAGGGAGACATAACAACAGAGCAGGTGAAGTTTTTTCGCCTTTTTATAGTGTAAAGAAATTAATACCTACCTTCACCATTTCATTTTTTTTAATTTTTTTAAAGAGAAATGTAAATTTATAATATAATCTATTAAATATTAGGCATGTTAATAGTACGGCAATGCCTATTTAATTGTTTATATGAGATATTTTTAGGTATATTCAATGTAAAATAATATTTTTAAATTATTTTATTTACCATGTATCATATTATTTATGTAGACATTCTTATCTCTTATAATAAGAAATAATAATAACTCACATAATTAATGTGACACATATTTAATGATACAGTGTAAAAAAAAGTTATCTTATACCAAATGTATTTAAAAATTTTTCTTTCTCATATACTGTAAGACTACATCTTTAGGCTTCCACGTGAGGTTTAAGAAAGACAAACTTTATTTATAATATTAAGATTCTTTTATGTTAACAAAAAAAAATTAAGGTTCTTCTTGCTGCAAAACACATAAGAAATATAGAAATATTTTGTAAGAACAAGAAAATTATCAAATATTAGTATCTATACAATATCTTTTAGATTTTATCTCACGAAGGTCTGGTTTCTTCTGTGTCAACTTTTTTTTAACACAAGTGAGGGAATTGTGTTTTATTAAAAAATATATCACTGTATTGAAAGACCTGAATTGTTTGAATATTAGAATTATTAAGATTGGAATTAATTTATTTAGAATCTTATATTTATAGTTTTGGATTGCAGAAAGAATTATGAAATAAAATTATTTTTATTTTTACTTACCAAAAAAATTTATTTTAAATTTAATTTTGTTGTTTAGATACAACAATACCAAGGTGAAAGCATAGATTAATACATGGATACCAAGGTGCACATTGTTATTGTTTGACTTAATCATTTTTGTAGTATTTTAATACATGAATGCCAAAGTAATTCCTAATCCAGGGTTACTTATTTGTTTAAATAACACAGCGTCAATATAGTTGGATTGAATGTGATCTCATGAGTTGTTCATTCATACTCGTATTGGAGCTAAGTGGATGGTAGATTTCAGAGGACCTTTGTCAATGTTGATAACAAATTGTTATCTTCATCGACAAATCCAATCCAATGTGTAGCTGCATACAAATTAAAATCCACGGTAAAATTGTGAAATCCACCATCTAATCTCTAAACTATACAGACAAACTTTTTCGGAAATTTTCAATTTTATTGGTTGACCCGGGTCCTCGCATTCTTTCTATTGAAATCGTTCATATTCTCCCAGAAGTATGAATTTTTAATAGAAGATTTGAAACATTTGCATTATTCATACTCTAGATCAATTTGTAATAAAATTAAGAATATTCTTTCTTGTAATGACCAATATTTCAGGAATGATTTTCATGCCAAAAACAAAAAGAAATTGAGAGAATTCAGGGGCATTCCTACTAGTATAATTAGTAACTAAATGCAACCTCCTTCCTCAAAAATGAAATTTAAAAATTTCCAATGCATTTTTTTATACACAACATTCATCCCAACGTAGAATACTCACTCGGACAAAGCCACACACACATTTGATAAATTTTACACTTAAGATTGAGTTAGTACAAATCCAATTGCAAACCAAATTAAATTATTCAAAAATTTAGGACTACATTTTGAAAATATTACGAGAAATTTAGCCATTCATAAGATAATCGGTTATCCCTTAGCCCAGATGTGAAAACCTCAGTCAGGGATAGAGAATAAAGCATAGTTGTCTTCATTAAGGGATCCCAACAATCACAGCTGTTTTTTGCTCATTCCTTACCATTCTACAGAATTTTCAAACCTCCGCATGTATCTCAATCTAAATTTCCCTCCACTTTTGTGAGCCATGATAATGATATGGCAAGTTGCTTCCCCTCACTTCTTGGTAACTACTGGGCATTGTTAACACAGGGAGAAAGATTTCTCTATTGAGGAAATGCCCAGACTTACATTCTGTGAATCTTTCAAGAACCTCCATCAAAGCAAAATGAATCTATTACAGAAGATAAGAAAGAAGAAAGGTAAAAGTAAAACAGAATATTCAGGAAAAAATTTAATCATACGAGTGGAAACTTTCCTCATTTTATTAAGAAAGCACAAGGAGTATGCACTATCAACTGAACACACTCAAATTTATCAGAGTAGGAGGGCCAAAAGATTGCCCTCCAAACAAATCCCCAGAATCTCTCTCTTTTCTCTTTGACTATCTATAGATGTACAAAAAGATTACAAACAAGCCAAAAGCAATCTTCAATGAAAGATTTGAAGAAATGGCTTGTGAAGATTTCTTGACGTGTGAAATCAACCAATGACATCCTCTCAGTAGATCTCAAATCCCTCTCTAATCTACCAATTCAATCTACAAACAACAGATGCAATCTATTTATATTTACAAGCCAACCAAGAAAAAGAGAAACTCTGATCCTATCACCAGTTGCCCTCTTTCCTTAGCTCACAGTTCTTCTCCCATGGAAGCAAACAAGGCCACTGAGATATCAGCCAGCTTCCTCCCATTCAGTCTTGACTTGGATTTCCTCAATGGTGCATTTGGAGCTTCAATTTCCTGAGACCCATTTGCATCCTCCATATCAATCGGAGTATGAAAAGCAAAAATTTTCTTCTTTGGCGTGCTATACTCAAAATGCCATTGCTTCGCAATCAAAGTCTACATTAGCAAAACCCAACAGTTACCAATTAGAACAATCAATTAAATTAAAGCACAAATGAACCAAACTGAGCAATAGTGCTACTGATACGTACTGCTTCTCTAATCGTTTTCGACACATGAAAAAGCTGCTTCAAGTCTTCATGGTCCACACCACATAACACCCTTATCTGCGATTCAGAATACCCATAACACAATCAGAAATGAAAACTCATTGACAATCACAATCCAAGCTTGACATTTCCATAATTACCAGAATGTCCTGAGGCAGGGCTTCAAGGTGAGACCTCTCAGAGTTCAGAGTGATTCTCCCACTGCACATTCTCTTCAACGGGGTCACTGGGTTCGAATCGAGTGAAGAAGCTTCCACATTGTCGGAAACCACAACCCTCTTCCTTCCCAGTGTTCGAGTGTAACTGTAACCCACAAACCCTAATGCCATATTGCCAACTCACTCAAAAAATTCAGAGGCAAAGAAACAGAGAAAAAGAACACCCTTCTTTCTGCAATCTGCAATACCCAAAAGCCAAGCACTATTTATCAGCCATTGGTCACGAAGCCACCCATAAGGGAAAGAATAAGACAGAATCTGATTTTGGTAAAAAAAATCGAAACTTTCCTGAATAGAAATCAATAAAAAGCGGAAAGAAAATTTTGAATGCACGAGATACAGGAAACGAACCTGTTACGGATGAGAGGTGCTAGATTTACGAGGGTTTCTACTTCTGCTTGCAGAGAACGTTTTGCTGTCAAAGGGGGAAACCAGAAAAATGAAATGAAATGAAAGTGAATTGAATTGGGCTTGGCCTTGATAAAACTGCTCAGTTGCTCTAAGAATTGGAGGAAAACGAAATTAGTGGCCTTTTATATATAAACCAAGAGTAAAGCTTTTACTCACTTTTTATTTATTTATTTTATCATCGCTTTTTATTTTTGGTGAAAAACCGCATGCGGAAATTACGCGAAACTTCCAAGAAAAGATCTTGGGTGCTATTGTTGTTCGTGTTACTTGTTGGCGGTTAAAATCGGAGAGAGAGGAGGGAACAAAAAAACTAGCCGTTGGGGGGACACGCGGCGACGTGGGAGAGGGTATGGGACGCAAATGGATCTGACATGGCGATTTGTCGGCCAGAGTCGGTGCTGTCGGTAGCTTCCGGAACACGGCTCATGGAACGATGAGATTGAGACACGTGTTGGATATGGTTGATCGACGGTGAGGATGAAGAGTAAACGAAGAAGAGTGGGGGCCCAGCGGTTGTTCTGATTCTGAATGATCTAATGTTTGACGGAGGATTCCAAGTAGGCGGCTGGCGGCTGTTGCGGTCCCAGGGTTTGCAGGATCCAAAAATCCAAAGCGGGGGGCTGTTTTGTCTTTTCGTTTGTCCTTCTATTTTCGTTGGCCTCCAAGAGTCAAAGGTAGGTCAACACCATTGCTAATTTGCTATTTTCTATGGTGAGCCATGAGAAATGGACAGCACTGCCACTGTTATTCTTTATTGGTAGGGGAAGCAAAAGTGCGAGAGAGATATATTTTAACTGTCTTTGAAGAAAAATTATTAAATGTCTTTGGAACATAATAAATATATATTTTAAAAAATATATTAACTATTAATTTTAAATTATTAATATAAAATTTATATAATTTTTTTAAAATTAATGATAGATATATTTTTTAAAACATACATTCATAAAAACATACAATAATTTTTAGACTTTGAATAGAAAAAGGGCTATGGACTACGGTCAATTTGAAGTGCACTAAAAATTGCTGTGCTAGTTATATATTATGAATATTTTAACCCACATAGCACTGGTCCATAATGGGCCGAGTAAAAATTATTCAGTTGCTATATAGACTGTTGGTATAACAATCAATGTCTAACATGTCAAAAAGAGGAAAAAAAAAATCAATCTCTAACTTTTTTCCGAACCTGGACCAAAACAAAATTCCAAACGTATATTAGATAAAGACACAGGTGATTGAAAACAAATTTACATTGATAGAGCCAAAAAAACGAAGAATAAGATGACCCCACGAAAAAATCAAACAATCCAACTCAACAGTGGGGTCAGGCCAAGTTAGCAAATGATGACATGCGCTTTCAATTTGACTACAACTTGTAAGATATTATTAAAGTCATATATATCGAGTTAGGAATAAGATTAAGTGTGCGTTTAATTTAATTTTTAAAAATTTTTCAATTATGGTTTAAATAAAAATTTATTTTTATAACTTTTACTCAAATTATAATTTTAAAATTTTAAAAATAAGTAACTGACAAGAGTCTCATGATTGCTCTTGAGTTGCAAGTAGTCAAAGTTTTCATACTTTGATGTTTTATTTTTTTTTTAAATTTAGTGCCTTTTTTTATAGTAATTTATTTACACATTTTTTCCCTTATAATTAGGTAGCCTCAGTGACGGTTTTCTAGAAATGATGTTTTTATAAAAATTAGATTAGATATACAACAGTTTATAACTGACTGCAAATTAAAGTTTTGTAAATAAGTATTGCTATCATCCCTAAGCAGATCTCTAGAACTAACCTAGGGACAAGGGGTACGTAAAAGAATTATGAGTTTTTTTATATATAAAAATGATATATTTATTATTATTCTTTCACAAGTAACGCTATTTAAATAACCTTTTTTTATATACAAAAACTTACATCTATTTTAACACTACTAAATTTATTTCTAGATTTGTGCAATGTCATGCCAATTTTTTTCTGTACAAATACAATCTAATTATTTTACATATTACTTAT
Organism: Castanospermum australe; assembly: GCA_019955255.1. Classification (NCBI taxonomy): domain Eukaryota; kingdom Viridiplantae; phylum Streptophyta; class Magnoliopsida; order Fabales; family Fabaceae; genus Castanospermum; species Castanospermum australe. The sequence goes on from NSJW01000017.1 coordinate 707,259, forward strand.
CTCTTTCGTTACGTTGTTGACATAATATTTTTTATTAGTACATAAAATGATAGTAAGAATAAATTATTTTAATATATCGGTTTTAATTTAAGAAAAAGTTGGAATCTTTACACTGAAAGAGTCTTATTGAAATCCCTTAAATTAATTGAGTCAACTCATATTGGTTAACAAATTTTTAATCTTTAGTTAACTATATATATAATTGTGCATAGTTATGAATACAAAATTAATATAAAACACCGGTTGTCCTTTTTAGCTGCTTTTGTGTTTGATAATGAGGGATAATTTTTTTCCCTTATTCTTGTAAGGTCTATCATGGTTTACCATTCGAGGCTTTCTCTTCAAGATCTAATTGAAAAGTTGTGGGAGGCAATAGGGTTGCAAATATAACCGTAAATTTAATTGAAAAAAGCAAAAAAAATAAAAGAAAAAAGAGTAAACTTCTTTTTTAGCTTTTAAAAAATATAAGTATTATCATTTTGGTCTTCTAAATAATTTTATTATTAATTTAGTTTCTAAATTTAAAAAGTAACATCAAAATCATCCTTTTATATATGAATAGGGATTAAATTGACAAAACTTCAATAATTGAGAGACTAAATTAATAATAATTTTATATAACTGAGAGACTAAATTGATGATATTTTTTAATCATTGAAAAATTAAATTAGAATTAATTTTTTTAAAAAACTAAAATAATGACACTATATAAATTCAGAAATTAAATTGATGAAAAAAATTTTAAAGGATTAAAATGATAATACTAATATTTTTGGAATATCAAAAAAAGAGTTTACTAAAAAAAAAAGTTACATTTTATTCCTTAACCTATCAGGATACATGTGAACAAAACTTTTATTTTAATTTATAAAAAAAAAAAGATGGATTGAATTTGAATAATTTGAATTGAGGCAGGCCAACTAGTGCATAACAAGAAATGGTATAAGTGAATTCGATATTAAATTTTGAGATATAAGAAATGAATGTCGATGTTGTCCTATGATATAACACAATTTTAAAAATGTTTGTCATGCTATTATTATAATGACATCATTATGTAAGCTATTTGATATCTATATCTTAGATGGCGTCATACAAAATATAGAATAGGATGTTTGGGAACAGGGTTTGTATAGATTATTTTTAAGTGATATCTTTTATTTTATTTGTTAACTGTATGTTATATATTACATCTTTGGTTTCATATAACACTGAAAATGATAACATTTAATTTTTATATCAATTTTTATGTCACTTTTTAAAGTGTATAAATGTATTGTAAAATTTACCAATTCTGCATTTTTAGTATCTTGTATATTTTGAATGACTTTCAATGTTACACTAAACATAAATATCTTGAATATGATAATATGAAGACACCTGAGTATCTAATATTCTCATGATAAAATAATTAATAGCAAACCAAATGTTCCTTTTTGAAAGTACAAATTATTATGTACTTTGAGAATATTATACTTTATAGTTCATATTTTATTTAAATTTGTTATATAATATTATAAATTTAACATATAGTATTATCTATAGTATTGCTTACTAGAGCATCAAGGAGTAATAGTCTCCAAGTGCAAGGTTCAGCCGCCAGTCTGGCCAAATATCTCCTCTTTGTGATTGTAGCCCTATGGCCCAAAGGGCAAAAAAAAAAGTAAGATAAGAAGAAAAGGCCAGTGTTGACCAAAAACAAAACAAAACAAAGAAGAAAAGGCCAGTGGTTAAAGAGAGTTTACACTTCACGGACAAGTTCAGCCTTGAAGTGGAATAGGATTGAACTATTGAAGTGATTGTTGTTCCTTTTGGATCACAAATATAAATAGAATGTAATATTATTTGTACATTAAAATTTTATTTTATTTTATATTTTTGACATGATAAATTTTTAGTTACAATTTAAGTCAGTGGTATCCGTAGGTTAGGTTGAGTTAGGTTGAATTTAAGATATTTTTATATTATTTTTTTTAAAATCCAAACTGACCTAACTTACATGAGTGAGTTAGATTGGGTTGAACGTGTGAGTCTGACATTCATTTTAAAAAAATTTAATACTAAAATAAATGTCAAAATCAATACAAACTCAAAAATTTATCACACTTCATAATAAATAACTTAATAAGTTTCAGCAGAAGATGACATAACAAGTCTTAAATAAACTAAAAGTCAAATACAATAAATCATAAATCATAAACATAACATAACAAATCTTAATCTTAAATATAAAAAATACTAACACAAGAATATAATAAGTCACATAAGATCTGATAGATGAGAAAGGAAGAAACATTAAGTTTAGTATGCTGAATATTAAAAAATAACATAATTTTTTTCTTACAAAAAAATATGAATTAGGTTAGATTGCATGTTTCAACCAGCAACTCAACACATTATCATTAGATTAAAATTTTTTAAATCTAACATAATTCAACCGACGAACCCAGTCCAATTCATTAATTATGAATTGGGTTGAGTTAAAATTTAAAGATTTATAGATTGACATAATCTAATAAACATTCATAAATTAAGCCTTCTTTTTTCTTTTTTTATGGCTAGATATTTGACGTGTTAAAAGTATAAAAAAAAAAGTGTAAAATTTAGATGTTGAAATATCATTTTGATTGCAGAGCTAGAACATTACGATTACAACATCAGAGAAGGGTACAAGGATCTGAAACTATCATGTATCTTTGTGCCTGTGTACAAACATAAAGTACAAGTCATGTAGGTACGGAAGAGAATGAGTCATCATGTGTTCCTAACCCTATCACAGACCTTTCACTTGCACAACCTGGGTTATTTTGCTGAGAGCTGTGTACGATCATGACTCCTTTTCCTCTCTAACTCAAGTACCTTCAATGCTGCATTTGCAGCCCATGCCACAATTTGAAGACCTAATTGAAACTCATGAGAATACCTTGAAGGTAAGTTTAGTTTTGGCTTAAAATTGGGTTGAAAATTTTAAAATTTTTTATAAAGAACTAATCCTTCTACTTTTTCCCAGTTTTAAGAGAATATTATTTTTGTATGTATTCCAATAAACACATCCTAAGTTACCATCCAAACTCTACTTGATCAGTACCAGTACTTTGAATGGGATGGATATGTGCAACTTTTGTCATCAAGATGCTCAAATAAAACTATTCTGGCCGTTGGTGATGCTTTCCAAGAGTGAAGAAGTTGGTTATAAATTATTGCATCAGGTGGGCATATCCTAGCACGGCCATTCCTTGGTGTGATGAAAATCATGTCCTCCAAGAAGATTGCTTTCTGCAGAAGGAGCTTTACCAATTGAAGTTCAGAGCTCTGAAACTTGAAACCCTCTAACTTGACCAATCTGAGCCGAATAAAGCAGTGATTGAATGTGTCAAGCATGGGTTTCTGATGCAATTCCCAGTACAATCCACATTCAAAATCGTAATCATTCAGCTGCAACAGTTTGAAGTCCACCATAAGACAACAAATAGAATAACATAATATAAACAATACTTAATGAGATAAAAAAATAGTAAATATATAAACTAATTTAATTTATATGAAATAATATCTAAAAGTTTAATATAACTTTACTAATATAAAATCTAATAATATAAAGATAATTCTGTGTTTTTACATATATATTTTTTTATTTTTTTATATATAATATTTTAAAATATATTCCAAAAGTATTAATAATAAAATTAATTTCAGGGTATCAATTTCTTTCGAACGTCGAAGGCTCTAAATTCAAAGTAAACCAGTAAAGTTATAAAAAGTAATAATATATTACTGTAAGTTGAAACGACAGTATACTTTTTTTTTTGTTTGACATGATGTAACGACAATATACTTTTATGATTAAAATCTTATCCATCACCATCAACAATTAAAAAATATTTATATCCGGTAGCTTTTGTTAGAAAAATTATACTGATTAAGAATTAAAAGCATAATATATTACTTAATAATTAATTAAATATAATATAAAAATATATCTACAGTTTAGTAATCTCCCACAATAAACAATTAAAATAATTACTTTGGATTAGTATACGATCAATAGTACTCACATCGATGAACAGCGTCTCCAGGCATGGACAACTCCTGAGAAACACAGCAATATCATATGGATTGCAAAATGTTGCCCCTTCCATGAACAACTGAAGTTCCCTGAGATTCCGAAAGCAGAACTGCAACTCTTTAAAATGCCCGTCACGAAATCTTGCAGTCAAAGCCTTAATCCACAAATACAACAGCCAGCAAAAATTTCAATCCAGCAAAAACTTAAGGGGCAATAACCAAAAATGATATAGCAATAGCAGCCAGTGTTTGAAATTGAATGAGTCACCAAAAAAAAAAAAGCACACTCACCTCAGGCAACAGAGCTGCGGTGGTAAGAACACTGACATGAGAGAGACTAGTGGCCAGATTTTCCAGATTAGAAGCTTGTAGATAGTCTCTGGTAGACACAAAGTTGAAGAAGGCCTCGTTCAACGGCAAAACCTGAGCGAATTGGATTTGGAGTGCAAACCCACAATAGAACACGGAACGAAGAGTTGGGGCATCAATTTGAATCCCTTCCAAGTCAGGGCAGCAAGCGATTTTCAACGTCTTAAAATGCCTGAGGTTGTTAGCAAATATGTTCACTCGGCGAATTCCGGGACACACAGACAAATCCAGAGTCCCAAGCATCTTGCAGTTGAAGAACAAACTCTCAAGCTTTGCTTCTGTGAGCTCAAGCTGCCTGAGAATCAGAGTGTGCAAAAATTGCAAACCTCTCAGGACCGGTGGCAATTCGATTCCACAGTTGATGAGCTTCAGAGTTCTCAGTGTTTGGATGTCAGGAAAACACGAACCGACCTCAAAAGCAGGTCGAAGGAAATTGAAGTCGATCTCTTCGATTCCCTTTTCAATACAAATTCGAACCCACTTTTCTATCGACAATTCTACGCCTACAGGATCTATGTGCAATCTAAAAGTTTGGATTTTGGGACCCTTGTGAGAATCAAAGACCCGATCTACCAATGCAGCGAGGTCCCCTCGATTGTATCGCAGAGCAAATTCACTACCGAACAAGAGGTTGCGATTGAAAATCCATGAATCTTTGAATCTTGTTGATACAGTGCCGATCTGCACTGCATGTTTGATGGGCAAGAAACTGAAAACCTTTTCGAGGACATCCTCCGGAAGATTGATCAGAGGATTGGGATAGGCGGCAACAGAGTTTGTATGGTCCTGACGAGGACGATCATGGTGGGGGCGAACCCTTTTGGTTTTCTTCTCCGGGGGTGACTCTGTGACTGGTTGGGGTTTGGCCATTGGGAAAACGACGAAAAGATTGGAACTTTCTCAGTGGGAGTATCCCATGAAAGTGACAGAGAAGAAACAAAAGGAAAAGAAAACAGAGAGAAGAAGATGAGCTCTGTATCCACTGAACTAAAAATCTGATGAAAAAAATTAGGGACATTGGATCTTATATTCCCTTCAACAAATATAAAATTTATGATTTGCGTTAGATGCTGTTGAGAAAATTTTGCTTCTGCGTTCCTTTTCTGAAGAGATTCAGAATAAAGAAAGAACACACACTCTCTCACTCTTCATTTCTGAGTAAGAAGTCTAGGAGAGAGAACTCAGTGACGTGGCCTTAGCATTCTTCTAGGAATGCCGGGTCGGGCGCAGGAAACGACATGTGCTCGAAAAGGGGGCGATGTCGTTTCACATCTGTTACGTGCTGGCGAGCTATTATTACTGTGCCACATTAATTGCTAAAATCGACGTTGAAAAACATGGAGGCACACACTGAAGTTTTTGCCAAATTTAGAAGCTGACCTGAACAGTGAATGCTCCTCGTATTTCTACGAGCAGTTAGATATTTTTTGAATTTTTTTAGGATGTTAAAAATTCTAGAGGTTACCGATTGAGACATATAGATAATAAATTCCTAATCACAATCCCAGTCATTAATTGTCCTCAATTGTAGTAACTTGTATCCTTCTATCAGATTAATGCATCAGTTGGATTTTGACCTTAGTAGTAATGGTTAATTTTTGAGAATTGTCTTTACTTTAGTGCTTGATTATATTTTAAAAGATTAATTTTTTTATTTAATGAGTGAAATGATACATAAAAAAATTTAAAAAAAATTAATCTTATACAATTAAAAAAAAATCAAAATTTAGATAGAAATAAAAAAGATTATTAGATATAATTAAAAAATAAAAATTATTTATCTATTTAAAAATTAATAAATATATTAAATCATTATATCAAAAATTCTATTTATATAATAGTTTTGAGATGCCACAAGAGCACCAAGGGCTGATTTGATTTCTGCGCCAATTAAATTATTATTTGATGATTTGTACTAATTCTTTGTATGAGTGACTGTTTTGAAGTTTTGGGAAGAAACGTGCCATGTAAAAAGGCAACTCCTTTTATGTTATGGAGCTACAATTTGGCATTCTGTTATAGCATTTATAAGCATACCTTTATATCTCAAGCTAACAAATGAGACTTGAGGAGGTCAAATTCATATTTAAATTCAATTTCAACTCTAACTTTATATGTCATACTAAATTTGTAGGAATACATTAGGCAGTAGCTATATGCATTGGCTTAGGCATCTAAAATTTATTTTAAAAAATGGTGATAATTAATGAGGTTTTTATTTGTCAAAACAATAGATGATTAGTTGATATGTTTACATACACACACACACACACACACGAGAACACTCATAAATCATCTAAAAAATAATTAATATTATCATATTAAGAAAACATTTAACGCATATTAGAATTATATATCCTACACTTGGCGATTTCAATAATAGAATGCAATCGTAATATTAATGCAACTTTTTTTGGAAGCTATAAATATTTTTCTTTTTCAGTTTTTTTTAGTTTTTGCTTCCGTTTCCTAAAAGAGGTCTTGAAATATGTGCAGCACAAAAACTTACAGGATTTTTCAAAAATCCTACATAAGTTTTATAATTTTCTTTATACGTTTACACAAAAGCTTAAAAAAAAATTTACCAAAAAAAAGGCTTAAAAAAAACGCTTATTTAATGAAAATATTTTATAAATTTTTGCTAAACGCTTTTAAATCTCTCATGGTGAGGAAAAAAGCCCTCGTATGGAGGAACAGTCCCTTTCGTCTATCTTATCAAATATCATTTATATTTTTTAATATTATATGTTTTGCTGTGACGAGGATATAGTATCTACCCTCATCCCATCCCACTCTTAATAATTGGACATAAAAATAGTATTTCTTTTTTTTTTCTTATAGTAGACATAAAAATAGTATTTCATTTTTTAGCACAACAGTAATTATTCTTGGAATGAATTTCGTGGTTATCTTGTTTGTCTATCTTCAACTTGTAATAATGAGGTCGAACACTGAAAATAAGATATTAAAGATTATTGATGACCAAAAAAAAAAAGAAGATATTAAAGATCATAAATCTTGCAATCATTTATTTTACAAACCTGTCAAACCATTATATTTTTAAAGATTCTCCAAATTTAGTTTTTTTTTTTGGTAAGCATTCTCCAAATTTAGTATATATATAGATTATATATGTGAATGAGAATTGACTCAACTAATATTATCAAATTGTATTAATTTAAAAGTCTTGAGTTTAATTTTTGTTAATAATCCTTTGTTAATAGCCTGTAACTTTAAAATAAGATGATCTCTCATAACTTAAACTTTTGTATCAGAAAAAAAAAATTACATATAAATATTTTTTGGTTACTTTCATTATACATGAAAAAAATATAAATCCTTCTATTTTTTTTTTGTTACCACTGCTAGAATATATGTGTTATAAATACTTTCATTTAGGTATTTTAAAGCAAAAGACTTAAACATCCTTCATATGTAATTACTGGAAAATTATAAGCATGGAAGACATGTTATTGAAAAATTATAAGAATGGAAGACATGTTTTAACTTAATCCAATGGAGTTAGCTTAATGGTTTAGGAGATGTATTCCCTACCTTAATATTTATATTCAAACCTAGGCTAACATATAGGGGAATTAGTTTTCATAAATATACCAACCCAATTTAAGGTACACCTTTAAAATGTTTGGAAAAAAACTTAATCTGCAAAGGAGATACTCCAGAATACTTTTACCATACAAACCAAAAGAAGGCGTATGTGTTCTTACTTCCTGGTTTCTTTATAATAATGTTACTAACACTTAAAACTAATCAACCAATTAATATTAGTCTCTCCTTTAATAGGGAAACTTAAATTTTTAGAAACTTATTAACCTTTAAGAAGTAAGTCTTTGTTTTACCTTTTTACATTTTCTTTTTATGATATGCCTCAAATTTTTATTCTTTTTTTGACAATTACAATTTTTCCCTTTTATATGTTAATAGTCATTAGGTTGCAAGTTGTTTTTTTTTTTAATTGTCATAAGCAGCGGTGAAACTAGAATATTTTAGACAGGTGTTATGTTATACGACAAATTTAAGAGAGGGGCATATTTTAATTTTTTTTTAAATAATGGTTACCTAAAGAATTATGTATATTACACATAGGAATTTGTCTGTCTTTTGGGGTGCTGCCACCCCTGCCCCAACTCTTCAGTGTAGGTCCGGCCATGGCCATAAGGTTCCAAGTTATACCACTAGAATCCTCTTTGTATTTTGATTTTTGAGGGTAACCAAAAATAGTTACCAACGGAAATCTTCAAACATTCTGTTTCATAGTCAATAACTATCAATATTTTTGCAGTTTGTCGATACGAGGATTCCAATTTAGAAAGTCCACAAACATCTTTTCCACTATGGAAAAAATTCAAAAAATCCGCTCTAACCCTAAGGCTTTGAAATCCACCATATGACTTTCTGAACTCACTACAGTATACGTATTAATTGTTTATAAGAGGTTTTTTACACATGCCTAGGGATTAATATACACTAGTATGCATGTATTAATGAGTTTAGAAAATTATGTTAGTGAATTTTAAAATACATAACAGTTTTCTGTATATGATTTATAGTTTAAAGGAGTTTCTTGAATTTTAGCAAAAAAAATTAATATAATTTAGGAAGATGGTTTATATTATTTGTCTTTAATTAATCATTAATCTTTCTTTAAGCATTGATTAATCATTCTTTTTTATTATGGTTTATTCTACATAATAAGAAATATGTTCGCAAGAATTTTTTAAATGGCATTCTTACAAAATTTAGATTTTTACTAATAGGATTTGTGAATGTCATTTTTCCAAAATTCAGTGGCCTATTGAATTACCATTGTAAGTTTCTATCATTACTATTGCTAACAGCATCAACAGGCGTGGCTTTTGTGTTTGCTGCAAGAAAGCGTGCCCTGGTCTACATCTTGGGGGAAGATGAAGACGAAGTCTCAGATGCAGAATAATTCCCCTGCTGAATTTCTTTGTGGTTGTAGCATCTCGTGTCCCTTATCAGCATTTATTCCATTATATTTAAATATAAAGCATGAAGTCAAATGAATTGTCTCTCTCAAGTAAAGATAAAACTAAACAGGTGAAATTAGCCCAAAAGAGAAAAGAAGTGAGAGTAAATGATTGGACATTGTTTGATTTTCTTCACGTTATTGATAGTCAAGCTTTTTCCTTTTATATGAGATAATTGGATGAAGAGCAAAACCAGAGCCTAGTCAAAACATATATAATCTTACTAGTTTTCCTAGTTTAAAATGGTAAATTTTTTTATATATACCAAGCAATATAACAATGTCAGGCTTTCGTTTTGCTCTACTTTTACTGCATTGCTATCAAGTTCAATTGTCCATATTTTTTTCGCAGGTACTCAAAAACTAAAATTCCATTTCTTTTTTCAATCTTTAAATTTTCATTCATCTGTACCAAACATAGCCTTGAAATAACTCCATCCTTTGTCAATATTTCTAACGCATCGCATAACCATGTAAGCTCCAGAACAACTTATCTAGCTACCACCAATAACATTCTAAAGGCAAAGTCTTCACTTATGAACTGTAAATGCGTATTCCTCAGTTAAAAATGATTTTGATTCATTCATTAGTCCATTCAGGAATATATCAGGCTAGGAATAACATCTTTCTCACTTTTTAGATGAGTATTACAAGACTAGTATCCCCTGACAAGGAAACATTCATAAAGCAAGCAAGCAAATAGCAGTTCAAATCCAGCAACTTCAGTGTTGTGTGCCACAAGGCAACTACACAAAACACACCAGTTAGCTTGAATATCATCTGAACTACACAAAATTCAATACATCCTGGTAAATGTAGAGAAACGACCCTAGTTTTCTGTCATTCCACACTGAGATCCTGGCAATTTCAAGCAGCTGCAGACTTCTTCAGTTTAAACCAGGTAAACTGTCAATAAGTCTTCACAACTTGCAGGCAGGAATCTGAAGTGGAAAAACATCATAAGTAAAACAGCTATTAGAGTTGCTGCAGGGTGATATTCCTGTACAGGCAGAGGCCTCAGCACGACTGTTCATGAATTACGCAGTGTGAGCTTTAAGTTAAGGCTGCACCAAATAATTCAATCCAGATCTCATGTCCTTGCTCATGCTATAAAATTTCAGCATGATAGCAATTCTGAATGTCAGGATGGGAGCCTTTGATGCTATAACCAGAAAAGTTATTGTTCAGATCATAACAGATGAGTTATGGCTCCACGATCATATTTATGAGTCATCCAACTCAACAAGTTGTGCCCGTCTCTCAGCAGCCTTCTTTCGAATAAAAATGCCCCATCTCAAGGCTGCCTTAAGCTTGAGCCAGCCCACAACAGCTTTTCCTGAGGAACGGTTACGATCGCCATCAAAGTTGTAGCTCATGGGGTTGCAGGCATGTATGCAGATGAATAAGGGTACCCATCTTCAGGAGCATTAAAGGAAGCGTGACCTTGGCCTCCCATGTTAAAAATACGGAGCAGATGCTGCATATCTTCATTTTCTAGCATCTCATGACTTCTAATACGAATCTCCTCCTCTGGGAAGAAGTCTTCAACTCCTCTATAAGTAGGATTTGAAATGCTGACAGTCTGGAAACCTGGAGTGGCTGATTGTTGTGGACCAAGAGTCAGCCCATTTTCATTTCTTGGAAGTTGAGCTTGGTGTGAAGCACTCATCAGCTGGTTTTCTAGTGGGAATGCAGTATTATCAAACTGAAAAGAAGAATTAAGATTAGCGTTCTGTGGTTGCATTGAGAGTCTGGTAGTGGTACCATCATGATAACCTGCAAGACATATTATTCATATGTAGTCAGCAACTAATAAATAGTCAAGGTCTCTACCATTTTTTTTATCATTCTCTTTTGCAAACATTACCACATGGGATAAAGTTTTCATAATATAACGCATTACAAACCCATCATATCAGTATCATGTCCACCACTCTAAGTACTGTTTGCTAACTTCATCAGTTTAAAGAGAAGGAAAGTGGGGACGGTGAAGAATATGTCCAATCGTAGTGAAGTTGATTTCAGAAGAGCAATATTGAGGGGGGCGGGTGTACGGACTAAGTGAAAAACACAAAAGTAAAAAACCTATAGAGAAAAGAAAAACAGGAAAAAAAAAATAAAGAAGGAAGGTTCAAAAAATAATGTAAACTAAAAACAACTGCAAAAGACTTCTGCTTCTGTTACTAATATAATAGTGTTTTACTCGGAACTATATACCTCCAACTGTTACGCCTGAATCCATTGGAGGCTGCCCTGTAGGTGCTGGAACTGGCAAACTCGGGATGGAGATATGCTGATCAAGTGAGTTTGAATAATCATGGGAGCCCATTGGAGCCTGAGGTTGAGAGATGCCTGAAGTCTTATTCTGATTGTAATTTAGCAGAGACTTGCCATCATACTCAATAACATGCATCCAATTGTCATATGCCTTCTTCACCAATGTGTCCACATAAACCTACAAGAACAGAGACCATCCACATTTTTCAAAAATGTCACCTTTTTCTTTCCTTAAGAAGGTGTTTGGAACATTAAAAAATGAAATTGATTTTATTTTATTTAAATTGAATTAACTTGATTTGATTTGGAAATCAGTTCTCATGTTTAGAACTTATTAAAAAATTAAATCAATTTCTGTTTTATAACTTTCCAAACCAAAGATTTCATTTATAAATCAAATCAACTCCTAAAATTTGTGATTCCAAACATAAAAATAAAGTTTTAAACAATTTTTAAGATTTCTAAGTTTTTTACATGTTTCCTTTACTGGAAGAGAAGAATTGCCCACCTTGTCTTCATAACACCTATAACAGTAAGTGGTATATTTATATTAAGCAAACTGCCTATCTGATCTGTTTGCACAAGTTCCAAAATTCACATTAATTAAAGATATCCTATGCCTGAGCAAGGAGTTTAAACGAAAAAAAGTTTCATCCTGCAGGAATTCCAAGAATAAAACAAATCTAAGCAGAAAATAACTTGCAGCCAAGCACAGGACATTGTTTATATAAACATTGCAAAGCCAATTAAGTGTTTATTCTTCCTTAGAGTTTGATGCCTTCAAGATGAAGAATTGCTTGTATCAACAACAGAGTAGCAAGGAAGGACCAAACTTTCATTATATGGCATGAGAAATCAGATTAAGCATATTATGGAGGAAATCCAACAGTATGATCCAAATTCAAACGCAAATGCAAAATTTACTGTGCAGGTTTACTTACCTTTTGACTTTCAGAGAGAGAATCAGCTGAGTGATATTGGTCATTGGCGATTAAGCCACTCAACTCATAGATGTCATTGAAAACAACACCAACATTCCTTGCATCATCAGGATAGTATACATAAAGTTTTCCACTGAGAACACAAGTCTTCGCATGCTCAACAAGAACATCCCACATTTTATTTGACATGCCACTCCCAAGAATCTACATAAGAAAGATATTTAACTTATGAAAAACTTTGATAGATAATAATTTTAAGTCATTAAGTCAAACACAAACTAAAAGGATTTGAACATTTGATCAAACCCTCACCCTCTGAGGGAGAGGAACTGACACTAAGAGTAAGAACCAAAATGGACAATAAGTGTCTAGATTTTTACATTCCGCAGTCTCTGGGGGTCTCTGACCACAAGTCGCAGGACGTCTTCAACAGTATGTATTCCTGCTTTATTTAGCCTTTTGTGAAAGGACCCATCCTTGCCGATCTTCTCCAGTCTCCAGACCTCATCATTCAAGGCAGGTGGGTAGTGTTTCTTGTATACTACAATCAAGTGGAAGTTTCATTACAATAAGATCTGGAAAGAAAGATATAACAAAAATAAGAAAGTTATGAACTTACATTCTCCACGGTGATCCTTAACAGTAAAAGCTTCTGTTTTGGCTTCACGAATACGCATTCCCTCACAACAACCTGAAGCAACTTTGAGCCCCAGCCTGAACTTCCTACTCCTTATCCAGCTAGAGTTGTCTGTAAATGTAAGCTCACCCAATGTACCTACACCCTCCTTCAGCGTCACTTGCAGATCACCAGTCAGAAGAGGTCTTTTTCCTTCTCGCTCTTTCACTATATGACTCTCAAATTCTTCTTCACTCCAATTATCATCATCCTCATTATTGAAATCCCCTTCAAGCACAATGACGTCTAATTTGACACCTGACTCTGGGCCTGATGTGACAACACGGCCTGTGTTTGTATCAATCAAAACAATATGTATGGCCGTGCCTTGCTCCCCCTCCACTTTCCCACCAGTAAAAAGGGGAAGGGATAGCCCGGTCTTGAATTGCAATTGTAAATTGCTGCCATCAGAGCCTTCTATGCGCTTAGGGGAAGACCTATATTTTACTTTTGAGTATTAGTAAACAAATCATAGATACAAATACATCAGTATAAGACCAAATAAACCCAAATCACCAAAACAAATGTGTGTCTAAATCCAACCTCTGGCAAAACAAGTTGTTGGCAGGAGATAATCTTGCCATGAAAGCTAAAGCGTAAGTAGTGAAATTTTGGGAGAACATACTTATATGATGAAGTGTTAAATTTCAAATAGGCACAGGAGGCTTAATTTACATGATAAAACCTGTATTATGCAGATGCATCTATATAAACAACTGTTTTAACAAGCTGAGGGGACAAAAAATACCTCCCAGTAAGCTTGGCAGGGCCTAGTTTTGCTAAAGCACGCTCCACTTCTTCACTAACCTGTTCAGCCGCAAGCAAGAATAAGATATAAGACACATCCATGACCAAACATCAATCATGCCAAGTGGCATACATATACATTCACTTCATTTACAGAGTTGTTCCATTAAATTCTATTTGACAACACTAGGGCATATTGACACAGCAGGACAGAGTGATAGACTTTATCACAATTTTATAAAATAGCACTTGATGAATTAATTAAATATGTTCCATGAAGCCTCTCTCAGAGGAGTAAATTAAAAAAAAAAAAAAATACTTGCAACTTTTTCAGCTTGTTAAGGTTTGAATTTGAGATCTCTAATTCTCTACCCAATTCTATCTAAGCCTCACATCAAGCCAAGGCCTACCAGGCTAAAGGACAAATTTTTTTTTCTAATGGGCCTGCAGCCGGGGGTTGCTGTTTTAGGGGCTGATTGATTGAATAATATATGCAAGTGATAACTTCAGGTAATATAGTAGGAAATCAATCATATGAATCACAATTATTAGATTTCCATATTAAGAATTAATACCACAATGAACTTAATTTTCTTACAATTCTGCGTAGAACAGGCTCCAGTGATGAGCAAAGTTTCTGCAGACTGTCCACCTTCAGGGCTTCAACAATCACACTGCAAATTAATATAATAAATTAATAAAAAAAATAAATGCATTTTCATCAGCAAATTTAAGATATCAAATGAAAAACATACGTGCTTACATTATGAAAACCAAGCTACACCGACACAACATGTGTTATGTCTTGAAACAGAATTAGACTTGTGCACCATAAGACCAACATAAAACTTATTACGTTGTAAACTCACTAAACTGTAGCGGGTGGGGTTCAATTACTGCAAAATCTTGATCATAACTTGTCATTTAGTTATATTTCCTTAATCACGTCAGGATCCCTTAGGAAACTTGAGAACATTATTTTTCATTATTTTTTAATTATCTCATTTCTCGGATGCAGCCAATTTTCTTGGTGGACAAAAGTCTAACATTAAATTTGCAGATTTTGTTTTCTAAAGTAGGGGTATGTATCTCTCTATTTCTAAGTAAAGATATTGCACGACAATGAATGAATGCTCAATTGTTTGATTGAAGACTTGAGGAGGATGACTCACTAAACTGTCATCAACATCAAAATCAGTTGATTGTTTGTTCTTTCATAATAACCGCGTTTTCACATAAATTTCAGACTCGTAGAAAAATAATGCCGGATAGAATGCGCAGAATGTTGAGGAACAATCGAGTGAATTTCAAAACTTGAAAACAGGAAAGTGAAATCATTACCTAGCCAAAGCAGGTCGCTTCCTATCAGGCTGGCCTTCCTCGGCAGAAGTTGAATCCAAACCTCGCTTCTCCCTCGCCATGCCGGAACCGCTCGATCTCTCCAAATATCTCGTGTGCATTATTTCTCGTTTGAGACACCTCCAACTTCAAACTGAACCGCCCTGTTTGCCTGCTGAGGAAGTGAAAGAAAATAATATAGCAGCAGCAGCAGACAAGCAGTTTTCTCCGTCACATAAAAGAGTTTCAGTTTACTCGGAAAGTCTTCAGTAAAAAGATCAAAACAGAGCAGAAAAAACAAAAACAGAAAAAGAAAAATATTCAGGGTGGGAATTTTTCCACTTCTTTTCTTTCGGTTTCCCAGCAGCCAAACAGGCACTGCTCCTGAAATCCTTTAAAAGAAAAGAGAAAACGAAATTGTCCTCGAGCAGAGGATTCGATCGAAGGCGAATGGATAAAAAAGCGGAAAGTGGAAAATTCTCAGAAAAGTTCAGAATCTGAGAAATTTCGGCGAAGTGTCTACGAATTTTCTTTCGTCTTCAACGCTGTTTTGCAATGTGACGCGTATTTTGTCGCACAAACACCTTTTTTTTCTTTTGAACTTTTCACTAACGGTGTCAGTGACATCTTTAACAGTTTGCGAATCTCCATCCGAGGGTGGTTGGACGGCGATCTTGCGTCAGCAGAAGATCGAGAGATCTGGACCGTCAGATTGAGATTCCTTCTCAATATTTTATGGGCTTTACCACGTGGGGTGATTCAGCAGGGGAGGTTCACTCTCTCATCAGTGCCCTGACATGAATACGGTAGCGCCGTACCAGCCGTCAGATTCGGGTGTTGCCGATGTTGTTTTTCCTTTTTTTAAGGTTTTTTTTTTTCCTGGAAAATTATAACAGTGGCTGAGAAAGGTACACCAACAACAAGAGCGGGACACGTCATTGTCATCGCACGTTGAAAGGTCACAAATAAAAATCCTTCTGTTCATGATAATTTACTTCGTTTTATAGATTTTTTTTTCTTTTTTAAAATTTTGTTTTGTAGAATTTTTTTCCTTTTCTTAAATTTTTTTGTCCAGCTCCTGTTAACTTTTGTGATAGGTTGATTTTAAAGAATAAATTGTGTGAAGTCCTTTTTCAGGCTTGTTCGTTACTACTAGTGAGAAATAGTATATTTATATCAAAACAAAACTGGGAAAGTTTCTTCTTTTGGCGAGTGATTGAAAAGGGTTTTTGACCAAAACAAATTGAATATTGTGCAAACATAAATTATATACAACATGGTAAAATTACTTATATTTAATCCAAAAAAATGAGGTGTTGGCGTGTCTCGTCATTTTTTCCTTGATCCTGGCAGAAGAAAATCCTGCCAATAACATTAAGAACTGGGTAACCAACTAGTTTATATATACAACTATGTAACAAGCCCAAACTCCAAACTCTGCAATACCCAAGCAGTGTTCTCAGTAGCTGAGTTACTGACTCAGTAATCACCTCTACAAAAACATAGTTCATTGTAGATTTGAGAATGTCCTGAAGACGGAAGGCACCCTGGCCCGGCTACCGTTATGTCACTTCTTGCCACGTTTCTTTCCCTTCTCTTTATCTCTCTTACTTCTTGGCTTTGGCCGTGCCGTGTGTGTGGAAACTTTCTTAAATGGTTTCCTATTATTTATAGGTACATTATGCCTTTTATCAGCTCCAACAGAATGGGACTCTGCTGCATCCTTCTTTTCACTTCGGTGACTTTCTTCTTCAGGGCTAATCTCACTTGTTACGACAGTAACTTTCAAATCAGCACTTTCATATGTCTTTATTCCTTTCAACAACAACAGAGGGTAAAACTAATTATCAAATAAGTCATAAACCAAAAGCAGGAAGAAAATCACATGCATAATATACTAAAATTCCATTAAATTGCCTGACATTCATAAGTAAAAGATGCAGCAAACTGGTTTTGGTTAAACTTTAAGCTACTTGAGTCCCCATTCAGAATGTTATTCTAGCGTTTGAGAAGGGCCATATCACACAATATAAGAAGATTCGGCACGAGATTCTGCCTGTCCTTGGTCCACAGAATTTAATACTTCAAAATCAAGCAGAGTCAGGTGATCAATTTTACGTCTTTGTACTAACATCAAAACGCCAGCTTTCTTAATGTATACAATGGAAGGAACAAACTAGAGATTTCCTGGAGAATAATGTTTGACGATATAGGAGCTGTGCTTTAAAAAACTAATTATCCTACTAGACCAGAAAGACAAATACATGCAATCTTAGTATCGTTGACAACTGGAACATACAATAGCAGCTGAAGCAAACCAGCTACCCATACATAAATCAATAGGTAAAGAAACAAATTGGCTCTTATGATTCATCCAACGCAACTATAATCAAAATATAGAAATGATCAATTCAAGTAGCTGCAGATTTCAAAAACATACCAGCAATAGATTCAACTTGCTCCCCATCTTCGTCTAGGTACTCGTCAACTTCATCAGGTTCTGAATCAGCAGTTGGTGGTATGCCACCATAAAGAGCAAGCTCTCTTTCCAACTTCCTCTGCGACATTAGTCCAGTAAAATAGATTAAAGAAAGTTAAACAATGAGGTGTTGTACAAATATGTAAAACAATAACACAGAGACACAGACCTATAATTCGGTGTTCTAATCTCAAGTATCACACAATAAGACATTAGAAAAGGTAATGCAGATGTTTTTACCAAACCCTCCAACCAATAGGAACAAAACAAACAAAATATTTCTGTAATTTCTTCGTGTCCTAGTTTTAGCCGTGTGCAAGAGGGAATCATTTCAATCCTAAAATGCCCTTAGATAAAAGCCCAAGCATACATATTCACACTCAATCAATCCAACCAGAGCAACACTCTACAGTACACATATTAAGAAAATGGATTTAATGCTTTATCACTTTACATTTGCAAGTGGTATACATCAGATGGTCAACCATTTAGCACCACTGTCCAGTGATTAATTTTAATTCTCTAATACTAATGCTCAGGCAATAAAGCCTCGCTTATCCAGTATTATCTAATACTAATAGCCTTCATTTCTCTAGAGATTACTAAATACCATGCCACAATAAAATTTCACTTCACAGTTCACACCCACATAAGGTAAACTCAGCCACAGGTTTACATTTCTAGGTGGTACAGCACTGAAGGTTAGACAGTATCAGGTCAGTCAACCAGTATTCTAATACAGATGCGCAGGCAATATCTTTCAATTGTCTAATGATTTTCATATCCAGAAATACTATACCGCAATAAAATTCTTTTCACACCCATAAGGTATGCTGTGTGCAATAATGCAAACTCAGCCACAGGGGTTTACATTTTATGTATTGGACAATAGACAGTATCAGGTTTTATGTTGTTCCCAATCTTTGGAGTTTCAGTTGTTTTGCACTTCTATTTCCTTATTTCTTTATTTTTCTTTTTTCTCTTTCTTCATTTTTAATTAAATCTGTGGCAATCTTGACTCTTAGTGAATAAGATCTTAATTTAAATTTGACCTCTGAAAGAAAATCCACAATTTTACAACATTCGCATCCCAACGGTTAAAAAAAAAAGGAAAAAAAAAACAAACAAACTGATCAACACCCCATTTAATTTGAAAGTTGGATATGTTATGCCATGCTTCACAATGTGAACGTATGTATCATCATATACCAAAAGAGCATGCAAATAATTTCACATACAGTGGACCAAAAAAAAAAGAAAAGAAAATAGAAACAGCTGAGCAAAAGAGTTTGGGAATACATGTTTACCTTTTTCCGCTCCTCGTTGCGTTTCCGCCGCAGTACCTCCTCTTGTTTCCTGTGTGCTTCCTTCCTCCTCTTCTTCTTCCGCTTGTGAAACCCAGTAACATAGTCCCTTCAAACCAAAATCCCAGATCACACAATGTCACTATCATTTTATCAATCTCGAAAGGTGCAACCTTTTTTCCCCATAAAGCGAAAACAACGGGAAACAGATTTGGGTTTCAGTTTTGTGGGATTAATGTGAGGGGAAGAGCATATGTGGTAATTGGTAAGGTAGCTTACCGAAGATCTTTCTTGTTGAAACTGATGGCCAAAGCTTTGTTCTTTAAAGCCCTCCTCTTTAGGTGACGACCTCGGGACCCTGGCTGCGGGACTGCTTCCCCTTCCACCTCGTAATGTAAAGCAAGGACTCCAGATAGAATTTATCAAGGAACAGAGAAGGTGTAACAAACTAGCAACGAAAATTCTTTTTAATAATTCTGGATTTAATTTTAATTAAAAATTTCTCGTACAATAGCTGAGATTAAACTTTTATGCAAATTAAGATTTTTTAGATGACCTTTTAATTTATATTTCTAAAAATTTCAAATTAAAATTATTAAATTAAAATTTATTAAGCATAATTCTTTGCACGGAGCCCATGAAAGCCCAAAATCTTCCTTTTTTAAATAATTCAAAAACCTGAATAAAAGAATAAAACCTATTCTTTTGTAAAAGTTACAAAAAGAAAAAGGCACCAACAATGACTTCGATGATAGGATAATATTAATATGTTAACTTTTAATTATATTTTCGCTGTAACTCTGTCTAGTTGTTTGAGGTGATATAAGAATAAGATCACAGGAAATGTAAATATTATTGCTATCACTTTTATTATACTATTATTAGTGACGTGCTTTTTAATTTATATATTTTTTATTTTTATTTATATAATTATTTTATAAATTAATTCATTATAATTTTATTATAATTATAAATTAATTAATTAAAAAATATAATTTTATAAAAAAAAATATATTTAAAGTCAATTATAATATTATATGTAAAAACAAAATAACTCTTTATATTTAAAAATAATTATAATTGTAAAATATAATTATAAAAAAAATTTATATTTATAATTTTATCTCTTTTTTTATATTCAATTAGTTATTAATAATTTTTTAAATATTAATAAAAAAATATTTATTTTTACACTTTTATCTTTTTTAATTTGTATTTAAATAGTTATGAATGGTTTTTTTGTTTTTTTCAATTAATTATTAATAATTTTTTTATGAAACTGAAAATTTCATACAAATAGGGGAATTTTCCTTATAACAATACTAACCTCTTGTGTGGCATTATGGTGTCTCTCAATTCATAATTTTTTTAAAATTTTTTGTTTATATAATTATTTAATTAATTAAATAATTATATTTTAAATGTAATTATAAATTAATTAATTAAATAAAAATAATTTTGAAAAAAATAAAAAGATAACTCTTTGTATTTTAATGCCATTGTAACTATGGATAATTATCAAAAAAAAATACTTGTATTTATAATTTTGTCTCTTTTTTATTTTGTATTCAATTTGTTATTAATAATTTTTTAAGAAACTAAAAATTTAATACCAAAGAGAGAGAATCTCCTTTATAATAATATCCATCTATAATTTACAATTTACAGTTTTATACATGTACAAGTAATAAAGTAATTTTTCTATAAATAACGTGTCAATTCTATTTTACATTTTATTTTATATGGACAAATATATGATTGATTTTGTTTAGATTTAAAATTAATTGAATATATATCAAAGACTGAAAATCATAACACAAACATCCTCAACAAATGAGTTAATCTATACATTAAGGGTTAGTTATCGTTCCAAACAGAGGTGAAAAATTCAAAGATCTTTTTTATATGACAAATTTCTCTTTAAAATTTTCATTCCTAACTTTAAAAAGATTCAAAATAAAATAATTATATAATATCCACATACTTGTAACTATCAAAAAAAATATTAATAATATTTATATATAATACTTGTAATTATATAATTATCAGAAAAATATTTATATTTATAATTTTACCTATCTTATTTTTATGTTCAATTAATTATTAATATTTTTTTAGAAAATTAACAACTTGAGACCAAAGAGGAGGAATTCTCTTTATAATAGTATGGAATAGATATATATTTGATGGTTTTAATTTATTTATTGCATTATAGATTTATATTTTAATTTTTTTATAAATTAAGAGTGTGAGGATGAAAATATTACTATCAGTTTAAACATAAATTTTATAGAATATGGCTAAGGTGATTTATTCTAAATTATCTATAAAGTGAGGAGTATTTGTAAATAATTGTAATTGTAGATTGTAAGTAAAAAAAGGAAGTTAACTTTTAATTTAATTGTAACTTCTAGGGATAAGAATGTGATGGTCTTTTTTAACATGAAACAGATATACATTTTTATCTTTTTATATATTTGTGATTAGTTGGTTACTAATAATATTTTGAGAAAATAAAAAAATTAATACCAAATTAGGGAAGGAATCCCCTTTATATATAGTATAGAAGACTAGTATCTTAATAGGCACGATTCTAATTCTCAATTCACATTTTTTTAATTTTTGCTTATATAATCATTTCATAAATTAATTAGTTATATTTTTAATAATTAAAATTATTTAAATAAAAATAATTTTATAAAAAAATTAAAATATATTTAAAGTCAACTATAATAGGATATGTAAAAAAAAAGATAATTTTCTATATTAAAAGTAATTATAATTATAAAATATAATTATCAAAAAATATTTGTAATAAGATAAGATAATAAGAAAAGAAGATAAAGGGGTTTTCCTCTTTTGCCTCAAATTTTTAATTTTTTGAATACTCATTAATAAATAATTAATTAAATACAAATAAGAAAATGGATAAAATTTTAAAACACAAGCATTAGATTTTATTAACTAATTTTAAATATAGAAAATTATCTTCTTTTTATATATATTATTATAACCGACTTCAGATATATTTTACTTTTTTTAAAAAAATATATTTATTTAAGTAGTTTTTTTATAATCATAATAAAATAATAATTACTTAATTTATAAAATATTTATATAAGCAAAATAAAAAATGTGACTTGAGAGGCATTACAGTATAAAGGAAGTTATTTTAATGGGGATTCTCTTATTTGATCTCTAATTTTGTATCTTCCTAAAATGCTATTATTATTCAATTTATTACAAATTAAAATATGGATAAAAATGTTAACTAAAATTATAAATGAAGTTATTTTTAAAATTTAAACACATCTCAAAGTTATAGGAAGTTATTTGAATTTATTTCCATTTTTATTTAAATAATTAATTTATAAATACAAAAAATTAATAATTAATTAATTACTAAAAAATAATTATACAAATAGAAAGAGAAAGTGCAAATAAAGAGGCACTTTAGTACCTCTCATTTTGCTAATACTATTATAATAGGAATTTTCTTTTTGATTTCAAAATTTTAATTTTTTAAAAAATTATTCATAATTAATTAAATAAAAATAGAAAAAAAAAATAAAATTGTAAATACAAACAAATTTTTGATAACTATTAACATATTGTAATTTTTTTCTTTCAAATGGAAAGAACTATTTTCTTTTTATATTGACCATACTATTGTAATTATCTTTAAACATATTTTAATTTTTTAAAAATTATTTTATTTAACAAATTTATATATAATTTCAATAAAATTATAATAAATTTTATTATATCCTCCTAAAATTTCTTTCTAAAAATCCTTGTGATACTTAAGAATGAATTTATATCCTCCTAATACATATTTTTAATAATCCTCTTAATTACTAAATAATGTACGTATTAAATGTTCTTTTTATATTTTTAAAATATTAAATATTTTATTATTTCATTTAATAATGAAGATTGTTAAGAGGAAATTTTAGGAGGATATATCAAAACTCAATACTTAATATTTCATCTGTATGCTTTTATTTGTTATATAAGAGAATTTTTCTTATTTAAAATTATTTATCATTTAATAATATTAAGCAAGTATTAATGAAATTTTTTTAATTTTATTCTTATCTTTTAATTAAGAGAGAATTAATAGAGTACTTAAAATTAAAAAAATAACAAATTTTAATGAAATAAAAAAAATATAATTTAATAATTTTAAACTATATTTCTTTACAATTAAAATTACTTAATAATTTTTTTAATCATTGTGAGAAAATTTTAAATATCATATAAAAGTAGATAGAGAAAATAAAATAAGTACTAAATGAAGGGTTTTGTCAAGAATTAAAAAATAATATTTATTATCATATCTTAAATAATTTTAATTACTTACAAAAGAAAGTATTAAATATATTTATATTTTTAAGATATTTAATATTTATATTTTTTATTTAATAATTTTATTTTTAATTTCTTAACATATTCTTTAAAAACATATGTTAACAAATTTTAAATAAAAAATAAATTATTTAATATATTAAAAATATTAAAAATTTATCTTATTTATTAATTAAAAAATTATTAAAAAAATAAATTAAGAGGATAAAAATTATTCAACATGGTAAAAACCTTGTAAAGATATGCTGTAACCTGGTCGGCGTCGAACCCAAGGCAGCCAACGAAACGCTAATAGTAACACGTTCCTCGTTTAGCGCATAGCCCAATACGATGTTCTTGAGTCAAAGCATTCTTTGTTCCGCAAAGTCAAATTCGGATTTTTCGGGTCTGGCGGTAAGTCAAACTGGTCCTACTGCTCTGGCACGAGAAGCGCGGAATCGGATTGCTGTGCCCAACCGCCCAACGCCCTCTGAACTCGGGAATGGATCGATCCGATCACCAGCGCCCCATATTTTCGGACTGGGTCACCGTCAACGGGACCGTGACGCCGCTGGCTCTGCTCGGCGACGGGAGGCTATGGTGGTCGGAGGGAAGCAAACGGTGTTTGTCCGTTCAAAAGGAGGTTCTCGGGTTCGTCGCCGATGGCCCCAATATCAAGATCAAAACCATTGTCGAGGCCCGCGATGGCTGTTGTGTTGGGATGGCCGGAAAATTGCTCAGAAAGGACGTCGTGTTTCAGCCGTCGTCGGAGGAATCGCAGAAGCTCTGGTGCAAGAAGCTTCGTGAATTCATTGATTCTCTGGGTAAACAATCGGGTGTTTTCGTTCTTTTTGCTGGTTTTGCGAGTTTGATAAGATCCAGGTTCGGTTGGTGGTGGCCAGGCTTTAAAATATCCGCTTATTTCCCTCCATTTTCTTGGGAACCAAACAAAACTTGTATAATTCGGTAAAATGTCGGTCTTGTTGATAGTGTCTTGCTCTGTAATTCAGCTTGCGGCCTCGTTTTCCGATTGTCATTTGAAATAGCGGTGCACTGATAATGAGCACATGTTTGGTGTTTGATTGGATGTTTCAAAATGTTACCTTTTTATTCTTTAGCAGAAACAAAAAGGCTATTGTTCAAAAATTCATTTTTTCAACCTTGGTAGGAGTCCATTTCAACCTATCTCCATCCTTCATGTTTGCAGACCAGTGAATCTGTGGTGCTTTTCATTTGTAACTTGAACTTCTAGCAGTTTGTCTGGTTATTTGTGTTATGGTCTGAAATGTGTGGCTTACTTTGATTTTTCTGGAACAGGTCGCCCTAAGAGACTATTTATTTTTGTTAACCCATTTGGTGGGAAGAAAGCTGCTACCAAGATTTTTTGCAATAAAGTAAAACCTCTTCTTGAAGATGCCGAAATCCAACTTACAATCCAAGGTTATGATTCTTCAATTAAGTTTGACTATTGCTTTCCCTCCCTCTTGTTTAAAATTAATTATTGCTCTTTTTCTTTCTCTTTTATTTTCATTTGTTGATTTAGTTTGTATTATATTCCTCAGAAACTAAACATCAGCTCCATGCGAAGGAAGTTGCTCAGTCACTAGATATTACAAAGTACGATGGGATCGTTTGTGTTAGTGGAGATGGAATTTTGGTTGAGGTTTGTTTCATTGCCATTATAGCTGTTCCATTAAGTGCCATCATTATCATGTGGATGACTCTAACAATTATGGCACTTATTTTTTACCTTAATTTTTATAGTGCAAAATATTTTGCTGGGCTGGGAAATAATTGATTCTCTGTTCCATCCAAAATTGTTATTTGAATGTCTGAGATGGTCTGTGATATTTTTAGAAAAGAAAGAAAAGGTTTGAGATGTTCTTGAAGTTGGGTCAATTTGGGAAAAAAAATGTGTGTACACATATTTATGGGATTTCTTAGCATTGTGGGTCACTTCTAAGTTTTGCATTGTAACCTTTGTATTCCAGATTACTTTTGCGCTGGTTCACTTATGACATCGTTTTCTCTGTTTCTTTCTCCTAATCTTACAAGCGTCAAAAAATTTAGTAGGTTGTCAATGGACTGCTTCAAAGAGAGGATTGGGATACTGCAATAAAGATACCCCTTGGGGTAGTTCCTGCAGGTTTGCTTGTCTCTTTGTCTAATGATTGTTTATCAGGATTCGTGAATGATGTGATCGGGCTAGTATTTGCTGGGTTTTGTTGACATGGTTTATCTTCTTCGTCTTTTTTTTTTTTTCTGGTAGATAATGAGTGTAATTATACAAATTTAGTTATGCTAAATTTCTAATAACTTCTTCCATCTTTTCATATAAAATCAATGATTCTATTTGAAGGTACGGGAAATGGCATGGCAAAATCTCTTCTCGATTCAGTTGGTGAACCTTGTACAGCAACTAATGCTGCTCTTGCCATTATACGAGGTTTCAATCCATTTATGTCATTCAAACATGCCATAGGCTGACCTATATTTTTTTCGTGCTGATATTAAGTATAAAATACGTTTTAAATACTGACAGGCCATAAGCGGCCGCTTGATGTGGCTACCATCACACAAGGGGAAACCAGATTTTTCAGTATATTGATGCTTGCATGGGGTAATTACTCTCACCATGTATTGGATTACAGCAATGGTTTTTTTCTCATCATATATATTACACTATTTCTTTTTTTATAATAAAACAAGAAAAACACACATTCTAATACGCACTCTTTTTCTTTTCTTTTCCAAACAAGAAGGTATAAGGATTGGTGTAATCAAGATGGTGTGTAAGAAACTTTTTTAATTGGATTATGACAATGAAGTGGTGGCAGACATGCAAAAACACCTAGGCTATTAATTTTGGGTTTTGTTAGAAAAATCAAAAATAAAAATTATTAAACAAAAAATACAAGCATTTAATGTCTTAAAAATTCAAAACATATTTAATATTTTCTTTCTTAAGTAATTAAGATCATTTAATAAAGGATAATAAATGTTATTTTAATTCTTTAACATGTGAATCCATTAATTTTTTATTCTGTTTTTTTTTTCCTTTGTTTATTTATCCCAGACTCTTGTCTGCAACTGGTTATGAGTCTTCTGGCCATGACATTCACTCTGACATATTTATTATATCTATTGAATATTTTGTTCTGTTACAGGTCTGGTGGCAGATATTGACATTGAGTCTGAAAAGTATCGGTGGATGGGAAGTGCTCGTCTAGATTTTTATGTTAGTGCATTCTTATTTATGCTTCATTTCTTTGATTGTTATGTATGTATCTTTTTATGTATTATTGTTGCAGTTATCTTCTACTAATACTTGGATTGAAGGCAAAAAACATAAATGAAAGAGCAATTAATCATCATATTATGATTATCTGCTTTAGTTTTGGGTATTTTACAATCTATTGTTTATGTAGAATGTCTTCAAGTACTGAGTTCAGAAAATATATTTTTCATTTCTAGCACTAGAATCAGATATAACTAGTAGCAACACACACTTGCCAATCTAGTCCAATGATATATTCTTTTACTCCTCCCTCTCTATAATTTTGATGTTGTTTCTTCTCTATTTTCTTCAGTTTCTATATGCATATATAGTCAGATTTTTACAGGGTAATCAGAGTTGTCTGTCTAAGTACTCATTTGGATATGTTTCTTTTGATAAAAAAATATTTTTAAAAAAAGTATTTTTTTTATCTTTTAGTATGTTTGAATGAGTTTAAAAAAAAAAAAAAAGCTGAAGCATAGTGCTTTTTTTAAAAGTTAGATTTTTGTGCTTAACAAAAAAAGATTTTTTTTATAACATAAAAAAAACTGTTCAAATTCAAATTTAAAAAAAGTACTCACAGTTAAATTCCTTGTCTAGTTCAATTCTGTTTCGAATGGTGATTCTGACTTCTATTTGTTCTTGTAATATAAATGACCCTTTAAGTGGGGAACTTACGTATAACATAACTATGCTTCTCAGACTTTGCTCGTTGACGCAGTTTAGAACTTTGTTTCTCATTGTCATACTTGTACTGCAATTGGTTTTACAGACAAGTTATTGAGTTATTTCACTTTTGTTTTCTTTATTCATTGCCTTCCTGTTTTAGGCTCTCTGTCGACTCTACAATTTGAGGCAATACAGTGGGAATGTTTCTTTTGTGCCTGCACCTGGGTTTGAAGCTTACGGGGAGCCCACCAGTTACCCTGGCAAATCTACTAGCGAAGGCGACAACCGTGATCCAAGTGAACTGGAACCTGTTAAGTTGCAAAGTCTTTGTTATCAGGGACCTGAAATCAACTTGGAGAATCTGAATTGGAGAGTTATAAATGGACCCTTTATTTCTGTCTGGCTTCACAATGTACCTTGGGGTGCCGAAGACACCATGGCAGCACCTGATGCACAGGTTGGTTTTGTGCTCAAGACTTTATATATATTGGTTTGCCCTATCTCACACTGTTTCCTTTATGTTATACTGGGAAATTTTCCCTATTGCTTCCATAGCTGTGATGATACTATTAATAGCATCAATTCAGTCCATGGTAACATGACTGGGGTCCATGATGACCCCCCTATACATGGCAACATTTCTATTTATTTTAGATAATTCAAAATTATTAATATGTACATATTATAAAATTCAGTCTATAAATGCCAGAAGGCTAAATATCCGCTTCCCAAATTTTCTCGTTACTTATAATTGATAATTTGATATGTTTACGGGCCTGAGCCTGACAATTCTTTTGTTATTTTAATTTGTTAAAAATGCAGTTCGCTGATGGTTATCTGGACTTGATCATCATGAAGAATTGCCCAAAGTTATCGTTGCTGTCAATGTTGTCAGAGTTGAGTAATGGAGGTCATGTAAATTCTCCATATGTCATGTACCTAAAGGTGTGATCATCAATATGTTTCAGTGCAACACTTTCCCTAGCAGTTACTTTGAGCTCTTACGTTGTCTCTGCATTGGTTTATTTGCATGACAAAATCTGATAATTTCTGTATCTTGCAAACAAATTACAGGTGAAAGCTTTCATCTTGGAACCTGGCCCACGCACCAAGAAACAGGAGAAGGAAGGGATCATAGATTCAGATGGTGAGGTTCTGGCAAGGGGGAAAGGAAGTTACAAGTGTGAGCAGAAGGCTTTGATGTCCTATGACAAACTGCAGATAACAGTGGATCAAGGTTTAGCTACTCTTTTTACCCCAATATAATAATTCTCTTGGTGTAATTGTTTTCCTCCGCCCAATTCCATTCCATACAAATTCTTTGTAGTTGCACACATGTTGGTATAAAAAATCTTCCTTGGGTTATTTATCCTCTACAGCACCAAACAGATTGGGATCGGAATAGTTCTTATTAACTTTGCTGACCATGAGAGTTAGTTCAGCTGGTAAGATTAACGCCTCTGACATACCTTGGCTTTGCAAAAAAAAGAAAAAAAAAAACGAAAGAAAAAAGTTTCCTTGCCCCACAATTTGGTGGAGGCACTATATGCCTTGTTAATGTGCCTGGCATGCTCTAACTTTGAGTTTCCTATCACCACAAGCTGGTGGGGTTGAAAAAATTGTTTAAATTGAAATTATGAGGTCACAATTTTTGTTTTTGGGGGTCCTAAAGTGGAGGTTCTGGAGGACTTGGGCTTGAACATATTTCACTTTATGACTACAACCAAATTGTAAAAGTAGGCTCAACGCACACTTTGCATTCATATGGTTGAAGTCCATGCTTTTATAGTAAATTTAAAACAAGAAAAATTGACGTTACTTTTCTGTTGAATGATGATTGTTCACATTAGGTATGAGAAGAAGTTTAAACAATGCGTCATTTAGGGGAAAAAAAAAATGTTTGAGTGAGATTGAGTTTCTTCACTCATTTGAACTAATTTTGTACCTCTGCCCGGAAATTATATTTACAAAATCAAAACTCAAAAGTATGTTTACGTCCTTTCCTTTGTGACAGCATTATACAAGAAAAGAAAAATATCAACTAGGTAAAACAAATAAAAGAAGACCAATTTATGTTTACTCAAAGATTATTGTGGCATAAGCCAAATGCAGGCAATAAAAAATAATATATTTATCTATAAGATTATTGAGGAAAACTTTAGTATGGTTTCTCATTATAAATTACGTAAAATTTAATAATAACTTTGATTTTAACTTCTTCCCTCTTATCACACGACAACATTCATGTTTTCCCTAATATATTCACTTTTCTAACCCACATCTCTTAAAGCAAATATGATTATTTATATTTTTTGAATCAATTATCTTGTCACAAATTAAGTGAAATATTTAAATTTTCAGTAATTGTAATTTATTATTCAAATAAAAAATTAATTTGCACCAATTTTCATATCGGAATTGGCCTCTCAGCAACATCGTTCTCGTCTAGTGTCTCTCGACCCTAATTGGCAGGCAAAATTTCAACCTTCGTAACTCACTAACTCCTCGTCCTCGCAACCACGGCAATAAACTAAACCAAGTTTAAGAATTACGAAAAATTTGCCGGTTTAACACAAACCTTCTAGATATTTCGTGACATGTAATACTATCATTTAATCATTTATTAGCCTACCTTAGTTGAAAAGAGAAAATGAAACAAAAGAAAAGGCATAAAGTAGATATCTGCTTTTGAGTAATCTGCACGAAATTTCAGTAGCAATAATTGGTCATATAAGCATATAACTTAAAGCAATTCAACTTATACCATTCTATATTTATTTATTTTTTAGTTTTTACATATAATTTTTTTATTGCATAAAAATTCTCGTAGATCTTAAAAAAGATAAAGGGTGGAAAGGGAAAGAAGCAAATATCAAATAATATGATATCAAACTTATCATGACAAAAATCATTATCTGTGTCATAGAACTATTAATTTATTAACTTTGCATATAATTTTATTCTATGACACTAAAGTTTTGTTTAGATAAGTAATAGTGTATAATTATAAATAACAATTTATAGCTAACTGTTTAAAATTCATAATTGTAGACAGCTATGAACATAGAAGATTGTAATTTAGTTCCAAATAAATTAATTAATATATAGGTAGCATAATTTGAATTATATAACATGAATCCCTACAAGTGACTAATACTAGCTAACACTCACGAAGGATTAGCATAATGAAAGTAAATTATGTTTTCAGGCATAAAAACTGCGATAGCTAGTTAATTAACTCGCACAATATGCATATGCGTGCAATATCAATATTTATAATTATTTTTTAAATATAATTTATGTATATATTTTTATAAGTGCTTGCATATTAACATTTATAGTTAATGTTAGATAATATAGTGAAAATACTATTCATGAAAGTATCACATATAATTTATGTTATCATCATCTTTCCTAATAAATATAAATCACTTATTGAATATCAAAAATTTATACTCATTAATAAAATTTTATATTTATTTAGAGAAGACTACATTATTTAGCGTTAAATGATTTATAAGAATCTTTAAATGAGACTATATTATCACATAACATTATGCAACGTGACTAGAAATAAGCCACATCAATATATAAGAGGATATGGCATGACATAGTTTGCATAAATTTTTTTATTATTATATATCAACACATTAGATGATGTGATAAATTTTTAGAGATAACTACATCATCATATAACATGACGTGATATTATATGATTTAAAAGATATCATATCATCGAATAAAATGAGGTGTCATCATATGACTTTCTTTTTGTACGAATTTTTTTTTACAAAACTTGTTACGAATAACTTCTAAGCAATCACTCTTCTTAATAACCATTAATGGATGACGTGGGTATGAAAGATTTTCAAATATGATTATGACATGTTGGATTCGTATAACTTTGGTAAAAAGATTTTCGTGAAGTTTGGTATTTCCGTTACATATATTCTTTTCTCAACAGCATGACTTGCTCCAGTAATGGCGTGTACGTGGTAATAACAAAGATATTTTTTCTTTGTCTCTGCCCTTTAAACTTGAGCTGACGTTTTTGTCTGATGTTACTTTTTTTTAAAAAAATGACGAGTTATTTTTTAGTTAATGAGATTACATTTTTCCAATGATTCCAAGAGCGCATTATTTAGTGTATTTGAAAAAACTAATTTGGTAACGAGAGTTAACTCATTTAGTTAGTCTTATATTAATATTTTATTATAATTTAAATTTAATTTTAAAATTTTTATTAATAAGTAAATATTTACTGAGTAAGAAAGCATATTCAATTCTAGAGTAAGGTAAACCTTTCACTTAATTTTTTTTTATAAAAAATTAATTTCTTAAAGTATTAATTCAAAATTCAAACTTAAATAGTAAAATTTAAAATATAAAATATATACCTTCTTAACCAATAATTCAAACAGAAATGGGTGATGCTAACATTGAGTAATTGATAATGCCGTGTTGGATACTAGGATTGTTGCTTCATGTGAATCACAGAGCAGATGTGATGGGGCGGCAAGACGAAGCCCACCTCTCACGCGTTATCTTTATTCCAGCACTTGAATTCAAAGATTCATATTATTGGTTGCAAGCACCGCAAAATGTCATGATAAAAGTCGTAAATTAATCTTTTAAGGCAATGCTTGATTGGTGAATAAAAAGGTGAGAAGAAAGTGAGAGGCAAAAGATGAAGCAAGAAATTAGGTCGAATGGAATTGATTTTAAAAATTGAAGCTACTTTTTAACACAAAATTGAAGGAAGAATCTTGGTACGTACCTCTTCATTAACCGTTTTCAGGGTATCGTGTGTGAAGATTTGGTTTTCTATTAAAGGTTAATTAATAATAGAGATGAAAGACAAGTTTGGAAAGTCAGAAAAACTGTGATAGAGAGATAATAGAGACAGAATAGGCAAACTGAGATTACACGTATACGTAGAGTATATACTACGCACACAAATCGCGGAAAAATTTCTTCATGTTAATTTTAACTATACTTCCAATATTTGGTAAAATATAAGAAAAAGAAATGGAATGGAATAAATATTATAAAATTTTTAAATTTAAATTATAAAAAACTTTTTATTTTTATTTTATTTCTTTCCTTTCCTTGATAATAAATGAAACATTAATGACCTGTTAGATACCATAAAAAGGAAGGAAATGAAATGTGAATAAAATAGTGAGAATTCAAATGAGAATGAAATAAGTATTTTAAAAATGAAAGGAATAATATTCCTTAGGGAATGGATATTTTTTCTTTAATTTTTCTATCAAATAAGATAATGAGAATATTTCATTCTCATTTTTATTATATTCTTTTCTTTTTTATCATACCAAATATATACTTAAAGTTCTCAAGTATGCTTAAAACCTCCCGAGATACTTCTAAAATCCCTTATCATTAATTTGTCTGGAGACCTCTTTATGACAGCAGAAGTAGCTCTTCCAAAAATTTTGAAAAGTGAAGATTATGTACATGTTTGTTAACAGAATAATTTAAAAAAATATTTTTTTTAAAATTATCTTAATAAAATTTTGATTGTAAACTATTTAATTTTTAAAATAAACTAATTCAAATACATTGTATGTGTACAGGGAATAAGTATTATCAAGTGCCCAAGTGTATGGAAATAAGTTATCCACACTTTATTCCATTACAGAACCTTCTTACTTAATTACCCTGACACTAGTTTAGAGTTTGGACAAAAAGAACAATATAATCTATTTTGTAATATGGGTGCTTGTCTATTGATGAAGGAGAGATTCTAACATGTTTTGATGGTATAGATGTTACCGTGAGTTATAAATAATGTCACCTTTTTTAAATTAAATATAGATTATCCATATTTAATTAATTTGTTTACATATTTAAACTTTAACAAATAAATTAAATTGATACAGTTACAAAAAGGAAAAAAATATGATGTTTTATTTAAGATAAGACATGTGACATTATTTGAATCACATGAGAAATTATATATAATAATCAAGGAGAATGATAATTATCATAATTTTATGAATAAGTTAAAATTAAAATTTTTATTTTACAGATATTAATCTTATTCTCTTTCTATTTTTTTAATTATTTTTATTATATAATAAAGTCACATATCAACTATTTAATTAAACTTAACGATAAATTTCAACAGCATACACCTAAGAAATTCTCCTCTTCGTAGTAAATGTGGGCGGTGACACCATTATATGCATGCCATGATAGAAAAGTGGGAATTGGAATAATTGTGTGATTTTTTTTTTCAAGTTGTAGAGTGAACCTTTCTAAGACGAAAGAATTGGTTTATTTCCCAATTACAAAAGTCAAGAGACTCTCAGGTGCAGTGGCCTCTGCATGCCTTTAACGCAGACATAACTAATTATTACTTGACATGGATATGTGGCCCACTGAAACTACTTCAAAAGTTAAATTCTACAATGGAATACAATAAGCAGGATGTTGCAATTTCATATTTGTAGAATAAAAGATATTTTTTCAAGAACTGCAGTAAGATTTAATTTCCGTTTTTTAGCCATATTTAATTTAAGATAATGCCATAAACTATAGCAAAATTTGACAACATATAAGGAGGAATTTAATTTATTTTTTATTTTTATTTTTGTTTTTAATTGATATATTTTTATTTATAATTATAAAAATATTACCTTATTTTCATTTTATTTCGTATTTTTAAAATTTTATAAAAAAAATAGAAAACATAAAATTGTAAAAATAGAAAAATAGAATAAAAATAAAGTAATATTTTTATAATTATTAATGAAAATACATTAATATATAATTAATTTTTTTTAACACACACAGAGTATCCCCGACATTCACCAAAGATCATATCTCGACATGATGTTTAAATGACTGAAGTCATTTTCTCTTGGACCAAATTGATTAATATATAATTAATCTGTGAGATACTTTGACATTAAATATCTCAAATAAAGTGCTCTTATAGTTAAGATATTTATTTTTGGCGTAATTTATTAGAGTTAATTCTTATTACTTATGATATATGTGTTGAAATTATAGGATTTAGGTAGAGAAAAAAAATAGAATGAAAATTAATTAATAATATGTGATAGATATATTTGATATATTACAAAAGATAAAGTATTAACTTATATTTATATTCTAATAACCCTAATCAAATAAAGAAATAAATCAATAAATATAATAAAATTATGATATGACTCATAAATTGCTTCATCAATTAGAGCACTAATTGATTCCATAATATATTCTAAAGAATTTATAAAGATATTCTAAATATATTCTAACACTCTCTCTCAAGCTAAAGCTTACTAAGCTTTAAGCTGGTTACAAATAAATATTTTAATTAAATAACATAAATATAAAGTAGACTCCGTGACTGAAACCCAACTTAGGATATTAGAGATGTTGGAGAGATAAACATTGCTGAAAAGATAATTCAGTAAAGAATGATCATCAACCTACGTGAGAATAAAATATTATAGGATTCTGTTTGATCAAATGACAAATCCAAAAGACTTGAGGATTGGGAAGAGAATAACATGACAAACATTAGTGTTAAAGATATGTCACCACTAATATACTCATCAATGAGAAAGAAGTTACTATCGGAATGGTCGTCGATGGGAAGAGAATAACATGATAAATATTAGTATTGAAGATATATTACTACTGGTATAACTCATTAGTGTAAAAGAAGTCACTATCGGAATGATCGTCGATAGGAAGAGAATAACATTACGAATACTAGTATTGAAAAGTCATAACTGATATGACTCATCAGTGGGAAAGAAATCACCATCGGAATAATCGTCAATGAAAAAAAAATAACATAACAAATACTAGCATTAAAGAAATGTCACCACTGGTATGATTCATCAGTGGAAAAGAAATCACCATCGAAATGATCGTTGATGGAAAGATAACATCACGACACTAGTATTGAAAAATCACCACTATCATTATCACTCACTCTTAATGCTATACTAACAT
Organism: Castanospermum australe; assembly: GCA_019955255.1. Classification (NCBI taxonomy): domain Eukaryota; kingdom Viridiplantae; phylum Streptophyta; class Magnoliopsida; order Fabales; family Fabaceae; genus Castanospermum; species Castanospermum australe. Next base: position 742,751 of record NSJW01000017.1, read on the forward strand.
TGGAAAAGAGTCAAACAGTAAAAAAACAGAGAAAATATATGAGATAATGGATTAAAAAAATAATGAAGAAGAATTTACAAAGGAGTTCTATAGAACTCGACACAGCAGAAAGCATGAACACCCTCAAAGTGGATGGTACTGCTCTGATACAATATTAAAATTATAGGATTTAGGTAGAGAAAATAAAGAAAGTAAAATGAAGATTAATCAATAGTATGTGATAGATGTATTATAAAAAATAAAACATTAACCTCTATTTATATTTTAATAATCCTAATCAAATAATAAAATAAATAAAAAAATATAATAAAATTATGATATGACTCTTAAATTACTTCATTAATTAAAACACTAATTAATTTCATAATATATTCTAAACTTTTTTTTGAAAATATTCTAAATATATTCTAACAATATGTGATATTAAAAAACATTAAGATCTTGAATTTTGAAAAAAAAAATCCCAATAACACTTATATTTCAAATATATACATTTTTTTTTCTATTATAATGAAGTGGTGTCTGAATCGATCAATAGGTATGCATATTAAATAATCTATATTTTTTTGTCTTGTTAAAGAATAATACTATTCAACCCGAGAATTATCCCGAACCCAAAATTAGCTGACATCGTACACGGAATGCACCTAATCAAAGTTTTCTCTCTCGGATTACTCGAGCACCACATCATGTCCTCTGCACGACCATCTATTGTTGATGGGGATTGGGCTTATTCAATCAATGATGAAATTATATGTTTTGTGAATAAGAGGTGAGTGAGACATAGTTGATCGTGCAAAAAAAAAAAGAAAAAATCCTAAAGCAGAGACACATGGGAAACTAGTCTGAAGCCGAATCACTCTGTTACGGATGAATGCAGAAGCCAAAAGGAGATATGAGTAAAGAAACAGTTATGAAAGAGAGAAGGAGAGGGAAAGGCAAGCTGAAACATAAGGTTTCGTGGATTTTATTCCCTATTAATTTGGAACGGAAAGGCTTGTTGTCTGATACCGCTGAATTCAATTTTGCTGCCGTCGATCGGTATTGAATCCTGTTATTAACTCTTTTTTCGGGTGATGCAGTAATACCTCTTTAATTTGTTTTAAAAAAATATTAATTAAATATAGTGATAAATAATAAAAATTTTAAACGGCATGCCATCTCAGTTAATTAGTTTGCCATGTCATTCTGGCTCAGGGTATTCAGACAAAACATTTGGGTTTTGTAGCAGCACTGCCGGTTAAAACTATATATCATGCATACCTAAATTAAAAAATTAATAAAAAAAATATTTCTTATATTCCAAATTCCAACCCTAAAAATTAACATAGTTAGTACTAAAATTTGAGATAATATCCTTATTTATGTATTTTTTTATACAGTAAGATTGTTTTTGAGTGAACTTTTATGTTAAATGAAATTAAATATTTTTTTAAATAATTTTAATGTATGTTTGAATTAATTTATTTTATATTTAAAATAACTTATAAATAAAATTTTATTAAATTTTTTTTTTAAAAGTAATTTTTTCTTAAAAAATATCACTCCCAAACATGCACTCAGGATACATCTTTCACATTAGCTTAATACATAAACTAATTTCCTTAAATGATATGTGATTAATTTTATCACTAGATTAAAGTAAATTCGTTGGGAGTTGTTCAATAAGAGGCAGGATGTAGCAAGTTCATGATCCTTACATCTTTTAACTTTACCACCGTTTTATAAAATAGTTCAATCAACAAAGAATTTTATTATATGTCCCTGAAAATCTAGGAATATTCAAACTTCTACCCGTAGAGTACTCATCATGCTGATGTACCGTCATTACGGATCTCAGTGTCACATCACAGCCATGACTCTGTAACTCAAGTATATAACAACTTAAATCTTTTTCAAAATATGTAAAATAATAATAATAATAAGTAAATTACGAAATACTGATATGTTTTTTAATTTGTATTTTTTTAATTATAACTATAAATTGTAAGTGAAAAAATAAAATTAATTTTTAAGATAATTGTAACTTTTAAAAATAACATTGTAATAATTTTTTTATATTTTTATCTTTTTATATGTGTGTGATTAATTAATTACTAATAATATTTTGAAAAATAAAAAAAATAGAGATTAACAGGGACAATCCCTTTATGTAATAAATAATAACATCTTTTCTGCCTAAATACAAACGGGATTATTCGATGATTGTGGCCATCATCATCAAATTAATTTAAAGCTCTAGAGTTGGCAACACATATATTAGCTCTCTTGGGTTCCCTGTGTGGCAGCAACCAAAGGCAACAAAATTTACTACAAGACAATTATTGATATTTGGTGTTTTCTTAGCGACCTGGGGGGAACATAAATTTTATTATATTTGGTTTAGCTTTTAAAAATTTTCAAATTATAATTTACGCAAAAATGTATTTTTTATTATTTTTATTCAAATTATAATCTTAAAGTTCAAAATGTCGGTCTATCCAAACAAAGTGGTCCACAGTGAACATTTCTCATTATCTCATGTAGGTGAATATGGTCAATGATGATATACGTACATTTATAATTACCCAAAGTTTTTCAAATGCAAGAGAGGGAGAGAGAAGGAGAAATTTTGCATTTTTCTTCCGGGCTTGAAGTTTAAATTTGAAAGTTGTTTCTAACTTTCTGTACTTCTTCGTGAAAAAGCGTGTACAAAAAACTCAACTAGCAGAAGCAGAAGAAATAATAAATTAGTTCGACAAGCATCAAGTTAGAGTATGGCCTCCCTTCTATTTTTCTTTTTTTGGCTATCTCCGTGACTTGACCTGTGCTGTGAGAAAGCGCATGCAGCAGCTGTTAGCTAGAGGTAGAATATTTCAAGAGATGCTTCTGTTTGCGTCTTGCGGCGTTCTGTAAACCGTCCACAGTGCTGAAATTATGAGCGTTGAAAAATGAGTTGCATTATAATTGCGATGTCTTGCTTTTCAATTCCATCAATTCCCGTGCTCAACATCTCTCACGCATAAATTATTCATACTTCTCGTGCTAAATGTGAGAGAATTATTACGTGGAAAATATTTCTTTGACACTATTTTTTTACACTAATTGGTGTCCTTTCTTATTTAAAAAAAAAGATAAAAAGAGTATATTAAAATTTATATTTTTTTATTTTATTACAAAAAAAGATGTGATGTAAAAATAGTACGATAAAAATGGTATGCAAATTATATCCAGCGTAATATTAAAAATTCAACTAGACTAACCCACAAAAATATGCATAGCATATATAACTACGTAAATCTATCGATATGAACTTAAGGCAGTTCCATACTTCCGCTTGAATTTTTCATTTCCTGTTTATGGGTAGGTAGCGCTGCTGGTATGCATAAATTGTACAAACTAACATTATTCTTTTAGTTATAAAGGAATATATTTTAAAATAACTGAGAAAAATAAGCAAAAGAACCAAACATATATACTACGATTTTCTTTATTGGCATTTTTCCCACTGATAAAATCGTACAGCGAAGTTATTGGGGCGAGCTATGCACATGCAATTGGAAGGTATTAATAGAGGATTGAAAATACATTATTTTCTATCCTTTATTTGGTATTGAAGCTTTCTTCTTGCATCTTTGTCTATGTCACTGATCTATATACTGGTTTGTTTTTTTTCTTACTATACCTTCATAGCTCTCCTTTTAAGTTTCTTTCATGGCAGCGCATGCATGTGCTTATGTCAAGATTATAATTAAACACTAGTAGGCTAGGTCTTGGGAGCTAGCAAAGTGATCGTATATTCTTGTGTACTTAAACCAAAGAAAGGGGAAAAAAAAGTGTGCAAGAGGTCAATCAGGAAGTCAAAATCGCTTGGATTTGAATGAGACCTAATCTACACACTCACAAAAACTCTGATGCACACCCCAGCACGCGCACACAAAGAGGGAGAGGGGAAGAGAAAGAATATATATGCATAATTAGATAGGTTAACCCATATTTCTTTAATTACAACCTAAAGGAAGACGAGCTCTACTTTCATCTGCTGTTGATAAGTGTTTTCCTTTCCGTAAGATAGTTGTGGCACAGTTACTTACATCTTTATAGTCGCCACTGCATCTCATGTCAAAATCTCGAGCACTGCATCTCATTTCAAAATTATAGACACTAGCCAAATTCTTTGAAACTATCGAAGATAGCATTATATTTCTTTTATTTCTTTCACATTCTCAAAGTTTAAAAAAAAAAAAAAACTAACAGTTGGTCATTCCAGAATTATTCTTGAGTATATTAAAAATCTGTTATCTCAAGTTGAATCTATACATTTTCTATCTACATCCCTGAATTACAATCTCAGATTGCCTACACTACTTAACAATTTGGCATAACGCTAGATTTGAAATGAAGTCTAACTCATACACACATGCTTGTGGATGCGTAGAGCGTGCATGTCAAAAAACCGTACATATACGAATAAGGTTGCTACATGGAGACAACCGTGCATGCTTCTGTGCGCAAAAATGAATGGGAAAGATTGAAGAATCTTTGAGTTACAAAAAAACAAACACCATAAAATAAATTTTGGATAAGCATCTTAACTTTCTTCTCCAGCTTTTGTTTTTCTCATCAACCCTATCTAGAAAATTGAAAATCCCACTTTTGTTTCACGCATCCTTCCTTCACATACATTTTTCATATGCAGATGAGTTATACTTCAGAGTTCAGAGTTCGGAAGCTTTATGGCTTGAATTAATCTAGTATAATAATAATAATAATAATAATAAAAATAATAAAAATAATAATAATAATATTTAAAAGGCAATGAGTGACATGTGGCAGTCCTTCACTGGTAGCTGTAAAAGTGGAAGCTTTCTCGGAGGAAACAAACAACTAGGAAACAATGTCGTCGCTAAAGATATTAGATGTTTAGGTGGGGTCGAGATTGGTGTGCCAAGCAATCTCTTTTGTGGCCAACAACGTTGTATCTACATCTCTCTCACAGTCTAGTGTTTATCATATCATTCGACGAAAAATCTTAAATATTTTCTTGTCCCTGTTCATTTTCAACGACTATATATGGATGCCTATACATTGCCTTCAGAATTTTCCCACACGTAGCCAACTGGTCTTGTCATTTTCAATTTGAATGCGTGTATTCGTATGGAATAACCATTGTTCCAAAACCCCGTTATATATAGCATGAAAAACGCGGTTTGTCTCAATCTTAACGTGCAAAAAATTATATATGTTAATTGTGAAATGAAGATATGTGAAGAAAGACTTGCATCCTGGACTGGTTGTCTATATAAATGATATGATATATATACATAAATTATCAAAATATTTCAATTATTAATATCTCTAAGTATAGTAGTTGACAGAGTCTGGTAGAAGAGAATTCGGTATCCACCCTCCAATATTGACTACACCCGCAACTAGAGCCGATTATTTCGCCCTACACCCTACTTGTCCAAATTTTCTCCTCCAAATATTCAATTCACATTTCCACTACTGCTTATTCCTTAACTACTCCTTCTCTTTTCTTTTTCCTTTTCTTCCTTTACATAGATAAAATCAGATTTGGATTCTTTATCTTTAGAGTTAAACTGCATATATAATTAAGGAGAGATAGAGAGAAAACATGTAGGTTCATAAATTTTAAAATTATAAAATTACCTTTTGTATTTAATTATCTCTTTTTAACTATATCTGCCGAGAATATAAATCTGACAAAATCTCATTTTAATATGAAAAGTACTAAAAACCCATGAATATTTTGATTATCTAACAACCATTTATAAATCTAGAGGTTAATTCTAACTAAATTTTATCAAATTTTGTCCGACAATATAGCACTACTCATGTATAAAAAATTAAACCCTATATAACTATATTCATATATGCACTTATAAAATTAAGGAATTTCTCATGATGATCACGAGTTAAAAAATTGACTAATTATGGAATTAATATTTTATTGCATTTGTTCATATTTAATTGAAAGTATATATATTTTTCTTTTTTGAAGTTATGTATTAGCTAATTTTCCTAAATAGAGAGATGTGATCATAGCTAGAATCAGAAACTTCTTCATTTGAAGGTTTACTGGCACAATAGGACTGGTTGTATCCTTTCTTGTTAAAAGCTTATGTTATGTTGTACTTTTACATAGTAGATTGTTAATATATATAAATTTGTGTACCAAAAAAATGTTAACATAAATTTTTAATAAAACAAAAAAAACTCTATATATTTAATAAAATAAATGTCCAATCTAATGTAAAAAATAGAGCTTTTAATTTATTTTTAATACATTCAAATTTAAGGTAGGATAGTATATCAATAAAACAAACTTTAATTCAAACTTAGTAGTTTTTCGCATTAGAGTTAAAACTTGACAATTTCACATTTTTACATTTATTTTGCATTAAAGTACATGCATGGCGGTTTTCAATGTTACTTTTTTATGGTTATTTTTTGGGTAAGCAGCAGGGCAAAAACCAAAAACTAAACAACACTAGAAAAAGATCAACACTAGAATGATGAATGATCAACGCCATTATACATTACGGGAATTAAAAAAAGCTAAAGGAGCTAGAAAAAGAAAAACAAGATGATGATTTAGAATAAGATATATAGTCCAACACTTGCTTTTGTCCGTTTATAGCTCGTAAGTCAGCACATCGCCAAAAACTCCATGATCATTCCTAAGTACTCTTCTGTAGGCGGGAGGGAGACGTTCTTCAGGTAGCACAAAAATTGACATTCATGGTTTAATAAAACCGACCTTTTTGTTCTGTAACTTTTACTCATTTTATGGTGTTTTGATTAAAAAGCAAAATATGCAAGTTCAACCAAACGACCACGGAACCCGGCCATCAAAGTTTTTTCTTCAAGTTAAATCTCCTATTTTAGAGGAGTTGAATTCTTCTAATTTTTCTAATAATGGTTGGTCACTATAAAAATGAATTGCAAATTAAGTTGAACCTTACTTGTAATTTTAAGGGTTCAATCCTAGAGTTGTAACTATGAAAAAAAGTTTACTTAACCACTATTCTGACTATGAGAAATTAGTCTAAGAACAATACTTATGAAGATATTCTGATTAAATATAAATAAATTCTTGTAATTTACTCTCTTCTATCACTTTTATTTTTAGTTTTAGAGAATTTGTTTTGTTTTAAAATATATGTCATTTGAAAATATTAAAAAAATATTAATTTATTTTTTTAATTTTATTTTTATTTTTTAATAAAAAAATAATTGAGTAAGTGATATTAAAAAATATTAATAAAATAATAAAATAATATTTAATTATATTAAATTATAATTAATAATTTTTTAATTATTATATAATTATTTTAAACAATATATAAAGTGAATAGGAAGAATATTATAAAACATAAATGCTTTACATCCCCCGAAATTTGAATTATTTTTCACCTGAAGTGAAAAGTAAAACTTGTAAAAAGGAAAAAGTATCGTCCGTCCAACCAAAGTAGATAAGGGACGAAAACGGAAGAAGAACTTGTCAAGACTTAAAAAGAAAAAAAAAAAACGCGTGTGCTTAGAAGCTGCAATCATGCAAGTACGCGTTACGAGTTACGTGATTGCGTGACCTCCGCACTATGATTGGCCATCCATCCTCTTAAAACATCTCGAATCCATCCCTACTCGCGCGCGTCTCCAAAAATGAAAATGTCTGCCTCTACTCGCCACTTCCCTCCCCCATCCTTTCCCGGGCCCTATTATCATCAATTTCCAACAGGTCCCGCACCAGTCAAACTCACCCGAATTATCAAAATAGCCCTCTTGTCTTTCCATTACGCGACAAATATTATAAAATATTTGTCTGAGAATTATTTAAGAAGAAAGAGTCGAATGACAATAAAAAAACTTTGAAATCTCTCTTAATTATGAAGCAAGGGTGAAATGATATGACTTAATAAAAAAGTTTTATTCAAATTTAATTTATGTATTATTTTATTTCTTTAAGAAATATATATTTGAATCATTGAAAATATAAATATATTAAGATAAAATTTAAAATAAAATTTATAAATTTTTTTATTCTATTTATTTATTTATAACTTCTAAATAAAAGTAAATTTTTTTTATTAAACAATCAAATAATAAAATAATATGTATTTTTTATTTTATTTTTCTATCTCTTTCCATTATTAACTATTTCTTTATGTTTCTTTTCATTATTAGCTATTTTACTTTTCATTCTTTTAAATCCTCTCGAACATAGACTTACAATTTCATTGATATGCTATATTATGCCACTAATTTTGGGTTATCTTAACGATTTTATTTGAAAAAAAGTTATTTTAATTATATACAAAAATAAATTTAAGTAAATGATTTAGTTAACATGTGTCTTTAAGAAACGTATTAAAAAATTAAAAATAAAAATTATTAAATAAAAAATATAAATATTTAATATTTTTAAAATTTAAAATATATTTTTTATTTTTTAAATAATTAATATAATTTAATAAAAGATAATAGATCTATTTTTATTCCTTTAAGACATAGTAAATATAACAACTAAAAATTTTGAAGATCGCATGGTAACATGGTATTGGTAACAAACAACAAAACGAGACAAAGTTTTGAAAGGAAAAGGGTGGAGAAACGACGACGCCGAATAATACTTTCTACTACTGAACAGCCACTTCTTCGCTTTCTCTCACTTAAAAAACGCTTCTTGTGCATTTTCTCTCTCTAAAACCCTCTTCCTCCTCCTTTCCCTCTCTCACCTATGATTACTGATCAGGCCGCACCAACCATTCGAGCTTTCACGCTTTGTGGAAGCATACTCTTCTCGATTCCTTAGGGTTTGTTCATATCTCTGGTTCCGAGTTTCAACTTTCAATGGCCTCTGCTTCGTCTTCTTCTTCGTCCTCCTCCAAGGTCTGCTACAATTCGGACTGCAAAGAATTCAAGTCCGAAAGACCCAAGAAAGGTTGGAGACTCCGTACTGGAGACCTAGCAGAGCTTTGTGATCGATGCGGGTGAGTGATTTTACCATTCCCACTATTGTGTTGACTTGTACAGTGTTTTCTTTCATTTTTTTTTGAAAAATTTTTAACCTTTTCCAATGATTCTGGAGATTAGCATTTTTTTAAAAAGTAATTTGGAGCAAGTTGCAAATGGTAGTTAGTTTACGAGATTGGGATTAGCTGAGGTTTCTGGGTTTTGGTATTGCTTCTGCAAATTTGGGTAAAGTTTCCTGCTTTAGTTTGTTGTAGTAAAATTTTGGTGTATTAAATGGTATTTTGGCCAACAAGGACGTGCTTTAGCTTTGTGTTATGAATTGGGAATTAGTTTTAAACGATAGAGAGAAAACTTCGATGGTTTTGAATTAAATGCTGAGGGTCTCTCTCTTTTTCTTTTGAGTTCTGTCAGTGTGTGTTATACAACTGGATGCAACCCTATCTCCCTTCCCTAAACCCATTTTACTTTTTTTTACAATTATAGATGTCTGAAATGTAATTGACGAATGCGGATCTATTATATTATATATTATATTATAATAAAGGGAATGCGTCTAATATCCCATGGTTGTTCCTGGTTTCAATTCATCGACATTTATTCCCGCCAATTTTTTGTTTCTCTGGCTGCCAAATGGCACAGTTCTTCTCTGGTTCAATTTTACTGGTTTCTTCTCGCCACACATTTATTCAGCTTCCATTTTTTTTTTCTTTTGCGTTTGATCTCAATTTCGAGGGCTTCCACAAAATTGACATACCTACTGGCTCATAGCAATGAGTCAAAGGTTAGTGTTCATGACTGCAAGCACTTCAGCGTTGTGGACAAATTTGGGATTCTTTGAATCCCAATGGGTGAATATGAACTCCATATTGGTGATCTCAAACATTCCATTTTGGTCCGAACTCTGGAAGAAATCAACCCTTAAAAGATTGACTGTCAATCAATTTGGAAGATATAACTAAGTTTTACCACAGCAATTATTCCTCAGTATGTGGGAAATAGGAAAAATAAAAATCCAAAGAAAGAAGAAATTATGTAAAATAAGGAGAAATCCTGAAACCCCAGGAAAAATTCCTCCAAGCAGTAACAGAAGAAGATTTGTGGGGATTTTTGTGAGGGATTTTTGTTAAGAGCGCTGCTAGCATGGAGGGATTGTCTCTTTTGAGGAGTGGAAGGGAGGCAGATGAAACTATTTCCTAATTGTCTTTTTGTACAATGTTTTGTTTGAAAATTTTTCCACAACACATGAAATCATGAATGACGTTACGAGTATTATTAGGACTGGTCTCTTTAAACTAGAGTTGAAACGTTGGATTGATTATTCCTTTTTGCCACTCTTTTCCTTCACGAAATTTAGATCTCCTTGCTAATGGCTGATGTCTTTGCTGTTGCTGCATTAGATGTTAAGATGTGCATGTTGTTCTTTTTTATTTTATTTTTAGAAATGGTTTTGAAGCAGTTTTTCTTTACTTAGAGATATCTCTTCTTTTCAATTTGTCTGTATATTTCTAATGCTTAGTTAGTTCAACATTTTCTTCTTCTGGTTATGGCAGCTCTGATCTATCTTTTTCTTTATTCATCTGAAAGCAATTGAGTATTATTAGTTAAAATTGAATGAGTTATGCAGTCTTAATACTCATCTCAAATCAAATTCACCCTTACTCCCACAATAGATGTGAACTAATGCTGTTGATTCTCCAAGTTATCAAGCAGAAGAAATGCTTATAGGGCGAATTACATTCACTTCCCGGAGATTTAGTGTATTTACATTTGATACCATCTCATTTTGAAAAATGTATCAGACCTCCTGTACTTTATAACTTCATATTACATGTGCCTCCCTTAATACTAACTGCCTGTTAAAAAAACTATTATTACAGCACGTGCACAACACGTGATAAAAAGTGAGTCATGGCTTGTGTTATGATTTCTCTCTAAAATAAAGACATTAGTACCCTTAATATTAAAAGTTACAAAAAAAATAAAATTAATTGAAGTAAAATCTAGAAACTTCTCAATCCTAGAAACAATGAAGAGGACATAGAACCAGCAAGAGGAGATTAGCTGGAGCCATTGAAGAATTTTTAACTGTGTGAATCTGAATCACGGGTTTCTGTCTACCACCTATCCAGAACCGTCAAATGGAAATCAACCAAGAACCACTGGGTGTGTGCCCAATCAAGCAGAGAAGGAGAAGAGGCCAAGAATGAGGAGCAACAATTTGGGGAAGAAGAATAATCTGTGCAGGACCAAGATCCAAGCATAATCCAATGTGGATGCTGTCAATGAGGATATGAGAAGGACCAAGAGCTTGACCAATGAATATCTCAATGAGCAGAAGTGGTGCTTGGATCTTGGATTTGGATGCTAACATATTGACAACAGAAAGAAGGGGGGAGGGCTGGGGGAAGTATGATGCTTGGTATTGCTAATGGTATGGTCAAGCAGTAGGAGAAAGAGATACTTTTGTCTATTATCTCTTGAGGATGAAAATGACTTGTCACCATTTTATGAAATGACGTCAAATTCCGTTAGTGGTACGGAAGGTCTGATACATTTTTTAATATGAAGGAGTATCAAGTGTAAATATACTAAACTCAAGGAGGTGAATGTAATTTGCCCATAATATGATAATTATGTCTTTTAGTTGATGGCACAGATTGCTTCAATGTTAGATAAGGATTTTCTGTTACAAGTCATGTATCCATTTATTTGACAAATGTCTCTGTGTATATGGGTGTGCTTGGATGTCTGGTTTTTTCTAGAACATTATTGTGCAATGCTTATCCATATTTTTTCCAACTGCAGTTGGATTATATACAAACTGAATGGACTCCATATTGGATCTTATGTGTTATCTGGTCAAAAAGAATTTTGTTCTCACTGCAATAGGAGGTTTTATTATCACTTAATAGGTTCAATAACAGTGGTTGACCTTACTGACTGCAGAAATATTGTTTTTTCACTGTTTTCTTATGATGGAAAAAACAAATAAATTAATACTTTTTGTTTGGTTGTACTTGCTAATGCACCTCTTAATCAATAATTAAATTAAATTGGCCATATCTAAGTACTTGTGCCCATTGCTTATCTTATGTTTTGATTATTTTTATAAAATGCATATTTGCTATTGCTTCTGTAAAATTTGGTTGTTTCTGTGATACTTAGTTCTGCTTTTGAAGAAGGGAGGTTTTGTGAGATTTTTCACTTGAATGCTTCTGGTTGGAGGAATTGTGAGACTTGTAGGAAGGTGAGCCAAATCTTTATTGTAATTGCTTAAAGTGATTTACTTATGTAACTACTTACTACATTGGATGCCAAATAATGTTATATAGGCCCCCCAGGCTGAGTTTGTATTATTTTAATTTTAACTGGTGATAAACCTTTCTTTGCAGCGGATTCATTGCGGATGTATTGTTTCGAGTCATGCCTTCATGTTGTTGGATCCTGGAGGAATTGAATGCATTGCGTGTGCCCACAAACATATTATTTTGGTAGGTTTCTCATCTTTGTGAGTATGTTTGTTTCCCCTCCCTGTTTGGGCTCAACTTATTGGGCGGGCTTTGTATAGCACGGAGTGTTCTGTCAGTTTTGTGCAGCCCTTTTTTGCTCTGTATCCAGTGAAATGAATTCAAGACGTTTCCATTTTATTGTCAATGTGTAAGAAAATAAATATTCTTCTAATGTCAAACCAAATATTTCCTTGATAGTTAATCTGAAAAGGATCAGTTCATATGCAAGTACGTTACAAAATTCACATATGGTGAAGCTGGAATTCTTCTTTCTGTCTGTCAATAACAGAGAAAATTTTTCATTGGAATCAAACATGATGAGTGTTGCATTTGTTACTATTTTAGATTATTACTTTAATTCTCCTTCCCTGCTCTTTTGATTAAATTCCAACTTGACATGTCTGTGTAGAAGCTAAAATGTAACCAGATCTGATGTATATATTATTGAGATACCGTTTTTTGACACCCATCTTGCATTAAATTTGCCCTTTCTTTTCCTTTCCCCTCCCTTTCTTTCCGCAACTTTTATGGTTACCACTTTTATTTTTGTGCTGTGATGTCTAACTTTCTGAATATTGATCCAGTCTGGGCTTGCCTTTCTTTTTCTCCCGAAGGTTATCCTAAGCTAAAAATATCCTTTACCTCTTTCTTAGTTGTAAATTCCCTTTTGCCATTTTTGGCTTATAACTCTTAATCTTGAGCAAATGAGCTCTAATTGATGTTTATGCCTGATGCTTGGACAATATCTCATTGTTATAGTCCTGTTTGGAATTTGGATGCAACATTTTTGACTTAGTGACTTTATTCTGTTATCTGCATCTCAGCCATCTAACCCACCATGGCCACAATCTTTTTCCCTTCAAAATCGTTTATCTGAGAAAATATCTGAGAGACTTAGAGACCTGTCTGCAAAAAGTTGGAGTCAATTAGCTGGATCTGGTCCTGTACCGTGGAAGCAAGCACCCAGTCTGTTCAATTCAGTTTCTTCATCTGACCTGCTTCCAGATGCGCCCTCTCTAGTTGAATTATCAAATCGCATTGACAAAGTATATGGCAATGAAAGGTTACCTGCCTCTTCCCTGGAAAAGAAAAATGAGGATTTGTCTGGAATATCAATTAATTGGAGCGTTAAACTTGGTTCACGTGAAATGATGCTTATGAATGGTAATGCAGGCTTTGACCTTATGTCAGGATTTTACATTTTCGGTTATCAGGTGAAGGAAATAGAGGGGTCTCTTAATAACATGGAGATGTCTACATAACTTGATTCTTTATTATATTTCAGGAATGAGGAATGAGGACAAATCAAGTTCATGTTTAAATATGTGCCAACAGCCTCCTCTGAAGGAAGATTCATCTCCGCAACCATTTGGTTTGTCTGCAACTTATGCATCTCCAAATGAAAGAAATGGTCAAATTGGGGTAACTGGAAGTCATCCACAACAAACTCCTTCACCTCCACCAGGAAAACAATTTAGTGGCACCATGCATTTAGCACTTGACTCATCAGGTGAATCTCAGGTTCGCAATGGACGGCCTCGAGCAGATACCCGAGGAAGAAACCAGTTGCTGCCACGGTACTGGCCCAGGTGTACTGATCTGGAGTTACAGCAAATATCTATAGAGTATCCTTCAAATCACAAATGATCATGGTGTTGGTTTATAATTATTTCTAAAAGCATACAGGAAGCTACAATCCCTTAACTTTATGTAAGTTCTAATTCTGTAATTACTCCCTTGTTTCAAAAAACCTTGAGTGCTAGTGATGCTGGGCGAATTGGGCGTTTAGTGCTACCAAAAAAGTGTGCTGAGGTTAGTCCTAAGATTCCTTTCTTCAAGCAAGTAGTGGGAAAAGTCTTTTTGGATTGACTATAACTTTTGTGGATGCATAATGTTCATATTGAACTGACTTTTACTGTAATGGACAAATGGCTGTCTGGCAATTGTCCTTTGTTTCTGTATTCTCTTTCTCTGAATAAATTTCTTCTTCCTATCAAAACAATAAAAGGAAATGGATGAAAAGAAAGAAAGATAGTAGTCAGACCACCAAAGTTCATACTTAAGAAAACAGCAAGTATTACAGAAGGAGCATTTTATATCTTCTCTAGTTAAATATACTGATAATCCAACTGTTAGCACCAGGTATAGTACAATACAATCTTTATATATTCAATGAACTGCAGAGAACAACTTGATGTCTGACCGATGTACAGTATATGGTTAATAACTAGAATCTTTGCAATGGTTCAATGGGCCATGCCTACTTTGTGTACTTTCTTGTGTCAAAAACATTTCATTGTTGTTCAAGTGAAGCTTCAATAACTGCAGAGTAGAGACCCTCATTTGTATTATTTTTTGGATTGCTGTGTGCAACTGTGGGATTGCTTCTGGGCATTAACAATATAGTCTGGTTTATTTGGCAAGGCCATCTTATTTTTTCATGAACATTTAATCAAAGCTTATATAATATTATATTCTGCTCTACGAGACAGGCCTACTTCCCACCAATTTCCCAGCCTGAAGGATTGCCACTTAAAATCCTTGATGCAAAAGGCAAGGAATGGATATTTCAGTTTCGCTTCTGGCCCAACAATAACAGCAGAATGTATGTTTTAGAGGGTGTCACTCCCTGCATACAGTCCATGCAGCTGCAAGCAGGTGACACAGGTAAGACATTGTCATGAAGGCAATTCATGTATTGGAATATATGGAATACTCCTCTTGGTTATTTCCTGCTAAGTGGCACTTTACCTTCTTCATGAGTCAGATTTGCTGAACCTTCCTTGTGACCCTGTCTACTTTGGAGCTCTTCCACATCTGAACTTGATGCTATTTTATTCAATTCAAAGGATCTACAATTTCTTTAGTGCTAAAATCTGCCTGATTACACAAGCAATGTTATTTATGCTTGTAATCAGGTCTTTTAGATTTATCTGCTCCAAGATCCTGCCTTGGATAATGCCTGTTGAATCCTTTTGTCTTATGTGCTTAAGTATTTTTTTCTCATTTCTATACTATGTGCTATACCATCTTGCTGTGATTATGATTTGGAGTTCTTGTTTTTGTGACTGACCTGATTTTATTGTTTCAGTAACATTTAGTCGGTTGGAGCCAGAAGGGAGGTTAGTCATGGGATTTCGAAAGGCTTCAAGTGCTAACCCATCCGATCTGGTATGGCCTTGAACAACTGCAATGTATAATTTTCTGAACTGTATAATTATATGTTTTGAGGGTAAATTATACGTCGATTGAAGCTGTGCTTGCTTACATCTAACTTTAGCTGGATGCTTATGTAAGGAATCAGCATTTGCCTTTATGGAGATTGTTTCACTACAGACTGAAGGTTCTATAATGCTCTAGTGAATTTTTTATATTGTCTGGATTCAGCATAGGCTTCGGTTACTATGGCTAATCTTCTAGTTGTGGGTACTAATAAAGGATAATTCATCAATTTAATAGATCATTGCTTATTTTTGTTGCATAATTTATATATTATACATCCTGTATCCATTTATGTAGTTTGGTGAAAATTTGGATTTGTCAACTGAAAATTTACATCAGTTGTTTGCATATTTTCTGTTAGCAGGACAATGAAACAAATAAGACTGGAAATGGATTTCCTTCGCATGGTGAAGTTAGTATTACAAAACTAACAGCATTGGAACTGCTAATGTTTGTCATTTAAGATATTCTCATACTTGGTTACTTTTTTCATGTCATATAGGTTGAACTGGCTGATCCTAGTTCATGGTCTAAAGTTGATAAGTCAGGATACATAGCAAAAGAAGTACTGGGGAGCAAATCTTCAATCTCTAGAAAGAGAAAGAGCAGCATCTTGGGTTCAAAGAGTAAACGTCTAAGAATTGAAAATGAGGATCTAATTGAGCTGAAGATTACATGGCAAGAAGCTCAAGGCCTGCTCCGTCCCCCTCTTCACCATGTTCCCAGCATTGTGGTGATTGAAGGTTTTGAATTTGAGGAATATGAGGTACTTTTTCTCTTAATGTCAGAAATGATTTTGAACTGCTAATGTTATTTTACGTTTTAGTGATGTGATATTCTAAACCTATCATTCCAACCTGCTTGCTCCAAGGTGGGAAAGTTGTGCCTTATGTTGGATGTTCTCAAGAACTTATTTCTGCACAGAATAATGCTTGAATAAAAAAAGGTGGTACTGTTTTTGTGACAAAATCACTAGCAGCACATTTCTGGTAGCAGCATGATCTGGTGGTCCTGTACAGAACCATGGAAGTTGTCAGAACATGTGAAGCAGTGTCATGAAAATCTTTTCATTTCCAATTGTTGGTGAAGAGAATCTAGAACAGTGGTCCTAAACCACAGTTATATGAAGTCATTAACCTTTTGAGTATATAATGACAAATCTTAAGGTGCTGATCACCAATAATAAGCATTAATAAGCTTTCATTTTGAAATGTAATTCTTTATATCCTTTAGTTATATAAAATTAACCAATTGGTAATTCTGATCTGTCCATGATGCTGGCAATGTAGTTGATCCACTAGGTAGTCTTGGTTGAAATGTAGTCAATCCAACATGTAGTTATAAGACTCACGAATAGAGTTACGTAAGATAATTGAAAGTTCAAAAGTCACAGTCTGAGGGGACAGGGAACGAAGGGGAGGAAAAGGGAGTATGTGCATTTGAGTACAATGAACGATCCTCAACTGGTCTTAGTTGAACTATTACACTATGCGTCATTGTAATTTTTTTGTTTCTATATATATTCGTTAAGACATTTGGTCAAGTAACAGATTGCAGGATTAATTGTGTATGCTAGATCTTCAAATTCCAAAACCTCTCTTCTTCCCTGTTCTCCTGTAGCCCTTGAGCTGAAATACAATAATACATCTTTGGTGCAAAATATTGAAAGTCACTAGACTGGTACTTCTAGTTTTTTTTTTTTTTTTGGACTTGACCGGTACTTCTAATGTTGGATTGGATTTATATTATCTTTGTTGTAATCTTGGTGCTATATTCCTTTGAAAGATTTGGGAATTGCTATGCACTGTGGAAGCCATTATGCTGACAATGCTTTTACAGGATGCCCCGGTCCTTGGGAAGCCAACAATTTTCACCACTGATAATACGGGGTAAAACACTTATCCTTAATTAGATTTCGATCAATTTCTTTTTGTATTTTTTTTTAAAATTTTTACAGATTTGTTGATATATCTTGTGTATATTTTTCAGAGATTGTGGAATGATGTTCTGTTGTATGCATAGCATGGCTTAAGGAAACCAAGGATAATGTTATTTGTGCTTTTGTTGTTTTGATGATGATATGTTGGATTTGATTGTGTGGTTGCTCTTACCGGGAGACAAGCATTGATGTTCCTGCAGTTTCAGAAGGATTCTATTTTTGTGCCTGTGTTGTCAATTAGCACCTAAAAAAGACATTTTATACCTTTTTATATAATTTAATTGACTTAATTGACTTCTCATCTAGCCTTGGTGATTTATTCTGCTCATTTAGCCACGTAAGTTGATTGCCGGTATTGATCGTTATTTGTGCCAGTGAAAAGATCCAATGGGCTCAATGTGAAGATTGTCTCAAGTGGCGCAAATTGCCAGCAAGTTCACTTCTTCCATCAAACTGGACGTGTTCTGATAACTCATGGGACCCAGAAAGGTACAAGAGTGATCCATTCTCATAGTTCTCATAGCTATTTTTGGTTCTCGGTGTTATTTTTCTATAGTTTTGTGCTGCAAATGCGTAGATGAAATTAGCGAGCATTCCCATTTGTGTAAGAATGCATTTCATTTAGATCATTCATATTTCATACTGTATGGATATGGGCCAAGAGTGATGTATGATGTACAAGAGGTTGTTTCCTTAACCTTATTTAAGACATCTTATATGTGCAGACTATTATCCATTCACAATTTAGTGGTGGTATTATCCACATGTATGGCATTATGTTAGATTCATTTGACATCAGATGCTATGGATAAGCATCACATACTTAGGTGTCCTGCACCAATATGTTATACTAATGTACAGAATGCTTATAAACCTAACAATGATTCTTTTTTCAGTTAGAATCTTGTTATAAACACTCTATCGTTTTTGTTTATTGTAGAACTATCTCTACTTAACATATCCTTCTGCATCTATGGAGTGGTTTGTAGAGAGAGAAAATGGAAGAAGTGGATAAGGGGTTTGAAAAATTGACGATGTATCAAGCCATGCGTCAAGTTTAGATACATTGTCAATTTTCACCCTGTTCCCCTAAACTCATTCCATGTTTACTTACACTAAGCAGACTATTAGGAAGCCCACGGAATAATTTGCTCAAACTTTATTATCAATCTATATAAATATGTAACCAATACCTTAGTGCATTATTTTTATTTGTTGAATCCTCTATGCTACCAGATCTTCCTGCTCAGCAGTGCAAGAGCTGACAGCAGAACAGATTGAGAATTTGCTACCCTCTTGTAATTCAGGTTTAAATCATTTGATTCCTTCACTTGAACCAATGTTCCTTTTCATGTACAACGTAATCTTTAATACAGTTAATTGCTAAACTAGGGTATGGTAATTACTATGTTGTTAAATGCATTTGTGTGGCAGCTGTTTCCAAGAAAATGAAAGCTGCCAAGCAGGATCCCGATAATGTTGAAGCTTTGGAGGGACTTGACACACTTGCAAATTTAGCTATCTTGGGAGAGGGTGAGGCACTCCCAGCTTCCGCCCAGGCCACAACAAAACACCCACGGCATAGACCTGGATGCTCTTGCATTGTTTGCATTCAGCCCCCCAGTGGGAAGGGCCCCAAGCATAAGCAGACATGCACATGTAATGTCTGCTCAACAGTGAAGCGTCGTTTTCGTACCCTAATGTTACGGCGTGAGAAAAAGCAATCAGAAAGAGAAGCAGAGACAACACGTAAAGAGCAGCAGCAACAGCATCGTCAACCATTACCTTCATCTGAGATTTTACTTGATGACGATTCCCTGCCTTGTAGTAACACAGGTGATAGTAGCCCAAACCAGAACAGGGAGGGCAATGATGGTTCTGATGATGATCCTAACCGGATAAAATCATCTGCTTCGCCATTCAAAGGCCAAATTGACCTCAATATCCAGCCAGAGCGAGAAGAAGAGTTGTCACCTGGTTCAGATTCTGGTAGCATGATGAAGTTGCTTCATGATGCTACTGAGAAGTATCTCAAGCAGCAGAGTATGTTGAACTCTGGTGCTGGAGATGCATCAGGCAGTCAGACACAGCGGGTTGGAGATGGAGTGAGGGAAGAGAAACTTAGCAATGGTGTAACCCTTGGCAGTAGCAGTCATGATGCTGATAAGGAGCATGCCCAAGCTTTGTCCATGAATGTGTGAAAATCCATATTGGCGATAGCTTTAAGCAAAATGTTATTGCAAAGCTCTATTGAAGCGGGAAAAGGTTTTGCTGTACATTTTATTCACTTCGGCTTCTTGCTTTTTCAGGTTTGTACATACGAGGGGTAGGAAAAGGGGCTATTGATGAAAAGCCAACAATATATTCTGGTAATATTAGTGGACATCATAGCGGTTTGTTTAGGGAAATTATGAAATGCAGCTGAATAGGGTGGTAGGTTGAAGCTATTTGGTTTCTTTTTGAGCTCACCTTTGCCACGTGCATTCAACAACATTGAAAATGTAACTAGGCCTAATTTGTTCTCCCAATTAAATTTTAGCGTGTAAGATGGTTCTAGTAAATTTAAGTTCGTTTTGCTGTCTCTTGATTAAAAGTAAAAGTTTGCGTGTTTCTGCAAGCATGTTACCTTTGCTGTAAACAACCAATGATGGCTGGCACATTCTGGTTATTTCAATGGGGGGAAATGCACTCATCCACTCTTATTTATCATCTCAATTGTATTTGTTCCTTTAACTTTTGATTATGGCACAGTCCAGCCTAATTTATTGTTCTATTATTATTAGTTTCTTATACTATTTGTCTTTGAATTTTAGTTATCACGTGATAGTGAAACTTGAAAGGCAACTGGATTTAATTTGCCATTTAACTTACCATCCATATTTTCGTCTCAAGTATATTTTACCCAAATTGATCAAAGCCAATTAATAATTCTAGTAGTCTTTTGAAAAGACAGACTGACGTGATGGCTGCTCTTGAAAGACAATTTAAAGAATATTTTTTGGTTTTTTAAAATATTCTCTCGCTAGACGAAAAATTAATTTTTAAAAATATTATTAAGTAATAAAACATAATTTTTTTTAAAGAATGTTTGTTTTATGTAAAATGAAATTTTTATTATTAAGATTGATTTTTAAAAAAATTTAAGCTTGCTCCACTCTAACCAACACCTGTTGGTAAAGACAATCTGAACAATGTGTTATTTATAATTAGGGTGAATTGTGCTGAAATTGATAATTTAGGAGGGGAGTGAAATTTGAGTGATAGATGAAGGTAACTATGTATAATTTTTCCTTATTTTAAATTACTTAATTTGATTCTTATTAGTATAAAATATTTTCCTTTGTCAATAGCTGTTAAAACTTTTATCACAAGTGAAATATAGAAATTACAATACTTTCTTTTTTTTTTTTTCGGTTTACGACTTTCTCATCTTTTGATAGTAGAATGAGCTTCAAAATTTAATTCGTTTATTTTCACGATGTCACCTATGGGAAATATTATTGTGGTTACAAAAAAGTCATGAAGATTTTCTTTTCGGGATATGAAATGATTTAATTGCCAATTATCTTCGTTAAAGAGTGAAATAGTTTGCGCACCTCCGGAATTATTAATTGTTTGCACTATTTTTTTTAGAAAAAAATATATACACTCGTTGAAATTTTGGCTCATTTAAGAAATTAACCAATGTTCAGTGTAATTTACTCTAAAAACATATCTTATTAAAAGTTATATAGAAGCACTCTCATTAAAGAAAAAGGGGAAAATTATCTCCTTTAAAAAGAGTTGGCATGCCCCATGCTGTCTTTTTGAATTTCATTATTCGCCACCAATGAAACTTATGGGTACACCAATTTTAAAAATGGTATATTCGATAGGTAATTTACATAATTCGCCATACAAATTACAAACTTTTTTAAATTTTGCAAAAAAGTTCTTGTAACTTTTTTATAAGTCGATATAAGGGTATTCTAAAAATTTATACAAAATATTAAAATTTAAATCTTATTAAATTAATTATCCAAATTCATAAATTTATCTCTGCCCCTTACAAGCTTAATGCAAGTTCCATTACTTTTTGTAAAAAAGAAAAAGAGATATAGAATGACTCAACAAAGAAAGGCTATCCATTGCAGGCTTCATTCTACCTAGGAAGTTTTTGTTGGGAGATGGGAACATCTACTTAAAACGGTATGAGATGGGAACTTCTATTTAAACAAATTATAATTTCAGCTCAAACACCCCTAAAAATAAAAGACCAAAAAGGCTGAGAGGACAGAAAAATGATGACCAAGTCGTTTGAGAGTACAATTAAAAACAGCTATGCCACTTGTTAAAATACGAGCAACCCTTGGTATATCAAACTTCTAAACGCCCTTCTTTGATTAGTATCAAGTTAATTTGGCTGGTCCTTTTTTCACATTAACCATAGACCTCTAATAAGTCCACCCCGAGAAGAAAAAAGGACTTTTTGCCTCAGACCCTTTTGTTGGTGACAATTGGTTGCTTTTGTCACCTTCTAGTTTCCTCCCTGTTAGTAAAAATTTATCATAATCCAGTGGAGGATGAGGGAACAAGCAACCCTAGAGTTTTGTCACAGGAAAGAACATATACCATTGTGTTAGATCAGACCATTTATGGTCTTATGAGCCTTCTGTTACTGGATTTTCCAAGTGCAGAAGAAACCAATTAACACCAAAAAAAAAAAAAAGAAGGGTTGTTTATTGTTCATCAAATCTGCAAAAATGAACGACCTATTCTCAAGCTCCTTCAAAAAGTATAGTGACTTGAAGGAGCAGGCCTACCTTGATGATGTGGAGACCGGGAAGGAAAGTGTCAATCTTGATAAATTCTTTGAAGATGTGGAGAATGTAAAAGAAGACATGAGACTAGTTGAGAAGCTCTATAGAAAATTGCAGGAGGCTAATGAAGAAAGCAAAATTGTCCACAATGCTAAAACCATGAAGGATCTTCGAGCCCGGATGGACAAAGATGTTGAGCAGGTCCTTAAACGCGTCAAAATCATCAAAGGCAAGCTTGAAGGTCTAGAGCGTTCCAATGCAGCTAACAGAAACCTTCCAGGGTGTGGTCCAGGTTCTTCTGCAGATCGAACCAGAACTTCAGTGGTTAGTGGGTTGGGGAAGAAACTCAAGGATATGATGGATGATTTTCAGGGGTTGAGAGCAAGAATGCAACTTGAGTACAAGGAAACAGTGGAACGCAGGTATTTCACAATAACAGGAGAAAAAGCAGATGAAGAAACTATAGAGAATTTGATATCAAGTGGAGAAAGTGAAAGTTTTCTGCAGAGAGCAATTCAGGAACAAGGGAGGGGTCAGATAATGGACGCCATATCAGAAATTCAAGAAAGACATGACGCTGTTAAGGAAATAGAGAAAAACTTAATTGAACTACACCAGGTATTTTTGGACATGGCAGCTCTGGTAGAGTCTCAGGGCCAACAGCTTAATAACATAGAGAGTCATGTGGCGCACGCTAGTTCTTTTGTAAGACGAGGCACAGGGCAGCTTCAGGATGCCAGAGAGTACCAAAAGAACTCGAGGAAGTGGACGTGCTATGCCATAATTCTTGGCATTGTCCTCATCGTCGTGATCCTATTTCCTCTCTTGACATCACTGTTACCCCACTTGTTAACATGAAATGGGACATTGAAGAATCTAAGAGTATTTCACCCTCAACTTCCAGTTGCATTTTGCATTCTGAAATGCGCGTGGTTATGCCTAGGACATGCAAGTGGACATGCCATAGGAGCAGTGGAAAATGGGACTCAAAATGGGACACTGATGACTCCCTTCATATTCAGGCACTTCATATGCAGAAAGTCAGAAACATTCAGAATGCTTGTTCTGAAAATTCTTCAACCAGGTGACCTTCAAGAAGCCATATAGAGCCAAGTTAATCTGAATTTTTTTGGATTCTCATAGAACTGCAATTGTAAGAGAATAATAGCAAACATGACAAAGACAACGTTGTAATAGCAAGTTGACACACTTTTGGAATGATTACACATCTGGATCAGCTTGCTCTCTTTTTCTTCAATTCTTAATTGTTCTTACAATCTTATCTGTTTAATGATAGATACTGATCGAAGAAATTAATATCCAGTATCATCAGGATGTTGCTCCAAGATTTTAAAAAATAATAACAATAACACTTTGCCGTAATCATATAAGCTATTATGCGAGGATATGGGTAGTGTATCCAAAACGGTACAATACGGGATATGACATATTTTAAAAAGCTATAATGAGTGCCAAAGGGTATTATCAATGACATATTACAAATTTCATTTTATATATATATATATATATATATTAGAGTTAACATTAAAAATATTATCTACTATCTCTTGACATATATTTCTTTTCTTACAAGGTAGATGGGTACTATTCTTGACACATTTCTAACATGTTTTAATGTTTCTCAAAATATTTCTATTAACTATAAGAGTGTTTAATTTGGGATTAACAAAAATTTTGGTAGGGTAGGAGGATATGTGCTTTTTTTGTTTTTATGTGAAGGGGATATGTGTTTGTTATACCAGTAAAAGAAAATAAAACTTATGGGAGTAACATTTATACCCCATTGAGGATGAGCAAATCTTATACACTCTTTAATGAATGCGACGGCGACGGCAAGGCCGAGCACGCTCACGCTGGTGGAGGCCAGCCAGTTATACGTGATGGTCAACGGTGGCAAGAACGTGAGCATATATATATATTGTCATTTGATTTCGTGTTTTTTGGGCTTCAACATGAATAAGCCGAAGGAGAAGATAATGGAATATTAAGTGCTTACTCTGTAAAAGATAATATTGATAATTGTATCATAACTACAATACTATAATAAATTTAACATGTTGACGACGTGAATGCAATGTTCAAAAAATCTTAGAATTGATCCTCTACAACTAACTTCTCTCTAAATCAATGGGACTTATTAGAGAATAACAACTTCATGCTCAAATTGTGAAAATAAAAGAAACTTAGCAAAATCAATTTAACCTAGTTAGAGCCTTTCCATCATAAGTTTATTAGGCTGAGACCCATACTAGGAAGTTCACATTAATCAAGTTAGGCCTTCTAAACTCATATCAAATAAATCATTAAACTAATAAATTTTATACATTTTAGAATGGATCACATCTTTAGCTTGCTTTTACAAATACGGTGTTCTTACATAATTGACTAAAGTAACTGCAAGTGCTTTTCTTTTTTGGTAAGTGTTAAGTGCTTTTTCTAGGTACACTTGTGCATTCACGTTTTAGTATGATATATAATTAATAATCACATGAAATTTTTACCACAGCTGCAGTCAACTCAACTAATCAAAATTGAAAAAGGTAGACAAAAAAAAAAAAAAGAGAGAGATAAAAGTACAAGTAAGTAGCGCTACGATCCACAAGTTGAGATAAATACTAGGGAGAATAACGGAGCCGGTTGGGTAGGTAAAGAGTTGGAGACCCACCGCCATATGATATGACATGGCCATATGTGAAACAGCTCATGAATAATTCTCAGCCAAAGACGTTAGCTAAAATATCCCGCAAAGAATCATTTTATTATCATTTTACCCTCGCAAGATGGTGGACACATGAAAGTCTTTAACCAAAAAATAAGTATGCTAATAATTTTTTTATACCGTTATTTTTATGAATTGTAAAATATTTATATTAAATTAACTCTTAAGTATCTATTGTAAAAATTAAAAATTAATAAATATCTAACAACAGATATTATAAAAATAATACTTTAAAACAAATATAACATTATAATTAACCATGCGTGAAATCATAATAATATTGAATTTAATTTTAATTTAATATTTTTTTATGTTATTATTTAATTATATGTTGACATATTATTTTAAAAATTTAACTTTTCATGCAGTTATTTTTATAATTAAATTTTTTTAATGATGTAATAACCTTGATTAGGTGATGGCATTAATTAATCGAAAGTAACTAATAATATTAACTAAATTCAAAACGTAATTAACTACTGAAACTAACACTAATTTTTTAAAAGACAAGGCATACAGGGTTAAGCCAACATGACGTGTGTCCACTGTGGATTCGTTAGATAGAAGACCCAGTTGGTGCTTCTTAATATATCAGTGATATCAGGTATAACCACACACTTCTCATGAATCTTTCAATATCAGAACTTGATCTGAAGCATAATATGTAGGTCCTGGAATTTATTCCAGGGCCACTTCTTTTACAAACCCCTTCCAGTTAAGCATCATTCACCAATGCATCAATCATGGCGTATACTCATGACAAAAGCCTACTAAAACATCCATTTTCAAAGATTGCAGGTTAGCCATCGTCGCTTCTTGCAGTACAGCATGCCTTCACGAGAAAGGTTGTCGCAAATATGTGAATGGCTTTTATTAGCAATTCAAATCACTGAGAAACTAAAAGAGATGAGAAGAAAACTATCTAGCATGCTATGCCTGCTAGTTAAGATAATCAGAGCAAGGGAATTAGGAATTGGAAGACCAGCCAAAAATATGACTGCACGAGTTTCAGAATTTGGATGCTTGGTAATACTATACCATTTCCTAGTACTGATTGGCCTGGCATGTAGGATAATGGAAAAACGTATCTTCAGACTACTATAATATTAGAGTAAGATGCTTAAAGTTTTTCAGTAACCTTGCACAGCTTTGGAGCCTATTTTCTCATAAAGATCAAGCCAATCATTGCATAACCATGACTTAAGAGTTCTAGGCTCTGGTGATTACTCAAGTCCTGCACATTAAAAGCTATTCATGATATCAATTATTAGGAAGATCTTTGATCTTTCTATGTTACACGTTCGGAATGCAGTGTAGAAATCCATCTAGTAATATTAAAGAAAGAAAAGGGCAAACAACCATATATACTCGAGTTTCTGTAAGATTTCACCCTTGTCAAAAGTACAGGGAAACTCAAACCAAACAACAATAGGAAAGAAAACCAGAGCTCAAAGCTCGCCCATACAATAAAATAAAAGCATTAATGATCAGCACAAAGCCATAATTTGTAAATATACAGCCTTAAAAATCATGAGCTGCCAGCAAATAGCCAATTCCTCTCCAATCAACAACAAGAATAGTAAACTCAAAAAAAAATAAAAGAAAAAAACCAAAACAAATTTGATTTACAAGCATACCCCAATCAATCACGTACCAGCATTTGGTAGAGCTGCCATAAAGGAATTGTAAGAAGACTCAAGATCAAAGTGAAGTTGCCGAGCCTGTTGTTCTGTCAACTCATCTGCTGCACCCATCTTTGATAACCTTGCAATCCATTCCTTCATTTTTGCTTTTCCCTCAAAATCGGGCGGCAAAATTGTCAACTTATTGAGTGAAGCATAAAGGTCTGAGAGCAAAGGGTGCACCTGATCCACAGCCACCATGTTAAGTTTCAAGGAATCCATTGCTGTAATAAAATTCTGCACACACTCTGCTACAATGGCAGCTGAGGTGGATCCAGAGGCAAGAGCAGCTGCTCGGTGCTCCACGGTAGCGGGCACCCCAGATATCACAAGGCGGTTAATGGCTGCAGGGCAGTCCATCTTGTAAGTGTCTGCAAAGCGCTCAATGCTTGGCACAGTGTCTTTAAGGGTGGAAGCCAAGGTCTTGAAATGAGCTATTAGCTTCTGGCAATCTAACTCATACTCCTGTGGTGAGATTATATCTCGAACATAGGCCTTCTCGAGCCTCTCAGTTGCCTTGACAATAGCATAGAGCTCGGCAAAGTTGTCATACATTTCTCTCTCGCGCTTATCGTTCCAGAGCTTAACCTCCATACTGATGGGTATATGAATACTGTATTCAGATGATACAGGGCTATTTTTATGACGTTGGAGGATTGGAGAAGAGGACGGGACACGCGCAAAGAGGTGGTTCCTTCTTTGCTGAAGAAAAAGTACAGAATGACCCAAAAGATAGTCAGGAAACTGCTTCTAAGATCACAACCACAACCACAAGGGAAGGGGATCTAAGATCATGAAATCACGCACCAAATGCAAACAAAATAGAGGACTAGAAGAGTTGCCGATCCAAAAAATGAACACCAAAATAAAGACACAACAGAAGAAAATGTCTAAAAATCCTAACTTTCTCTCAGATAAACCAGAAGCAACACAATATATAGTCAACGAAAAAGGGGTTGGTCATTCTGGGTTTCTGTAATTTGTTTTCAACTTGGAAATAAAGACGGAATGGTAAAAACATACAAACTTTGGAATTCCGGGTTTCTGTAATTTTCCGAGCAACTAAACGGCATAATAATTGATCATAATAGGCAAATCAGCACGATAAACAGGTAGCATGAAAATCTTTCCATTATGAAAAACGACTCCCCAAATCAAAAGAAACCCAAAATTCCCAAAATTTCAAACATAAAAACATTAATCAACAGAAGTATTTACATTGACGGAATCAAATATACGAATTCGCAAGAGAGAGAGAGAGAGGAGAGGGAACGCGAGGCTCACAGTTACAGGAACCGAAACGCGATTTGAAGAGTGCGATGTGAGCTCCGTCCCGGGGTTCTATACACTAGACAGAGGATGCGATTGCGAACTTGACAATTAATCTGCTGCGGTACGGCCTACAGAAAGAGAGAACCGGGTTGCGTGTGGGCTCGCGCATATTATTATTGGTGCTTACGGCATCGACGTGTAGCAGTTGGAAAGCAAATCTCTTTTTTTCTTTTTTTTAAATAATATTAAAAAGAGATTATTTAAATATTATTATTTAAAATATAAAATAACGCCCCTGCTTGTAATTTTCAATGACTCTTTGTACCACTTAACTTATATCTTGTAAATTTTTTTAATAATTTTTTTACTTTTCATATATATATATATATTATTAATTTTATTTTTTAAAAATTAATTTTATTGATTTATTTCTTTTAAAATAAATCTTGAGAAAATTAGAGATGAGTTGTTATTAGCTTCAAATGTAAAAAATTAAATCAATAAAATAAATTTATAAAAAGGAAATTGATAAAAAGTTGAAGAAATGAAAAATTAAATTTTAATTTTTTTTATTCAATGATTAAGTCAGAAATATTTTTATGGTTCAATTACAAATTTTAAGTGTGATCATTTTTTTTTTGAAGTGTGATCATTTAAGTTGGAGAAAAATTAAATAATTTTAAAAAGTGGAAAGAAAATAATAATTTTTTATTTTATACTATTGTTATTTGATAAATGATAATAAATAATACTAACCAGAATTTATATGATGAAATGTAAATAAATTATACTCTATTTTAAATTATTTTATATTTTTATTTTATTTAAGTAAATATAAATATTTTTATTTTGATCTCAGTAATTTTTTTAAAAAAATTTTATTATATTTTTTTTAATATTCTTTACCACTTCAATTCATCTTAGTTTTTATGATAGGATTCTAGAAGCCTTGGGTTTTAAAACCCAGTGGACCGGTTACTTATGGCAAGGTTTGCCCAAACTATGAGTGAGCTTTTTATTTTCTTATTTAATGTTGATGTATCGGAAAACATCCATACACGACTAGGCCCAATAAAATAAAAAGGGTAAAGAGTATAAAAACCGTAAACTTGGACCTAGACAAAAGATTAACAAAAAATCAAAAAGGGCTTGGACAAAAGAAAAATATTTGTGTATGACTGTTTGTGTTCTGTGGGCAAGTCTGGCCTGTGCCTTTGGTGTATTACTATTTCACCGTAACTTCAAGCTTCATTGAAAATAAAACTGAATAAATTTTATTTATAGTTAGTAATGTCTTCCCTAATAACATCCAAACAAAAATTCTTGGTGTACGCATCCTGCCATTTGTATTTGAGGTTAAATTGAAATTTATTGGATTCAGGGTTACTGTAAAAAATCTTATATTATTATTTAATTACAGATTGTTAAATTATTAAAAATATTTAACTAAAA
This sequence comes from Castanospermum australe, assembly GCA_019955255.1. Lineage (NCBI taxonomy): Eukaryota > Viridiplantae > Streptophyta > Magnoliopsida > Fabales > Fabaceae > Castanospermum > Castanospermum australe. Next base: position 772,345 of record NSJW01000017.1, read on the forward strand.
TAATATTTATTTAAAATATTAAACACTTAATAATATATGATTAAATGATAATATAAAAAAATTTACTCTAAGAATTAATCAAAATTAAATCTTAAATATAAATAAGGAGTAACTCGTTAGTTTGTGCATCCCATTATCTTATAAAACCCAAACATCCAAATTTTAGACTCATTTACTTATTGTTCCTCTTTGAAGTTTATGAGTGAGGAGACTTGCAAAAACGACTTAGACAACCAGATCAATGGGTGCTCAAGAAATAGTATACTCATAGTAAGTTAGAGTTGAATGCCATATTTGAGAGGGATGAGCCTCTATTTATGTTTTGAAAAAAATTCTTAAATACTTTTAGAATATTATATCTATTGATTGATATTTCATTTAAATTTTATTATATAATATTTTATATTTAATTTAATAATATGTATGGTTATACTATCTACATATTATAATTTTAATAAATTAAATGTAATATTTTATGAGTACATAAACATTCTCGTGCTTTAGGTTCAAGATTAGTTACTGTACTTATGGGTCGGATTGTGATCGGTTGAGACCAGAACTATCAAACCCAAAAAATCAGACCGGGTTTATTTTCTCAAACAATCCAATATCCTTAGATTGAATCCTAATTAAGGCATTTTACTTGAAGTTTATGCTGACTGTTTTGTCTCATACATTACCTTATATTTTCTTTGTTATAATAAAATTGCTAAGATTCAAACTCGCAACCACTAACTTTAAAGATAATTCAAAAATTATAAATAATTTTCAAAAAGACAAAATAAATTATTTACTTTATAAAAAAGTCTAATAAATGTAACCAAAATATTGTATTAATAAAACAACTATATATATTTATTATATAATAAAAATTGTTTAAATAGTAATTGTTAATATAAATAAAATTATGCCAAATTAAAAACATGCTGCATGAATTTATACGAAGTAATTTGGATTTTTTTTTAAATAAAAAGTAAAGAATTATTACAACTGATATAAATTATTGTAGAACACTATCAATGTGGCTTTACATATATCCATAAATAAATATGATAATAGAGAACGTGTTATACTTTTTTTTTTATATATTATGTTTCTAGCATGACTCAAATAGTACAAAACTATTAATTTTTTAGATCATTAATATAGAGATTTGTTATTGAATAATAATTAATAATAACTAAGTTTCTTTTATGTAATTTTTGTTTTATCATCCAACATATTCTTCATTATTATATTTATATTTAAATTTATATATGGTTTTTACATCGATATTTTTCTTATAAATTTATATGAAATTTAAGCATTTTTTTTATCTATCTAACTCTTGTTCATTTAACCAGCCTTACCATTATCATATAATATTACATAACATATTTATTTTGTAATAATTAATATATAATATAAATATAGATATATAATTAATTATTATTTTCATACGATGCATGAGTTTATAAATATTTTATATTATTTAAAAAATTATTTAAGATAATTTGAATTTATTAGTTTCATCTAAATTATATTAATATTTAATATATTTATTTTCAAAAAAAATATAAAAGAGTAAGATATGAAAAGTCATATCAAAATAATGAGAGAAAATTTAAGATATTTTATATTATTAAAAAATATTTAATTGTTTAAAATAATTCATATTTTTTAAATACATATTAAAAAAATTAAATTACTATAAATTGTTTTAAAATTGAAAGAATATGAAAATAAATTCTTAATGGGAAACAACCAATGGAGCGCATTGATAGATATTACAATATATGTTTTAACTTTTAACGATAGAATTGTAAAGGTCTTAATTTTCTTATTTTTCATTAATTATTTTTCTTTTGGTTTTAATTAAAAAGATTAAATTATTTTTATTCAAAAATTTTTATTTTAATTAAATATTAATTAATTATATTTTTATTTGAGAAAGATAATTATAAATAGAAACACCTATTTTTTAATTTAATTATGCAAATAATTAGTAATGTGAAAACATAAACAGAAACACCTTTTTCTTATTTTTTATATTATTAAATTTATTTTAAATGTTTAAAAAATTATATCAAAATTTAAATTTTAAAATAAATACAAAAAATAAATATTATCACTTGTGAAATAAATTTAAAAGAATATACATTTTCATATAATTATCACAGTAAAATAATAATATTTAGATCTCATAAGAATATTTAAATGAGTTGAGGATGATCATCATCAATAAAACTGAAGTCAATTTTACATCGAATGCACTGACTCAATTTTTTTTTTTTGGATTAATGCACTAACTCAATTTTATTTTATATACAATATATAGGAATATAAATGAATAAAATAACATGCTATTTTGGATTTTGCAGTTCCACGCTTCCTCTTCCTCCTTCATCAGCCAGATTCCACTTTCGTACACTCTTTTCTCTGATTGAGGGGTTTAAGGAGTTTGGTGTTAGGGTTTTAATTTGATTCTCTCTTTTCTTTTTTTTTTTTCTCTAAAACAGTTTCGGGGATCCAGATTCAGAGATTGTCAACATCATAATTTACCGATTCACAGCGAGTTGTGTTTCCCCAAACTCGTCTATGGCAATTTCCCAGGAGCTCTACCCCTCCCAAGATGACCTCCTCTACGAAGAAGAGCTGCTGCGAAACCCCTTCAGCCTCAAGCTGTGGTGGCGGTAACTTATTACTCGATCAGAAGCTCCATTCAAGAAGCGCTTCGTCATCTACGAGCGAGCCCTCAAGGCCCTCCCCGGAAGCTGCAAGCTTTGGCACGCTTACCTTCGCGAACGCCTCGAGCTTGTTCGGAACCTGCCCATCACTCACTCCCATTATGACATCCTCAACAACACGTTCGAGTGCGCTCTGGTGACAATGTACAAAATGCCCCGGATTTGGATCATGTACCTGCTAACTCTGACGGAGCAGAAATTGCTCACTCGCGCCCGAAGAACCTTTGATAGGGCCCTTTGCGCACTCCCCGTGACCCAGCACGATCGCATTTGGGAGCCATACCTTTTGTTCGTGAGCCAAAAAGGTATCCCAATAGAGACTTCTCTTCGGGTTTATCGCAGGTATTTAAAATGCGACCCTACCCATATTGAAGATTTTCTTGAATTTTTGGTTAATTCAAGTCTCTGGCAAGAGGCGGCAGAAAGGTTGGCTTCGGTTCTGAATGATGACCAGTTTTATTCGATAAAGGGAAAAACGAAGCATAGGCTATGGTTGGAGCTGTGCGATCTGCTCACCAGACATGCCAATGAAGTCTCCGGGTTGAATGTGGATGCCATAATTAGGGGTGGGATAAGGAAATTCACGGATGACGTGGGGCGACTGTGGACATCACTAGCGGAGTATTACATTAGGAGGGGTTTGCACGAGAAGGCGAGGGATGTATTTGAGGAGGGAATGTCCACTGTCGTCACGGTAAGGGATTTCAGCGTGATATTTGATTCCTACGCACGGTTTGAAGAGAGCATGCTCTCTTATAAGATGGAGGAAACCGTCTTAAGTGATGAAGAAGAAGACAGTGATGAAGAAATTGGCATTGAGGAGGATGAAGATATTCGTTTCAAAGGAAGATCCTCAGAACAGGACTTTGAGAAGTCGATTTTACATGGGTTTTGGTTAAATGACAAAAATGACATAGACTTGAGATTGGCTCGATTTGATTATCTTATGGAGAGGAGGCCAGAATTGGCTAATAGTGTACTTTTGCATCAAAATCCTCATAACGTAGAACAATGGTACCGAAGGGTGAAGCTTTTTGATGGTAATCCTACTAAACAGATAATGACTTACACTGAAGCAGTAAGGACGGTTGATCCCATGAAGGTAGTGGGAAAGCCTCATACTTTGTGGGTTGCTTTTGCTAAACTGTATGAACATCACAAAGATCTTGCCAATGCTCGAGTCATATTTGACAAGGCTGTACAAGTGAACTACAAAACTGTGGATAATCTAGCTAGTGTGTGGTGTGAGTGGGCAGAAATGGAGTTGAAATATAAGAATTTCAAAGAAGCACTTGATCTTATGAGGCGGGCTACAGCGGAGCCATCAGTTGAGGTCAAACGAAGAGGTATTCAGTATTACTACGTTGATCTCGTTCACATTTTCTTGTTCCTGATGTGTTGTACTTTAATGCTTTTGGTAACCTATTTTGAAGATGGAATTGTTCCATATCTACATCTAGGAATATTAACGATCTTTTGTTACATTATTGTACTCAAAATCTAACAGCTATTAAGTTTGAATTAAGCTTTAGTGAGTAAAATGCTGGTTTGTCGTTAATATGATTTACAACTATTTTGAATTGTACATATATTTTATGGCCATACGATCTTACAGCAGAAATTCTGATCTCAGTTCAATTCGAACCCAGTTAATGAGTATGTCATAGAGTATTATTGGCGCATTATTACATGAATCACACCTTCATAAAAGAGAAGCCTAGATCTCTCATGCCGATGAATTGAATAACACCTTCATAAGGGAGACTATTAAATTTTTTATGCTTAGATAACACTTAATTACATTGATAAAATTAAATGTCTTTCCTTCATACTACATAACCATTGCTGAAACATATTCTTTAGCCATTCTTTCCATGACTGGTATTTTTATTTTCTTCCCCACCAATTGGAAATACTAAGTAGGAACGTCTCTGATATAAGTTAAGGACAATTTCACTTTCAATTTTTACTCACCTGTAAGACAATTGCTTAATGAAAGTCTTGGGTGCATTTTTTCCTTAGCTACTTTAAACTTGACTGTGGGCAGTAGGTTTTGATTTTTGTCCTGGATACATACTTATTTCATGATCCTTTTAGATGAAAACAATTCTTTATATGAGTTCTTTATAGTTATAGTTTTTTTAACTTAGTCCAAAAAACTGTTTGAGTATGATACTGAGACAGCTTTTAATTGTAAGTTTAGTTGCTTAAAGTTATAATTGGATCTGTAGAAGTACTGTTATCACTGCGTTTCTGAAAGGCCTTCAATATTCTTGGGCTACACTAGCCTTGTCGATCATAAAATGACTTTGTCTAAGCTAATCATAGCATGTTCAACGTATGCAAACATTTTAGTGTAGGAGGATAAGAAGATTCAGGTGGGGGATAAAAGACCTTGAATGTTTGCGTAACTATGATGATATGTGTTAGATATAAAACCATTTATGTGGTTTCACTCAATAGCTTAAGCTTTTGGAATAGTTAGTTCATGACATGGTATTAGAGCCTCCATAACCAAGTGGTCAGGAGTTCGATCCTTGCGGCCCCCATTCTTCACAATTAAGTTGAATTTCATGCACAAAGTAAGGTAGGCCTGTGCGTTGTCCACGTTTCAAGCCCAAAGGGCTATTACATTAGGGGGCGTGTTAGATATAAAACTATTCATGTAGTTTCACCCAACAGCTTAAGCTTTTGGAATAGTTAGTTCATGACAATATGATAGGTTGAGAGGTAGTGTACGATATTTGTAGCTTTCTATTTGACAGAAAAGTGAAAGATAATTTATGTCAGACTTCAATTAGTATTTGATTGAGGATTCATGTGGTCCATCATATAGACATGGAATTAAGGCTTATCTGTGTTGTTTTTATTAGGCACTTGGGAATCCCAAAGACTTGTACATCCATTGTGTTGCTCACGTGATACAGCCATACCTATTGTAATATTGGTCGGTTTTCTATGTTGCATTTCTTGTACATTAGTGGGATTGTTTTATTGATAATAGAACAGCGATAAATTGTAGAAAGCATTTGATTGCAGGTATATCTAATACACATGTATATGGATTGCTGTTGTTTGAATGAGAAGCTGTTTATAAAAATTGTAATGTTATTCTTTTTCTTTATGAAATTGAACTTTGCATCAAATGCCTTTATGCAATTATTTGAGTAGTTAGTGGGATCTGAAGAAATAGTTTTTGATTGATTTTATTCTTCTTTAATATTATCATGTTTGTTGGGGGAGTGAACTAACTTGAGATTTGTCTCATGTTTTACTTTTAGTGGCTGCTGATGGGAATGAGCCCGTCCAGATGAAGCTCCATAAGTCCTTGAGATTATGGACCTTCTATTCAGATTTGGAGGAAAGTCTGGGTACTTTAGAGTCTACTCGGGCTGTTTTTGAGCGGATACTGGATTTACGAATAGCAATGCCACAAATAATCATCAATTATGCATATTTTCTGGAGGTATGGAGCAATTTTTTTTTAATACATATCTTTTTTGGGTTTTACTTCTACTGGTTTTGGTTAATTGACAAATCGTTACATTGACTTATGCAGGAACATAAATAGTTTGAAGATGCCTTTAAAGTTTATGAAAGAGGTGTGAAGATATTTAAGTGCCCGCATGTTAAGGACATATGGGTTACATATCTATCCAAATTTGTGAAGAGATATGGAAAGACAAAATTGGAGAGAGCGAGAGAGCTATTTGAGAATGCCGTTGAAACAGTATGCACATTGTTTATTGCTCAAATCTAACTGTTCTTTAAGTATTATTTCTTTACAAGTTTTACAATGATGATATTTAAAGTGTGTCAAATATAGAATTATAGATAAATCTTATTCCTGTGATATTTTCTTAAATTATCCATAATCAATTGTCTGCTTGAGCTCAATATTTTTGTCTTTCATATGGTTGTAGTTTCTATTACTAAAGATGAACTTATAACTAATTAGAGATTTTTACATGAAACATTAGATTTGATGAGTCAATGTAGACTAATGCTGATACATAGGCATGAATCCTTTGATGCAATTAAGCTTATATGATATTATAAGGCTTAGGGTGCTTTAAATATAATTGTCCTGCATGTTGAAGAGTATATTTCAATTTTGTAAGGCCACCTGCTGTTTTAGGGTTGAAAGGTGGTTCTGCAATTTGAGATGGATGTTATTACTGTTCTTTAGCTGATCAAATAGGTCTCAATGAAATATGTTCCAGTTAGGAGGGGAGGAACACTTCTGGCCAATGAGAATGGTTTGAAACTGTGTTTTAACTTGTAATTAGGGGATTTATCAATATATGCTGGATATAGGTCGAAAAACGGGACACTAGATAGGGCAGGTGAAATTCTATGTTATATTGATAAAGAGCAGGATGGTGTAAGTGAAAGCCAACCTTTACTGTGTTTGCGATACTAATTTGTGCTGCATCTATTTGTGTACTCTTTACAGTATTATACTATTATTATATTTGCAGAATTTTGAATGCACTAGAGTAACCTTTACCAAAAACTTATATTGTATTGAAGTTTTGATGTATTGAAAAAGTGTCTAGTTTGTCAAAGATCATAACAAGTCTTTTGGTTAATTAATTGTGTTATTTGATGATATTTTATTTTCTGAAATTTAGTTTGGTTTGCGTCAGAGATAACCTTTGAATGCTGATAATGTATTATGATCCTAACCTTATCCATCTTTTGGGTGCATGCTTGCCAAACAGGCGCCAGCTGATCAAGTAAAACCTCTTTACCTGCAATATGCTAAGCTGGAGGAGGACTATGGACTAGCAAAGCGAGCTATGAAGGTCTATGATCAAGCAACTAAGGCTGTTCCTAACAACGAGAAGTTAAGCATGTATGAAATATATATTGCTCGTGCAGCTGAGATATTTGGTGTGTACCCAAAACAAGGGAGATCTATGAGCAGGCAATTGTATGAAATATGTATTGCTCGTGCAGCTGAGATATTTGGTGTACCCAAAACAAGGGAGATCTATGAGCAGGCAATTGAGTCTGGTCTTCCAGACAAGGATGTCAAAACTATGTGCTTGAAGTATGCTGAGCTGGAAAAAAGCTTGGGAGAAATTGATCCGGCTCGTGGAATATATGTATTTGCCTCTCAGTTTGCAGATCCACGATTTGATCTGGAATTTTGGAATAAGTGGCATGAGTTTGAGGTTCAGCATGGAAACAAAGATACCTTCAGAGAAATGCTTCGTATTAAGCGGAGTGTCTCTGCAAGCTACAGCCAAGTTGGTTTATTCTATACATTTTCTTTTTCCCTGTAAGTCTGTATTCTTGATATCATCTAAGTTTGCGTTTATTCTAAATTGTACTTCTTTTGTTTTTCCGGACACATTTTATACTGCCTGAATATCTTATGTAAAAGGATCAAACTGTGAATCTTGACGAGGCCAAAGACAAATTGAAACAGGCTGGGATCCCTGAGGACGAAATGGCTGCTTTAGAAAGGCAATTAGCCCCAGCAGCTAACGATACACTGACTAGAGATAGAAAAGTTGGATTTGTAAGTGCTGGAGTGGAATCACAGTCTGATGGATGGATAAAAGCTAGTGGCAATCATGAGGATATCGAGTTACCAGAGGAAAGTGACTCTGAAGATGATGAAAAGGTTGAAATTGCACAAAAAGATGTTCCTTCTGCTGTTTTTGGGGGTTTGATTCGAAAGAGAGACGAGAATGAAAAGAATGGAGAAGTGGATGGTGCTAAAGATAAGGATAATGAGAGTCGGCTTGGTGCCCTTGAGAGAATAAAGAGGCCAAAACGAAATTAAATGTTGGGTCAGAGTAGTCAGCATGAAGTAAGTTTTGATAGCAGTGAAAGTTTTGATTCTTTGTATTATGCACTAACATCAATCTAACCAGAGTTGTCAACTCTATTTCAGACATGTATATCTTAACAGTAAATTGTAGTTGTTAAGTTGTAACCTTTGTATTCCTTTTCAAATCAACAATATTTTCAGCTTAGGGCCACAAAAGTGCCAGCAAGACATGTCTCATTTTGTGATCAGTTATATACAAATATTAAAATTTAATGTAAAACTAATGTGAAAAAAGTGATGTTCAAATATTGGCTATGACAGAGATATTTGAAAATGATTTTTTTTTCTTTTCGAGGGATTTGTTCGAACCCAGAAGAATGACATTTTTTTGGTCATAGAATGAGAGATATAAATATGTAAGTGTTAAAAATTGAAAAAAAAAATATTAATGATAGAAACGCAATTGTATTGAATGGTAACCAATACAAGGTGTAATAACTAATACGATTTCTATTAAGTATATAAGAAATATACTATAAAGTGATAAGTCAGGCGAAATTCAAAATTCTTTAGGTATTATATATACAAATTTGCCAAAATTCCAATTTTCTACTAAGTGGAGAATCGCCTCCTAAGTGCATAGAAATTAGAATCGCCAGTTTCTTTATTATGAAAAATTTGAAAAAAATGGAACAATAACAATTTTGAAAACAAAAATCAATCTGTTTCTTAATCGATGACTAAAGTAAAGGATAAACGGTATGATTTTCTGGAGTTTTATCTTGTGCTCTCTCTGTTTGCTTACTTGCCCGGGAGGTTTGCTTGGGTGTAATTATCCAATTTTGTTATGATTTTTAAATGGCGTATTTGCGTGGTCTCGAGAGGTTTCTTAATAAAATTTCATTGCTACGTTTGAAAAAAAAAATTACTTTATCGTGAAATATTTAGGTTTCTTTCATTAAGTACTGATACTTTGATTAGTTATTAAGTAATTAATTATTAATTGTTAATTATATTTTAAAATAAAAATTTATAAATATTTAAAAACTCATTAACAATATTAACATTTTGGACAAAAAGTAGAGTAACACAAGGTGTAGGCAAAGATATCATTGCAAGAACCGAACGTATTGTTCCTAAGGTGCTGTGACATGTGACTAATTAGTGCATATCTTCCTTAAGGAGAAATTTTTAAATATTCTTATCTTAAAATAATACACCAAATCAATTAAAAACATAATATGTCATTCACAAGATAACACACAAGCTAGTGTTGAACACGAATTATGTATGAGCTATGAACTCAGTTTTTATAGTTTTGTCTAAGCTTTTATTATTGTCGTTCCTTTTTTGGGCTGACCTAATTTCTATGACTTCTTGTTTCGCTCTCAATTGAATAAAGACGGTTTTCATATATAATAATATTATTCATTCAATATATTTTTATATATTTTTTTCACTCTTTTTTCTTTTGAGAAGAAAAAAAAAGAAAAAAGGTGAATTGCTTTTTCTTTTCCCTTTTTTTAAAAAGAAGAATGTGTAAAGAAGAACGTGAATTTCTCTCTCTTCTTTCTCTTCTTTCCCCACCTGCATCACCACTTTTCTTCCTCCTTTAGAGCGGGAGGACTGTCGTCTTCCTCTAATAGCAACCCTTACTGTCTCCATTTCTATGTTTTTGTGTTTTTTTTTTTCAATAACCTGTTCAAATCTGTTAGATTTGAGCTATCTTGAACCATTTTTGTCTTCTTAAAGGTAGATCTTGTGTTCTTGTTGTTCCCCTCATGGGTAGTTTCCGTCTTCCTTGTGTGGGAGTTTTCTTCGAGTCCCTTTGTGGCTCTGTGTCTCCTCAGTTTTGCAGGTAGATGAAATTATTAAAGCTACTTTGGATGTGGATGAAATGCAATCTTCAATCTACAGCACGTTTTGTGTTAAGTCTCTTTTAAAAAAATGTTTAGTTATCGATAATTTTTGGGTAAAAAGTAGAGCTTACTGTCATTTTTTAGTTCAATTTGTAACTGTATTTGTTTCATTTAATTGTAAGATCCGATGTATCTTGTTCAATTTGTAAGTGCTGTTGAACTATTTTTAATGTGGTTAATTTTATTTCTTGTAAAAAAAAATAAAGAAATGTAAAAATGTAATCTATGAATAATATTATTATTGTTTGGTATATTTCAACTTCTTTTCTTCTTATTTTCACAATCACTTTTTTATTATTATTATTATTATTTTTGGGTGGACTTTCACAGTGATTTAGTGTGGGAAAGCCAATTGCTTCACTCATTTTAGGGGCTGTATGTTACTCTACTTTCTAATGAAAGTGGAGATCTCAAAGCAGTTTGTTATTTGAATTTAAATCTGGTCGACAAGTACAAATTCGATCTCATGCCTATCATAATTCATACACTACATGGCCCCAAGAAAAAAAAGTCTACACTAGAAACTCTATTTTAAGAGAAACGTATCTCTTCTATACCAGTTCCATTAAACGTATCTATTTTAAGAATTTAATATGTGTAAATTAAATTCTTTAGCTTTGTTCATGAAACTAATCAGGTATGGTTGTTTTATTTTAATATTAAAAAAAATTAGAAGAACTTGTAACTAATTAAGGCTGAAAAAATCAGTGACAAATTAACATCGATGGAAGAGAGATAGAAGAGAAGCACGTATCCATGCATACATACGTACGTGCTTAACAAAACCGAACAAAGCGAAAGAAGAAAAAGAATGACCAATTAAACATCACACCTATCCATTCAAACTAATACTATGACAAGAGACACGACCAATAACAACCAGTAAACAATCCTAAATTTCCTGTAAGAGGTTCTGTAATTTCTTTCCTATACACACCTCAATAAAATAGTCATGACACTGACTCAACCATAAACTTATATTATGGCAAAAACTAAATTAAAATATTTTCACAACATTTTTTTTATATAAAGATTTTGATCTTCTGTTCCTATAAAAAAAAAAAAAATCTATCCACAATAGACATAAGATTAATGGCTACCGCGGTTAATCATCTCCATGTACTGATTTAACGAGTCTTGTCTTTGCAACCTCATCTCTTGGTTGAACTTCCGTATGAAAGCCTCCACGCGCCGATTCAACTCGTCCTGACTCAGCGACGGCTCTTTCCTCAGCTTCCCAGCAGACACCGGAGGTGGTGCCTGATTGGTGCGGTCCTTGAACGTCTCCGATTTCTTCACGGTCACACTCGCGTCCAGTGGGCCCGCGCTGCCCCTCTTTTGCCACGTGTCGCACTTCTTCATGTGCCTGCTTAACGGCATCGCTCGACCCTCCGTTATCGCCTTCCACGTGTTCTCCAGCGTCTCCTGCTGTTTCGGCTTCGCTACCCTCAACGCCCTTCCACCTACGACCAAGTTTACACTATGCTTGAAGTTTGAAGTTTGAACTTTATTTTGGAACTACATGCAAATTGCAAAAACGACAACGCTGCTATAGCTCTTCACACTTGAGTACTCTAGACTCTAGTTTATTTTTTTGTGGCTATGGAAAAAAATTAAATTAATGAGAGGAGTTGATACCTTCAGGACTGGATTTGAGCGGTTTCCGGTGACTAAACCTAGCAGAAACGAGAGGTTTCTCCGTCGGCGAGAGATACACCGGTGGAATCTCCGTCGAATCCATCCTCTTCAGCGGTGTCAACGTGGCCTCCATTCCGTCGTCGATTGCTTTCTCGTCTTCTTCTTCGACTGCGGCTGAACCGTTCACCACCACGGCCTTCACCTCCAGAACCGGCGGTTCTTCTCCGCTCGGTTCATACACAACCAACGGGGATTTCATCTCGTAAGCAGGAACGGCCGGGTCAATGGGCGGAGGAGTTGGTCTCGCGAGGTCGTTCACAGCGGCGGAGCGGTGGAACCTGGAGGACGCGGCGATGCTGATGATGATGACGTTGACGATGACGTAGAGGTAGGGAGGCTTGAAGCACAAGAGGCAGCAGCTCCAGACGAGAGGCACGTGGGTGGCGAAGAACGCCATGGCCAATGGAACAGAGACCTTGAGTCCCAACGCCGTGAAAAGAACAGCGGTGGAGATGAGGAAAACTTTCAGAGAAAGGATCCACGCCATGTTAGCCGGAAAAGTTGATGAGCTTTGAAGAGCGATGAGTGATGAGAGTCCGTTCGAATCCGAAGGAGGATTTATAGAGAGGGACTGTAGGGACGCGGGCCATGATGAAATGTTAGCCGTTGGATATACAGAATCCATTTGGGTGTGTGCGATGGCCTACTCGTGTCGGAACTCCCATGCTTCTTTTGGGGCCCACCATTTTTTCATTTTACTTTTTTTTGTCTGAAAAAATAATGGTAATATCAACTATATTGTAGATAAAGTGAAGATGAGAATAAATTTTTATGTGAGGATAAAATAATAAAAGACTCATCATATACAAATTTACTTTTATTTTTTTCTTGTACTAAATATATACTAAGTTATGGTGGAGCCACGGAACCAGTCTAAGAAATCGAACTTTCTTAATTATGGTGGGTGATCGACAATGAAAAAGGCAAATGATGAAATGAAAAGTGAATTCTTATTTTTTTTTTCTTCTTCTGTTGTCACTTTTTTGACTTGAAAGTTTATAAAATAATGAATAGTTTTTAAAGAGAAAAACACAATTCATGTCTCACTGTTTATTTCCTCTTTAAATCATGCCTGTACCATAAGCTTATGAATTAAGTTATCTAAAGTTTAGTTACACAATTTTTTGCAACCAATTTTCTTTAGCTTACCCTATTTACCAATATATATAAAAGGACATGTCAAGTAAGACTATTAACTTCATGCTGGGTAGAATGGTAAAGGGAGTTGGTATTTGAAGGTGTACGGTAGAGAATCCAACAGTGTTACTAAAAAAAAAAAAAAGCCTTGAAGGTGTGAAGCAACATGTGGAATATTCGAGAGAACTAGGGATTCCCCAACGGTCAATCTGACCGTTACTGAAGGAGGCTGTAGTATGACCCCGAAACGCGGGAACTTTGGGTGTGGTCGAGGGCTCCGCTTCGCATGTGCCTTACTGCTAAGTGCTAACCACTCAATGACAATATAGATGTTGTATCATTTAATTCTTTTTTTTTTAAATCACTTATTTATAACCTCCAATTTAAACCACGCTTATCAAATCGAGTTGATTTAATTAGGAAGATTGAGTTTTGTCCATATACAACTACTCAATTCTTGATAAACAATTACCTACTAAAATTTATGACTCTAAACTTCTGCTAAAAAAAAAAAAATCTCGCTATTCGTTATATTTCTTGTGCCCACTACATATATTAATTAAGTATGGACTTATAGATATACATATTCATACACTTACTGTATAACTTAAATTTTGTGTATATTTATCATAACATCCTTATTGTTCCTTATGCCCAGTTAATAAATTTTTATTTAATCATATTTTTATATTTTTATTTCATAAAGTTTTGGTTTTGACTCTATTAGTTTCAATTTTAATAATATTTTTTCATTTTTAAAAATTAATATAAATTAAGCCCCACTTTTTGAGCAAAAATAATGCAACGTCAGCAACAACCCACATCAACAAAGATGTCAACGCCAATTCTGCTAGTATGATGATATTATTTCTGTTGATGTAAAAAAGCACAGGATGGTGAACTGCTTAACCCACGTCCTTTTTTTGATGTGAGTTAATCATTTCACCCACCTGTGTTTTTTTTTTGAGCAAATTAACATTTCGAATTACAACTTTACAACTTACAAGGCTCCATGTCTTTGTTGCTTTGCAAATTAAGGTCGATGGTATATCATGATATACTAGGAATTGGCTATTATGGAAGGGGGCGTTATTTTCCTCGGAGACAGGATGCACTCATATAGTGTTAAGGGGGATATATACTGACAATGTCATGATTCATGAACCCACTTATCTGATACTGGTCATCAATGAATCTTTTGGTTTGGATAACATTTTACAAGACTACGTTCCCTGTTTGATCATTAGCCTCTTTTTTTTTTTTTTTAATTGAGAGAATATGAAACAGATTTATCACTTTGTCCTTAATATGTTAATTCCCCTCGCTATTTTGCTATTAGATTATAAGTGATTCACCCCTAAAATTAATCTAAAGCAACCTTGAGACAGCAAAACTTGAAGGCTTCCCTAAAGAATTTTTTTAAAGAAAGAGAAACTTTACGTTCTGTAAAAAGGTAAAAAGAGAAATATTGATTTGAATACCTTTTTTGACCTAAGTCAATTACTTATTTATAATTAGTTTCATGAATCAACATGACTATTCAAATTAAGTCACATTTATTCAGAATTTAATCAATAAACAATTATTAAAATATTTCAAATTAGGAAATCAATAATTAAAAATTAAATATCAAGTACTTTTGAAATATAAATAAATTATTTAATAAATATTTCAAATCACTTAAAATTTGATTACAATTATTATCTAACTTTCTTCCAAAACTAATCTTGCAAACAAATTATCCAGCATATCAATCGAGATTCCCAGTTTGGTAAAACTGTGTCTAATTATTCTAGCCAGCTTTTAGATTCACCTCCATCCGTTTCTTTTTTAATGATGTAGTGTTTGCGGATTTAGAATTTGCAGTTCATATACGAAAACTATGAAGGGATAATAAAGAGATAGTGTACACACGCCCAAGAGCCTTTAGCACCAAGTTCCTTTTGGCAACTGTGTGATTCCAAATTTAAATCTGTTCACTTTGTCTCAACTATAGTTAATTCTCTTCCTCTCAACATGCCCCAGATTATAAACCTTTTTTTTTTTAAAAAAAAAAGAGAAACAGAAACATTACATCAAGACGGTTGGGATGTTGATCAGTATTTATTGTCTGTAATTAAGAAACCACATTCGACTTGTTCACACGGGAATATCTTTACTACATAATAAAATTGCATTAGTTATTATGATCACTGTAGGTGGACTTGGTAAGTAAGCTACATCATGCAACCGCCTCATTATATATATTTTATTTCTTCGGTTAATTTTTATTTATCATTTAAAACAATTATATAAAAATTAAGAATGTTATTAAATAATCTTAATTATAGAAAAATGTATTTTAATATGATTAAATTATCTTTTTTTTATTTTATTAATATTTTTTTTCTTTTTTAATTTTACATATCTTACTAATTCTCTCTTCATTAAAAGATAAAATTAAAATTAAAAAAATTAATTAATACTTATTTAATATTATCAAATGATAAATATTTTAAATAAAAAAATTTTATAAAACGATAAATAAAAGTGAACGAATAGAATAGTTTACACTTCCCTCCCTCACTTGCCTTAAACTTTAAGATTTTATATTTATTAATGTTAGATTAGTAAGATTATTCGTGTGATGTACAAAAAAATTAAAAAAAAATTATGAGAACAATAATAGTCAGTTTGATATAGAGATAAAAAATTAAAAAAAAATAGAAGATTAAAAAATGAAATAAAAAATATTGATGGAAGAAATAAAAGAATAACAAAAAGAAAATTTTTTGAAGACCAATTAAAATGTTCGAGAGAATTTAAAACCATAATCTATTAACTATACGAGATAATGAATATATTAAAATATTCAAAATCTATATAATCATTATTCACTCCTTAATTATTATTTATTAAAATTAAATATTAATTTTTCTTTTTACATAACAGAATTAAATTTTATATGTCAAATTCAAATTATACTTTTTTTTAAAAAATATCATAATTGATTATGGTGGAGCCACTGAGCCAGACCAAGAAATCGAACTTTATTAATTATGGTTGGTGATAATGAAAAAGTGAAATAAAAATAGTGTACACACGCCCAAGAGCTTTAGCACCAAGTTTCCTTTTGGTAACTATGATTCCAAATCTAAATCTTAAGTTACTTCGTCTAAATTTTAATTTATTTTCTTCCTCTCAACACCATATTATAAACCTTTTTGATATATGAAAAAAAAAGAAACAAAACATTGCATCAACACGGTTGGGAGAGTATTTATTGTCTATAATTTAGAAACCACATTCCACTTGTTCACACGGGAATATCTTTACTACATAGTAAAATTGCATTAGTTACTACGATGACTATAGGTGAACTTGGCAAGCAAGCTACAACATGCAACTGCCTCATTAATTATATATGCTAAAATTTTATTTTAATCTTTAAAGTTTAATCGAAGTTTTAATTTATTTTTAAATATTTTGTTTGTTTCAATTTCATCTCAAATATTATAAAATTGTATCAATGTGATCATTAATGCATCTATTTTACTAATGTCATTTTAAATTCATTTTATGAAATTAAGTTCATTTTAATGATGTAATCTTTTTAGGCTTATTTTTATAGTAAAATTAATTAGTAAAATAAACTTAAAATAATATTAATAAAATAAACACTGTTAGTGAAAATAATCACATTGATACAATTTTATAATATTTGAAACGAAATTGGTATATATTAAAATTTTGATATTAAATTAAAATCTCGATTGATCTTAAGGTATCAAAATAGGATTATAGCCAATTATATATAATTTAGTTTACACTCCTCATCTGCCTTCAACTTTTAAGATTCTATTGCAAAATTAGACATGGATGGTCACTATAATTTGATTGATTTCCAATTCCATGCAAACTGAAGTAAGCTTGGAAGAAGAGCATTGACTTCTGGTTAGGGAACAAGGCATGCACATGTGGGCAAATACAGGAATGGCACATATTTGGCATTGGATATTGTACTATATGAGTGCCTATCTTAGTCGTGGGTGAATCTGGGTCACATGTGCCTGTGGGCCATCTTTAAGATCATACAAATAAGTAAAAGAAAATAAGCAAGAGGAAGAAAGGTCTAGCTAGTTCCAGCGAAGAGGATAAAAAATATTCTGAGTTTTTAAGATTCAATTCTCTGCAATGTCTGACAACGGGACAATTTAAGTGATTGATTATGACACCGAATTAAATCCAAATTCTTAATTTGGACTTTGCAAACCGCAATTTGAGGGTTATCTGGAAGAAATGTACGCGTAACGCTTATTTGTCGCCACTTGTTGATCCAAACGGAAAGACAATTACCCACTTCAACAGTCACAGACCTCAGCTCTACCAGCTGGTTTCGATCTCTTGGTGGTAAGAGATAAAATGGTCGGTTCAATAAAAAAACAAAAAAACCAAAAGCTATAACCTTCGGAGCTTTCTCAAATTGATAGATATAACTGGCTCTTTTTGGTCTACGACGGACGAAAGTGCCTCGCAACTGCATAGAAAGTGGAGACAAAAACTAGAAGATGTGATGCAAAGAACCTCTACTCCAAAGATAAAGGAAACTCTCAAGAAGACATGTGATACAGTGATATCCCAAATATAATAAATATGACTTTATTTTTCTGTATTATATATTATGTCTCACGTTAAATGACTTAAGAGATTTAATATGATACATTGATATTTTTTATATATATATTTAATATGATATTTTAATTATAAAATATTTTCACTCAATAAATTAGTCTTTTAAAATATGTTCTTCTCATAATATAATATTATATATATATATATATATATGATAAATGTATATTATTCAAAATTTATTTATAAAAAAATGTGATATTCATATTTTGGGGTAATACATATAGAAGTTTTAAAAAGAATTGCCTATACAGAATTCATAATAACTATATTAGGATGGGAACAGAATTTCGTTATTTCAATATTTGAACTCAGAAGATAAAGAATAAAGAAGAGATAAAATAGAAATTTTAATATTGTCTTATTTTAATATTCCGTAAATGAAATTTTGGATAAAATAGAATCACGATTACGTATTGTTTTAACTAAATAACGGAACCACCATTCTTGGTGAATTAGGAAATAACATAGTCATTTTAACTATATAGCAGACATATTTACCTAAAAAAGAAAAGCAAGCAAACAAAGTCTTAATCAGAGAGGTAATTATAAATTTCTGATATATATACAGTACATATGAACATTTATTATTTTTAGATATTTTGAATTGCCAACTTAATTTTTAGTCAGGATATGGTAGTGAAAAACATGATACTTGCTTATTTTCATATTTTCATACTTGCTAGTGTGAGTTTTTAACATGAGATTATAAGTAATTTAAATATTTAAAAATAATGTAAACACTCATGATCTACGAAGAAAAAAGTATTTGGTGGGAAATTGAAGTCCAGGTGTGTATGTGTGGGCAAACAAGCCTCTTCTATTTTATATTTATTATATATTACTAATATGATTGTCTCTAATATATAGTCTCACATTTTAATTCATCTTCAATTTTTCTTGCCTAATTTTTTGTATTTAAATAAGTTCTATTTAGTACCTAATATGAGTAAATCTCATTGTAATGTCATATGAATTTAATTTTTGTAAAGTTATTCTGTGTGTACTTTTATTAAATTATTGATTGTTCTCTTTTTTTTGTTACATGATTGTTCTCTATTTTAACTACAATTAAAATTAATTTATTTTTATGTAAAATTTATTGAAAATATAGATAAATCATATATTATCATATTAATGACTTTTATTATTTAAAATTAAAAACATACAATTTTTATAAATACTTACTTAATAAAAATATTATTTTTTCTTTAATCAAATATTGGTATATGTCAGTGTGTGAGAGAGATAAAAACACTTTCAATTGCATCCTGCAAATGCTGTTGTTTTTTTCTCACTTCTTGCCTGACGCTGCTTAATGAGGCCTTTTATTCTACTGACCGTACAGCTGTTGGCATTGAACTCCGTAACGTACACGACCAAGTGAACGTTATGATTGAACCACACAAAGAGATAAAGATAAGAAAAGCACTAGTCAGGCTTCGAACTGCCAATGGCTTCTGGGGGGAACGCATGTAGGCCCCTTACTATTACTTAACGAGCAGCTTGGCAATGACAACGTCGTTCGGATTCAGAAAAAACCATAAAAATAAGCTTTGCGCTTCAAATTAATTAATATATATTTGCCTCCAAAAGAAATGGATATGCTTTTGCCATAGAGTGTTTGGTTTGGCTGCTTCTAGAACTAAACACACTGATTTTAATTAATTTTAAGTGTTCATCGTAGCTCAAATCATTTTTTGAATTAAATTTGAGCAGATGTTTATGTTTAAAATTAAATTTCATCATTTTTGAAAAAGAATTGAAAAAGGATGTTTTTTTACTTGTGTAACCCATGGACAAAAGTTATCATCTCTGTATAAAAAATTGTATAAGAAAGAAGAATTTTACGATACTTAGTTCTAGTAATTAGTGATATCTTTTTTATATAGTTAAAATAGGATTTGAATTGGATTTTTTAATCCAAATTTAAGAGATATTTTTAGATAGATAAATCAACACAGATTGTGCACAACTGTAACAAATTTTACTATATTAAAAACTCATTTTTCAGAATTTTCAGTTTTATTTTAAAGTGATAAAATTAACTCATAAAATATTAGTATATTAAAAATAAGTTATGTTTTAGATATAAAAATTATACTTTAATTTTTAAAATTCGTATTATAAAAAAATTATATTATTATCACTTTTAATTTAAAAATATTAAATTTATAAAATAATTTAAATAAATTAAATTTTATAAAAATACTTTTAATTTATAAAAAAAATAATGTGATTATTGAAAAGGATAATACAAATTATGGTGGTTTGTCGGGAGGTGAGCTGAAAGTAAAGAAAAGAAGGGTGCTGGTGATTGGCAGTGGATAATTGAAAGGGAGGAAAGCATTGGTTTGGATTGCGTAGGGTGGTCAAGAACAAGTAAAAGGATAAGAGGCTGAAGAGAGTGTAACGGTAACGGAAACGGTTAGCATAACTCTAAAGTTTGAAGTCAACGGAGCGTCCCAACCACTACGGGAGCCGTTTCCCTGCACCGCCCATTCCTCACGAGAGCCCCACATGTTACTGACTTAATGTTAGCCTTCCCAATATACTATAGAGTGTAAAAAAAAAAAATTATTGTGCCAAATGTTATAAATTAGAAAAAAAATTTATTTTCTCTTCTTTGTCTTACTGTATTGTTCCAATTTTTCTTATTTCTACCATAATTTTTTTTCATATTTATTCTCATGATATTGGAAATTTCTCATGATATTATTCTCAAAGGGATTTTTTATTTTGGGTCACACCATATACCATTTTACAGTATCAAAATGGGTCAAGATTCTTAAGTTGGCCTCCTAAGGCATTGGGTCTGTAAAACCCAATATGAGACAGCATCTTTGGGCCTTTCAAATTGTCTATTATGACAAAAAAAAAATTAAATTGGATCTTATACCCAGTGTTTCCCGAAATTGTTGGTCCCATAAAGCACTTTACGAATTAACTCTTTTGTTTTTATTTCTTTTAGTTTGAACTCTAATTTTTTTGAAAATATTTTCAATAAAATTTTAACATTAATTATTATATTTGTAATTGTTAAAATATTTTTGATAAAAGAAAATACAGAAGAAGAATGATTGGGCCTAATAGTTGTTCTATGAATCTAGATATTAATTATTACATACTTAAGCTATGTAACTAATAATAATTAAATTTTTTTTTAATATTTCATCAAATTCAATTGATAATTCAGTCACACGTGATATTTATGTCAACTATTAATATTATTTTTATATTTTTTACAAAAATAAGTTATGAAATAAAGAAATTATGCATTTAAGTTGGTATAAAATTTGATTTTGTTATACTTTCATGTGTTATTTTATAAAAAAAAGGTCAAAAAAATGTCAATAGATCACATACACATTGCATGTGATAAGATCATTAGTTAAATTTGATGAAATATTAAATAAAAAAATAATTATTATAAATTATATAATTTAAGTATTTATTAGTTATTTTTTATTGAAAGAATGTATATATAACTCACTTAAAATTAAAAAAGTATTTTTATATTTTATATCAATAATAATAATTTTTATAAATAATTTTTTTAATCTCTAATTATATTTAAAAAATTAATTGTATGATATAAAAGTAGTTACTAAAAAGACAAGGAGGGCAATAAATTCCAACTAGACTATTGTACATGTCGTGTTAATATTAGACTTAGAAAAGGCTGAGGGAGTGCTGAAGTCAGCAGATTTAAAAAACTCAGAACCGGGCCGAAGTCTGACTTCATTGAATTTAATCCTACAAAAGATTATTGGTGGGCGGCAACCATCCCGTCTTTACTCCGAGGCTCTCGTCTCCTTTTCTTTAAAGTCATCAAATCAAATTAAGAGTACGTTTGAATATATTTATTTTTAAAAAAAATATTTTTTATATATTTTAAAATATATTTAAATGTAACTTTTAAAAAATAAAAAATTTAAAAAAATTTATTTATTATTTTTTAAAAATTAGTGATCTTTAATTTAAAAAAAATAAAAAAAAGTAATTTTTAATATAATTTTATAATAAAAATATTATTTATTTTTATAAAAAAATTATATTTCATATTTTTTTTAAATAGCTACGTGAATTACATTTTAAATAATGTAACTTAATATAATTAAATGAATAGAGAGAATAATAAATTTATATTTAATAAACATAAATAATTTGACTTTACTTATTTAATTTATAAAATAATAAAAAATTATAATTTTTCAAAAAATTATATTATCTTTTCATAAAATTATAAATATGTATCATTCTGTTAATTTAGAATTATATATTATTTCTTAATTCAAATATTTCAATTCTGTTTAATATTTAATATATATTTCTTTCAAATTTTTAATTACTAATAGAATTTATTTTGAATATCCAAGTGTATAGTCTATAAATTATAAATATTTATTCTTAGTTAATCTACGTAAAAGAATAATATAATATATATAAGTTTCTTTATTTTAATATAATTATTTATTATTATAAATTATAATAAGTTAGATATCAAGTTAAATTAGGAGGAATTTTTAATTCAAATAATATTATTAGAATATAATAATATCTATAATATATTAGTAAATTGTTAATATTTTATGAACAGATTAAATAATTATTTTACTAAAAGATACGTAATTTTATCCTTTTAGAAGAAATAAATTTAATGAATAAAATTAATTTTTATATTTTTATTAAATATATATATCCTTATTTTTTATTTTTTTAATTCAAATTCTTTATAATCTTTTTTCATTAAATTGATTAATTCTTAATCTTTATATTAAAATGAAATTAAAGATTATATATATATATATATAAGAATTCACTTATATTAAGTGTAAGTCTTTAAACACTTATACCACTTAATAATTTTTTATAAATGTTAAATTTTATCAATTTAATTATTAGATTAAAAGTTTTTAGGAAGTAGATCAAGTCTATAAAATTTTATATAATTTAAAAATTAATTAATATTTCATCGCGTCACTTTATTTTAACATATAATATATTTTTTTAAATATAAAAAAATTTAACTATTAAATTATATACCTATAGATATCTAATTTATTTTAAATTTAATATACATAATTATCAAAATAATAACACATAATTTAATAATTAGATTAATTTAATTCTTATTTTATAAAAAAGTATTAAGTGATATAAGCATCTAAGACTTATTAGATTCCTATCCTCCATATATATATATATATAAACTTGAAACTCGTATTCCATTACTTGATATTTTTCGTGGATAGAAATCAAACACAAAGCGGTGGACTTTTCAGACTATGTTCATCTTCATAAATTGTCTGACACGTCGTTCTCGTTACATCCATCCGTTCGTTTCTTTAATTATGCGGTTGAATTAAATTTTATATACATTTATGTTTAGGAGTTTAAAAGAAATGATTTAAAATAAATAAAAAAATTTTTAAAAATAAAAAATAAAAAATATTAATTAATTTATTTTTTTATTTAAATATTATAAATTTTTTAAAATTTTAAGATTTTTAAAATATTTATAAAAATTAATAAATAAAAATTATTTAAATTTTTTTTATAAAATTTTTAAATAAAAAAATAATAAATCTTTAACTTCTTTTATTTTTTTTCAAAATCTCCCCAGCCTTAATTTTGTTAAAAAATAAATTTTACAGTAATATAATTTATGTAATTCAAATAGTATTTATAAAATTTAAATTTAAATGTGTAGTTAAAAAATGCTATTTAATATATTTATTTTCACTAGATTATAATTTTTTAAAAATATAAACTTAATTTTAATTTTTTTTTCACAAAATAACAAAATGCTGCTTATGCTATAAAAAATAGAAAGAAATATGTAAAAAGGATGATATTATGATACTTTAAATTTTCTAAAGGCATTAACATTATTTATATGTAATGAAATATTTATTAATTATTAATTTTTTAAAAAAATTTAAAATTCATAATATTCATTCAATAAGTATTAAGAATTTAACTTTAATTTTAGTATAAAATTTTTTACACTATCATCTAATCATATATTAATTTATATTTTTTTTTGTAATATTTATTAGATTTAATTTCAATTCACTATCAATGTAAAATTTTTTTATACTATTATTGACTGACATGTTATTAAATATTTAAATTTTTAAATAATTATTATTTTTGTAAATATTTTTTTAGTAATTTAATAACTCATAATTAGATGATAGTATAAATTTTTTTATATTATAGTAGATTAAAATTAAACTTATTGTTATTTTAGTTAAATATTGTTAATGATTTAATAATTTATAATAATATTTAAGTCAAAATTAAATTTATTTATTAAATAATTAATAATTAATTAAACTATTGATATTTTATAAATATATGTAAACAGGAGTTATCCCAAAAAAATTGAATCATGATTTGAGTCGGTAAACGCCAACCAAATTCAAATAAAAGACTGTAATACAACCTTTGAATATTACGATTACAGATAGAAGTTCTTTGTCACCGTCAAGATCACATCCTTATTAATGATAGTATAATAAGGTTTTTAAAGTACAAGATTAAATTAAAAAAAATATTAGGTTCTAATAATTTTTTAATTAAATAATTTAATATATTTATTAATTTTTAAATAAATGAATGGTTTTTATTATTTTATTTATAATTCGTAATAAATCCTATGTCTCACGGATTAGTACCTACGCTTAATAAGTTTTTATTCTAAAAAATAATAATTAATAAATATTAACAAATTATTTTAAATATTAATACTTTAACAAAAATTAAAGTATCATAACAACATTCTAATATCATATATTATTGGAGAAAGTTTAACAATATATTTTTAGTATTTTGCGACTTGCATTTAGTCCAAAACCTTTGAATTATTCGTGATTTTATATTAATAAAAATGAAAGTATTTATAATAATAATAATAATAATAATAATAAAATATTCACACACTCTTTCAATTTTTGATCAGTTACATTTATATTCTCTTAATTAAAAATAGTAATTATCACATACTTAAGTTATGCAACTAGTAACAATTAAATTTTTCTTTCAATATTTCATCAAATTTAACTGATAATTCAGTCACACGTGATATTTACGTCAACTATTAACATTATTTTTATATTTTTTACAAAAATAAGTCATAAAATAAAAAAATTATGCATTTAAGTTGGTATAAAATTTGATTTTATTATCACTTTCATGTGTTATTTTATAAAAAAAAGGTCAAAAAAATGTCAATAGATCACATACACATTGCATGTGATAAGATCATTAGTTAAATTTGTTGAAATATTAGATAAAAAAATAATTGTTACAAATTATATAATTTAAGTATTTATTAACTATTTTTTATTGAAAGAATGTATATATAACTTATTCAAAATTAAAAGAGCGTCTTTATATTTTATATCAATAATAATAATTTATATAAATAATTTTTTTTTTAATCTCTAATTATATTTAAAAAATTAATTGTATGATATAAAAGTAGTTACTAAAAAGACAAGGAGGGCAATAAATTCCAACTAGACTATTGTACATGTCGTGTTAATATTAGACTTAGAAAAGGCTGAGGGAGTGCCGAAGTCAGCAGATTTAGAAAACTCAGAACCGGGCCGAAGTCTGCCTTCATTGAATTTAATCCTACAAAAGATTATTGGTGGGCGGTCACCATACCGTCTTTACTCCGAGGCTCTCATCTCCTTTTCTTTAAAGTAATCAAATCAAATTAAGAGTACGTTTGAATATATTTATTTTTTAAAAAAATATTTTAAAAAATATTTTTTTATATTTTAAAATATATGTAAATGTAATTTTTAAAAAAATAAAAAAAGTTAAAAAAATTTATTTATTATTTTTTTAAAAAATTAGTGTTCTTTATTTTATTTTTTAAAAGAGAGAAGTGGTTTTTAATATAATTTTATAACAAAAATATCATTTATTTTTATAAAAAATTACATTTCATATCTTATCTAAATAGTTTTGTGAATTGTATTTTAAACAATGTAACTTTCAACTACGGTATCCTAATACCTTAAATCGAATTCTAACCTCAATTATCATACTACTTAAAGAAAGTAAAATAGAATAACATCAGTAACATGTTGTTAAGCCTTTCGATATATAATTAAATATATTTTTATTGACTCACGTCTTATTTTTCATGACAATGTTACCATAATATATTTAAAAACTACATTGTTGCTATTATGCTAGTCAATTTAATCATATCTTATATATCTTAACTTATTATATCTTACATTTAGATATATTTTTTAGTAATTTTAATATAAATAAAGTGTTTTTATTCTTTTTTATCCAAATAAACTTAAAAGTTTTTATATTATTTAAAAATACTTCTTAAATATTATATCTAAATATAAAATTATTTTTTAAAAAAATATACTAAAAATAAATATATAAAAAATATAAAAGTAATGCTATTCTCCTTGCAATTCTCTTAATATCTTATTAATATTTAATAAAATAAATATTAAATAAAAATATAAAAACATTTAATGGCTTAAAAATATAAAATAAATTCAGTATTTTTTCATTTAATAATTAAAAAAATTATTATGTTGATGGAAAATGTTATATAGTTATAGTTTTTGACAAAGTGATTTGACATGTTTGTTAATTCTTAAATAAGTAAGTAGTCTTTATTACTTTAATTTATCGATATAATTTCCATACTTAAATATAAATAAATTCTGTTAAAAATTCAGATTATTTTTCTTAGAATTTTGTTATATCTTCCTAAAAGTTTCTCCTAATAATCTTTTTAACACTTAATAAAATAAGTATTAAATAAAAAATAAAGTATTTAATATTTTTAAAATATAAAAAATGTTTAAAACTTACTTCATTTAATAATTAAAAAAATTATTAGGTTAATAAATTAAAAGGATATAGAA
This sequence comes from Castanospermum australe, assembly GCA_019955255.1. Classification (NCBI taxonomy): domain Eukaryota; kingdom Viridiplantae; phylum Streptophyta; class Magnoliopsida; order Fabales; family Fabaceae; genus Castanospermum; species Castanospermum australe. The sequence goes on from NSJW01000017.1 coordinate 799,196, forward strand.
TTTTTTTTTTGACAATGTTTATGAAATAATGCATACTATCTATATGAGTCGTATTTATTTGAATATTATTTTATTCAAATAATAAATAAATAGAAATAAATGAAAAAGGAAAAAAAAACTCAATCGCACATATATTTCCAACACTTATATAGATTTTTTTTTTATTGATAACAATTTAGGGTTATGCAATGGGAAGTAATTAATCCTCTCTCGTACATTAGTATTACTCATTTACCTTATGTCAATGAAATTTAAAATGTGAAGTATTTATATATGTGGTACTCAAATTATTTAAGTGTGCCATTTAAAACATAAATTAAACTGCAATGATTTATATTTCACATTATTGCATCTTAAAAAACTACTATAGGGTTGGAACTTGGAATCTAACCAATTGAGATTGAAACACTTATGAAATAAGCAAAATATAAAGAGAGAACTATGTGTTTATTCTTAAAATTTAGAGGCTCGTCTTACCATAACTATACAAGAATAAAACAAATAAATAATTAAAAGAAAATTTTGTGAAAGCAATGATACCACGCAGTGTAAATTTCCTTGATAAAAATCTTAACACCACCTGGCTAAAGAAAGAAAGAAAAAGGTTCCCAAATTGACGTGGTGTTGCACTGTGGGGATGATGGAATAGCAAAATTCTAGACAATTAAATAGGAAAAGTATAATATATATATCTTTTTGTGAAGTAGTATTTCTCCTTTGTGACTTTTTAGGATTAAGTTATTGGTACTCCAAATTGTCTATTTATACTTTTTACCAATTTATTTTTAATTATAATTTTTTAAATTATCTTCAATTAAATAATATTTTATTCAAGTTAAAATTTTAATTAATTATTTCTTTTTTATTTCATATTTAATTACAATTTTAAAAAATATAATTAAAATAGTCAATGAAGAGTTAATAAATAATAACTACTCAACAGCAGGGTGGTTCCTAGTGCATTGTGAGGGAGAATGTTTCCCCTAAATTTTCTTAAAAATACACTTTGGATTGTAATCTCTTATCAAAAAAATAAAAATTCTTTACTTTGGACGCCTTTATGTAAAGTGTTATTTTTCTTTTTAGCTCTGCCGCTGGCCCCTACCTACTTATTAGCATGTACCCGAGTTGGAACTCGAGTCATTATGCAAACAGAAGTATGCTTTTGTGAACATATGCCTATATATTCATGTTATTACCATGTGCGCAGGTAATGACACTCTATATTACGGGATCCCTTGATGCTGTTTTAGGGCCAGAACACAAGAAAGAAACTATTCGGTATTTGTATAATCATCAGGTATTTTTCTAAAATGCTTTTCAGTGTAAATAAGAAGGGATCGTGGAAGAGAAGCAAAATAATAATTAGGATCCATGTAATTTAGTTATAAGCGAATTAAATTAATGGTCGCGTCGGTGTTTTCTCATGACATGAGACAGAACGAAGATGGAGGCTGGGGATTCCATATAGAAGGGTCACAGCACAATGTTTGGGTCAGCGTTGAGCTATATTGCCTTGAGGATACTTGGAGAAGGACCTGAAGATGGTGAAGACAGGGCAATGGCCAGAGGCAGAAAATGGATCCTTGACCATGGTGGTTTAGTGGCTATTCCATCATGGGGAAAGTTCTGGGTCACGGTAAATAATAGTATAATACATTAATATTAGAGACAAGTGTATATCATAATCATAATATGCACACATCACATGTAATATATTTGATCTGCTATAGGTACTTGGAGCTTATGAGTGGTCAGGCTGCAATCCACTTCCACCAGAGTTTTGGCTTCTGGATTAATTCATCTCAATAAGAGAAGAACTGTACAATGAGCCTTATGATCAAATCAACTGGAATAAAGCCCGAAACACTTGTTGCTAAGGTCCATGGAATCTTTATCTTTAATTAATATTATTAATTATTAATTTGATTGTTTTGTGCCCCATGTCAAATACAAGTTTCAGTTTCAGTTTCAGTTTCATATAATGATCCTTTGGGGAAATTTTGGTGACATGTTCTACTACGCAAGGAAAGAGAGGAAGATATTTTCATGCATCTGACATATGAAACTCAACACTGCATGCAATTTTCAGGAGGATCTCTCTACTACCCACATCCTCTGATTCAAGATATGTTATGGGCATTTCTTCATCACGTGGGAGAGGGTTTTCTAAATTGCTGGCCCTTTTCCATGCTGAGAGAGAAGGCGCTAGAAATCGCAATAAATCATGTACGTTATGAGGATGAGAACAGTAGATACCTTTGCATTGGAAGTGTAGAGAAGGTAAACAACATGCTTAACCATTAAATAATGTCATTTATTTATAAGCACAATTTGTCATTACTGAATTAATGGAAATGGCAGGTGTTATGTTTGATTGCCCGATGGGTTGAAGACCCCAACTCAGAGGCATACAAACTTCATTTAGCCAGAATCCCTGATTACTTCTGGCTCGCAGAAGATGGCTTGAAAATCCAGGTTAATTAGCATTACCTTTTTAATGATTAGAGCCTCCTCCAAATAGCAGTTTAATTTGAAGAATGTTGCTCACTGCTTGTTAGTTCATTTTAATGCAGAGTTTTGGTTGTCAGATGTGGGATGCAGCATTTGCTATACAAGCAATCCTTTCTTGTAATCTGAATGAAGAGTACGGGCCTACACTTCGGAAAGCACACGACTTTGTGAAGGCTTCTCAGGTTATAACTTGTCACTTAATATTCCTTTTCCTTCACTTGATAGCCATACTTAATGGTTAATGCCATCTTAATTTTAAGGTCCGCGACAACCCATCTGGGGACTTCAATGCAATGTACCGACACATATCCAAAGGATCGTGGACATTCTCAATGCACGACCACGGTTGGCAAGTCTCTGACTGCACGGCAGAAGGACTGAAGGTTCACACAAAATTCTATCAATTTATTTCTTTTTTATTATCAGGATGGTTTTCAACACTGACTAGAATTTGACATTTGCCAACCAAATCTATCTACACTACAGGCTGCACTCCTACTCTCACAAATGTCAACTGATCTAGTTGGGGAAAAAATGGAAACAGAGCGGTTCTACGATGCTGTTAATGTCATCCTCTCTCTACAAGTATGGTTTTCTAGTTACATTGTCCCTGTCGTTTCTATGTGTAACGAGATGCAACTCTCACGTATCTGGTTCAACTACAGAGCAACAATGGCGGTTTCCCAGCTTGGGAGCCTCAAAGAGCCTACCGTTGGTTAGAGGTAAGAAAATATATGGGCATGGGCATCCTGATTCATCAACCCAAAAATTTAACGACATTGCCTTAACTGAGTGAGAGAACTCACGTTTGCTGCAGAAATTCAATCCAACAGAATTCTTTGAAGACACTCTTTATTGAGACGGAGTAAGATTACACTGACAATCATGTTAACGTTGTCGATGTACTATATTCGCCAATTCTTCCCACTTACTGTGTGCCATGTTGTGAAATAGGTATGTGGAGTGCACAGGATCAGCAATGCAAGGCTTGGCTCTCTTTAGAAAGCTATACCAAAAGCACAGAAGAAAGGAAATAGATCACTGCATTTCTAAAGCAATCCGTTACATTGAAAACACGCAAAATCCTGACGGCTCATGGTATTGTATCTTCTCTCTTTTTCTCTGGTGCTAATGATTTAATTTTTATCTTATGCATTATACCCTATCTCTACTTTTGCAATCTACTGTACAGTTGTAGGTCCTAGCTTTTACCATTCGAACTGATACATATCTTTCTTACTATCTAATCTAAGACACACTAGATGACTTACAATATGCTATTTATATTAGTTTAGTGCCACATATTTTTAGTTCACTTATTTGGTTCAATAAAAGACAAGGTTCATTATTTACTATAGATAAGCACTTATACAGGTATGGTTGTTGGGGGATTTGCTATACCTATGGTACCTGGTTTGCTGTAGAGGGACTAACAGCCTGTGGAAAGAACTACCATAACAGTCCTGCCCTACGCAAAGCTTGTAAATTTTTGTTGTCAAAGCAGCTGCCTAATGGCGGGTGGGGAGAGAGTTACTTGTCAAGCCAAAACAAGGTATATAACATTCATTTTGCTTTGAATAGCACACCAAACTATGAAGAAAAAGAAGAGAATTACAGAATTCCACTTGCATGTCTTCCTTGTCAAACAGGTATATACAAATCTAGAAGGCAACGGTGCAAACTTAGTTCAAAGTTCATGGGCTTTGTTGTCCCTTATTGATCGCAGGGCAGGTTAGTAAACAAAACTCTTTTTATGTTTTTCACTGGTAATTTTGTATAATCATACATTATTGAGCTTGCAGTTAAGTAAGCTCGAAAGTTCTGAATTAAAATGGAAGAACAAAGTTTCTTCATATATGTAGACTGTGCTAACCATAAATGTTTTGCTGAGAAAAGGCTGAGATAGATCCAACACCCATACACCGTGGAATAAGGTTACTAATCAATTCACAAATGGAAGACGGAGACTTCCCGCAGCAGGTAAGTGAAGAGGAACAGAGTTAGTAGTTATATGCATTGGATCTTATTTCTCTCGTCAGTGTATAATCTTATGGCCAACATGTACGTACAGGAGATCACTGGAGTATTTATGAGGAACTGTACCCTGAACTACTCATCGTATCGAAACATCTTTCCCATATGGGCTCTAGGAGAGTATCGTCGCCGAGTCCTGCATGCATAATTAAAGCCAGATGCCTCAACCTCACCTCTATCAACTAGTGGCTGTACCTGTCGCCTAGCTACCATGTGTGATGCAGTTCCACGGATTCTCCTTCTGTCTGCCACATATAAAATAAATGTCCTATATCTGTGATTGTGATACAACTATACAAGCATCTGTAAGCAGTAGCATGCCTTCAAATATCATCATGTTAAACAATATTTAATTTCTAATCGTACCTGTATTAAAAGAGTTTCGTAATGACAATAATTATTTTAAAAATCAAATTTTTTTAATCATATGTATGCCAATATATAATAAAATAATAATATATAAAGCATTTTGTACTTTCACTAAATAAATTTAAACTCTCTATCTTATTATTGGTAACATCTTCATGATATGAGCTATTGAGAAGTATATAGTCTTTAAATTTGACTTGAACTAATATTTTGGCTTACATCAATGTTAATGTTATGTGTGTATGTGTGCGTACGTGGATGCGTGTGCGTGTGCATGTGCTTTGTTTTTTTTTTTTTGGTTAAGCTTAAGCTTGTGCTTGTGCTTGTCCTTGTGCGAATCTAGCAAATGGACCAAGTGATGTGGCCTACTTTTCACATGCATTGAATAATGAATAATTAATATGCGTTGGTTGTAATTTAAATTTTTTAAATATTATATTTTTGATTTTATTCTTAGTAGATATATTGTTGATAGGTCTATTCTAATAAAGTGTACAATTGAAAGTAGAAAAATTAATTTTTTACTTTTTAAGTAAAGGATACTATATAGGTGCACTAAAAAATATTATATTCTATAATACTATATACTAAACATGTGCCAAAAAAAAATTATATCGTAGACAACCATTTTTAATCATTCTTCAAATATCTAATAAGAAAAGTATTAAATGTAAAATAATTTTTTTTAATATATTAAAAACCTAACATGCATTTGATATTTTTTTCATTTAATAATTATGAGTACTATTAAATTTAGTGTCGTCAGTACGACCGTAAACTAAAAACAAAATTGATCATAATTTAGTTTTATAACTGAATTTACAGTCAAATTATTTTGGAGTGGTCAAAATTATTTAAATTGGCTGATCATTAATTTTATTTAAACAATTCAATATTTTTTTAATATTTTATAAATATTTTTATAAATTTTATATTATTATACGAAAATTATTTTTATAATATTATTTGATTAAATCAATCAGTTTAAACAGTCAAATTAATTAAATTTAAATAAAAAATCTTATCTATTCACTATCTCATTTAGTTTTAACAATATTTGATTAAATTAATTATTTAAAAATATAGAATTATTATTTTAAATAATATAATTTATTTACTGTATAAGTTAAGTTAATGCTTTTTAAAAATAATGCTTATTGAAAAAGTCTGATTTGACCCGTTTTCCCCTCTCGAGACCCCATTGGAGAGCGTAAGGGAACAAGAGCTCACATCATCAAAAGTCACCATCTTCTTAATGTATAGGGATGGACCTTTTATGCAGGGGTAGGAAAAGTGAGAGAATCTATCAATGGCTTATAACTTAATTTAGGTTGGGTACTAATAGATTTGATTTATTTACTATATAAGTTAAATTTAAATTTTTTAAAAAATATTTTTAATTAAGCAAATTAGGCTTAAGTTTTTAAGTTTATTTAATATAATAAGTTGATTTATTTATTTATTTTATATATATAATTAAAAAATTATAATATTTTATATAATTAATTATTATATATTTATACAATTTTTTAATTTTATATATAATTTAAAAATTTAATTAAATCTTTTGGGCTTTGAAAGCTTAGACTATTAGCTTATTTAAAGATTTTTATGCAATGTATATTTTTAAATATGCTTGCTGGTAAATCAAGCTTTGTGTTTTAATAAAAAGACTAAGCCAAGTGACAAGTTAAAAAAAAAATTATGTCAAGAAATTTAAAAATAATATTTTACAAAATAAATTAAACATATATAAGAAAAGCAAATTTAGTATAGCTTATTCTCATCCTACTTTTGTATGCAGAACTTGGTCTCAATATAAAAAATAGAAAAAAATATATAATATTTAAATTTTAAGTTATTTATAAATAAATTTTTTAAAATTTTAAATTATTTTAATTAATATTTTAATTATAATAATTTTATAAATTAATACTTTTATTTGTTTTTTATTTATTTTAAATTAAATAAAAAAATTTAAAATGAATGAAAAGTAAATAAAATAATTAATTTATGTAATTATTATAATTAAGTATTAATTAAGTAATTTTAAAATTTAAGAGTTATTTATAAATAATTTAAAATTTATAAAATTTATATATTATTTTTCTTATAAAATAAGACAATATTTTATTATAAAAAATAAAATAAAATTAAGGCCTATTCACTCGTCACTTCTCTAGTGCCATTATGTCATGGGAGACCGCGAAGTCAACCAAATTGCCGCCACAACTCCACAAACAATGTTTTCGAATTGCCACCACAAATTGTGTTTCTCAGTGGAAAATGTTAGTATCAAATTAGGCGGGTGGGACCTTAGTCCCGCATTTATTTATTTTTAATCAGTTTAATAATTTTTTAATTAAATAAAAATATGAAATAATTTTTAAAATTTTAATATATTAAATATTATTGTTTTTAATATTTTTAATAATATTAAAAAATTAAAAAAATTATTAAATTAATTTTTTAAGATGATATAACATTACTTTTTTTTTGGTATCATATCCTAATTACTCTCTTTATTTTTATATTTATCATTTAATTTTTTTTTATTTTATCTGTCATTTTAGAAAATTTAAAAAATATTAATTATTTTTTAACTTTATCTTTAATATTTATTTTTACTTATCACTTTAAAAAATTTATTTTTTTAAATATATGTTATTTGATAATATTAAAAAAGTATTAATTAATTTTTTTAAACTTTACTCTCATACTTTAATAGAAAAAAAATTAATATAATAAGTAAAATTGAGGAAGAGAGAAAATATTAATAAAATAAGAGAAATTATAATTTAGTTATATTAAATTATATTTTTTTATAATTAAAACTATTTAATAATTTTTTAATTCTTGTACAATTATTTTAAATAACAGATAAAATTAGATAGATGAAGTATTAATAAAGTGAGAGAGAGTTAGTGTAGTGAATAATATTAATTTTGGTATTTTAATAAAAGGATAATATAATCAAATATAATTTATTTTTCTTGTAAATGACATTATTTAATAATTTTATTAATCAACATGTAAGAATCTTAAACGACATATAAAAAGAATAAAAAAATTAATTATTAAATATTTATTAATTATTAATTATATTTTATAGATTTTAAACATTTATTGTAGGAGTCAATACCTAATAAATTATCAAAATTACCAGTAACACTACTCTAAAAACTTGCATTTTTTTATTTTTTACAAAAGAATACTAAATTATTTTAAATAATCAGTTTAATAATCTCTTTATATTTAATAAAAAACGTATTAAATAAAAATAGAAGAATTTAATATATTAAAAATTTTAAGAGAATTATTAAGTTGATTTTTTAAGAATATTTAAATTTTTTCAAAAAACTAATATGTTTATAAATTATTAAATATTAATTAATTTTTTGCTCTCTTTTTAACTATAATGAAAACAAAATATTAGATTTTTTTAAAAATGTAAAAGAGACCTAAATAAGGGGTTGCTTTTCTTATAACAGTATACATTAAATTTTGCTTTAGAGTTTTATCATTCCAGTACGTTTTATCTTCCAATTGTTTGTTTAATTCATTCTCTCTTGTGTTTCACGTTAAAAAAAAAAATCATTCTTTCTTATGTTGATCAAATCAATGCAACTAATGTTTTGGAAAAGAAGATTTGGACTAAGAAAAGTGATAAATTCACAAAAATTATAAACATTTCAGTGTGTAAAATTATTAACTTATATAAATCTAAATATAAATTAATAATACAAAAAAAGAATATAACTTAGTTGTTTATGCATTTAGTTGTGGTATTTGTGATGTATATTAATCTTGGAATAAATGAAACAGATTATGACAGCTAAAACATGTTGTGTTGTGTTATTTAGGACTCATAGATACATGTGGACCTAAGAAAGTATAAACGGCGTTATTTCATTAGATAAAAAAAAGGTAGGACCTACCGAGTTATTTTTATTTTTATTTTTTTGAGATCACTGAGTTATTTTTATTAAAGCAATGCCACTCGGATGTTAATTTGACTCCTAAACCAGATTCAATTTATCCTTCTCTTTCTTAAAAACCCAAAAAAAAAAAAAAGGATTAGGTTGTTAAGCCATTAAGAATATGCTGGTGAAGAAGGACAAAAAGTTATAAATTTAAATTTTGGTATCACTATTATAAAAAAAAAAATATAGTAGTTATTCATCATACAGTAAATTACATTCTCACACCTTCATGATACAGTAATTACACTATCGACTCATTAATTACAAGTAAAAAAAAATATATAGTGTGCTGGATTTGTCCCAAAATGTGAGTAATTGTTTTTTCAATGGTTGTACAAGTTCCGCCCACCTAATATTATAAATAATAATGCTATTAACAGGAATGGCGGTCTCCTCATCTCATCTCATCCATCTCATGTTCTATATAGAAGTGTGTGCGATTCAGAATTGAACGCCTCTCAAATTCAGGATTCCGCAGTGGGCTTGGAATTGATCACCTGTCCTGCCTCTGCTTGCTGCTTGCTTTGAAACTTGTTCGTTGAGCTGCTAGTTCAGCTTCAGCATCAGCTTCAGCACCGCACATACATTTATAAATCTGACAGTGGTTGGTATATTTTGCAACACCCATGCATATGCGTGTGTTTGTGTACTTTTGCAGTTTGCTTAACAAGTAATGAGAAGAAAAACACTTTTAACTGCACTAGCAGGCAGCTGAAGGGGTTGGACGAACATATCAATCAATTAATAATTTGCATGTAGCATGCAGGTAGCTTAGTAGCCTAGAAATCAAATTTGCAGTAGCAGATCAGAGACTAAATTAAATTGAAGAAATCAATTAATTGAAATGTGGAGGCTGAAGATAGGAGAGGGTGGGAAGGACCCATACATCTTCAGCACAAACGACTACGTGGGGAGGCAAACATGGGAGTTCGATCCTGAGGCTGGCACCCCCGAGGAGCGAGCCCAGGTTGAAGCCGCCCGTCAGGATTTCTATAACAACCGCTTCAAGGTCAAGACCTGTGGCGACCGCCTCTGGCGTTTTCAGGTGTTCTTCTTAGTTACTCTTCTTACCTAATTAATTTCTTCTCTACCTTGTTTCCATTTTAGATCTCTCTTTACCTTTCCTCCATCCTACTCCTGCTTAGCTCCCTCTGTTTAAACATACTATACTATATATGTGCCATTCCTCTTCCTTACTGTATAACATTTTTAGATTACGTCTTATAAATTTAATTTTAGTAAGCTTCCCAAAATCTGTTTAGATCGTGCAAATGCAAATAGACGATGGATCAGAGACTTGATAGAACGCAGATCCCTCTATCTCCTCCCACTCTTAAAAATTGGTCTGCCACTCATTCCATTCCAACTGTTGACTTCACAATTCGCCTGCATCTTAATCTTTCCACTCAAACAAGAAATATCTTCATTCACACTTCATGTGCATTCAACTTTCTTTTTTATTTTATAATACTTGGGAGTGATGGGGGTAAACTAAAAGTTATTTTCTAATTAATTCTTCTAATTAAAATTATTTATAACTAGCAAGTGCGTCTCAATTTGTATTTTTTATTTTTATTTATATAATTATTTTATAAATTAAGTAATTATAATTTTATTATAATTATAAATTAATTATTTAAATAAAAATAATTTTATAAAAACATAAAATATATTTAAAGTTAATTATAATTATTTGTATAAAAAAATAACTTTCTATATTTAAAAGTAGTTGTAATTATATAATTTAGTTATTAAAAAAATGTTTATGATTATAATTTTTTTTATTTGTGTTCAATTAGTTATTTGATACTAAAGAGGAAAATTGTCTTTATAATAATAATATAGATAGATAATATTAAATTTTAGTGTGTTTTTATTAAATTTTAAATAAAAATAAATAAATAAATAAAATTTTATTTTAAACTGATTTCATTAAATTAAATTATTTTATACGAGTTTTATCTTAACAAATAATTGAATAAGAAAAAAACTCATTTTATAAATAATTATCAAACACTTAAATTTTGAAAAAACCTATACCCTATTAGTTATGCATAGAGCATAGTGATTGGATTCAATTTTGTTGCCATATGGTACTGTATTCACCTAATTTTGCATTTCTGTTTCGGGGCTTGTGTAGGAATAATAAATAACTCACTATGCTCTGGGATTGATCTGTTGATAATGAATTGAGTGTGGTGGATGCAGTTATTGAGAGAAAGGAATTTCAAACAAACAGTAGAGAGTGTGAAGACAGAAGATGGTGAGGAGATTACATATGAGAAAGCCACAGCCACGTTGAGAAGGGCCGCCCATTACATGTCAGCATTGCAGGCTAGCGATGGCCATTGGCCTGCTCAGATTGCTGGTCCCCTCTTTTACCTTCCTCCCTTGGTGAGTGCTGTACCACTCTGACTCTTTACTTTCTTGCTAGTTCCCACTCCATGTCTAGATTTTTCACTTCAACTCTCCCACATGCCATCAATCGCCAATCCTTGCTAGCAAATGCTAATTCCATCTACGCATGCATATGGGCAACATTAATATTTTTTCTACCTGCTCAAAACACTGCAGGTCTTTTGTGTGTACATTACAGGGGATCTTGATTCCGTATTCCCACAAGAGTATCGCAGAGAGATTCTTCGTTACATATACTGTCACCAGGTACACCTGTTCAATTTCAAGGACGCCACACCCAATTAACTATGATTTCTTTTCCTTGCGTCAAAATTTCTTCCCTAATTAATTGATAATTTGCTCTTGTTTGAAATTTGTTCATGGCAACAATCAGCAATTAATATTAACTTTCATTTGAATTTTGAAGAACGAAGACGGAGGGTGGGGACTACACATTAGAGGGCCACAGCACCATGTTCTGTACTGCACTCAACTACATATGTATGCGCATTCTTGGAGAAGGGCCTGATGGAGGTCAAGACGATGCCTGTGCTAGAGCACGCAAGTGGATTCTTGATCATGGTGGTGTAACATATATACCTTCCTGGGGAAAAACTTGGCTTTCGGTATGATTCTTTTAGATAAATATAAATAGATAGACACGTTTATCTCATTATTAGTTGATATGAGTGAATCCTGCACCCGCAGATACTTGGTGTATTTGAATGGTACGGAAGCAACCCAATGCCCCCGGAGTTTTGGATCCTTCCTTCATTTCTCCCTATGCATCCAGGTTCAATTAATTAATTTTGCACTGTCCATCACTTCTCTTTGTAACAATATAGCACTATATTTGAATATACTGCGTTTCATTTCTCAACAGCCTACGTTAAATCGAGCATTTATTCTATCTCACTTTCCCCTTGATTAATGCAGCTAAAATGTGGTGTTATTGCCGACTGGTGTACATGCCTATGTCTTACTTATACGGGAAGAGGTTTGTGGGTCCAATCACACCACTCATCCTTCAGTTGAGAGAAGAACTATTTACTCAGCCCTACAATAAAATTAATTGGAAGAAAGCGCGTCACCTCTGTGCAGAAGTGAGTTAAATCACATATTTAAATCTTTTGTCATTGTTTTCTCTCTCTAACCTTATCCTTTCAATTAAATATTGACAATAAGAAAATACAGAACAGTGAGGTTATAAGATTGATTACAATAATGACAAGTCATTCGAAAGGTCTTCAGTCTCTCCTCCTCCTCCTTAACTGCTAATACCTTTTTTCTAATATCTAATATGACTCTTTTATATATTCAAAATCCAAAAGTCATTTGGCTGCTGTGCCTAACTACCTGTAACCTAGAGTTACCGGTCAATTATTACAGTTATGATTCTCCACTCCCCTCTTCTTCTTCTTAACGTGCACCCTCTTTATAAAAGGGCGTCTATCATAAAATATTTAAATTTTAGAAAAAAAATTAATATTAATTTAAAAATAAATAAATTTTTTTGTTAAGTTGTCAGCACTTCATGGACAAGACAGGATTGGAAATAGCAAAATGATACAAATGATTTGAATCAAATTAATGATCACAAAGTGTATGGGCGTAATATATTCGTTTATTTATTATCCTCCTTATCCTCAGTCCTCATCAATAGACCTATTCATGACATGGAGAGATTGTCCATTCTATGTATCACAGGAAGATCTTTACTATCCCCATCCTTTGATACAAGATCTGATATGGGATAGTCTATACATATTCACTGAACCACTTCTGACGCGTTGGCCCTTCAACAAGCTGGTCAGAGAGAAGGCCCTTCAAGTAACAATGAAGCATATCCATTACGAAGATGAGAATAGTCGATACATAACCATTGCGTGTGTGGAAAAGGTAGGCATATATCATAACAATGAAGCATATCCATATCGTTTAGCCGTAGGCATCAATTGAAGTGAAATTAACTTTTCTTTGTGTACGAAAGGGAATCCATTCAAATATAGTAATATACCATTAACATTCTATATGCCAGGTTTTATGTATGCTTGCTTGTTGGGTGGAAGATCCAAATGGAGATGCTTACAAGAAGCATCTTGCAAGGGTCCCCGATTACTTATGGATTTCAGAAGATGGAATGGCTATGCAGGTCTGACCGAAATAGATTAATTGCGTCATCATATTCTAATACAAATTAATCAATAGCTTAGTAATTATTATTTATATATAATCAATGGGACATATATTAAATAATGCACTTGTCTATATATAATGCAGAGTTTTGGTAGCCAGGAATGGGATGCTGGGTTTGCCGTTCAAGCTCTTGCTTGCCACTAACCTTGTTGACGAAATTGGTCCCACGCTTGCAAAAGGACATGACTTCATCAAGAAATCTCAGGTCTGCTTAATTTACATTATAACTCCAATTAAAAAAACGTATTTATAATTGACTGATTAGTTAGTGTTCATTGGAATTGGATTATTAGACACTTGATTATGTGTGCTAGCTCTAGCTAGCAGGAATGAATTGACTCTCTCATTTCACAGGTTAAGGACAACCCTTCAGGAGACTTCAAGAGTATGTATCGTCACATTTCTAAAGGGTCATGGACCTTCTCTGATCAGGACCACGGATGGCAGGTTTCTGATTGCACTGCGGAAGGTTTGAAGGTAACTAACTACTTAGCTGAACAACTTAATTTGTTCATAAACTTGATCGAATATATGTTACCTAGCTAGCTAGCTTATTCCCCTGTGTTTCAGTGTTGTCTGCTCTTATCAATGTTGCCACCGGAGATTGTGGGGGAAAAGATGGAACCTGAAAGGTTATATGATTCAGTCAATGTCCTATTGTCGCTTCAGGCGAGTACTATATTAAATTTGCGCTCATATGCTTTTCATTAATCAATGGCACGTCTCCTTGCTGCATTCAGTTTCCTTTGAAAGAAGCGGGTTGGCAACATTTATCTGATACTGAATCAAACTTAAATTGTGTCACATCATTAAGTGTTTGACTCCTCAAATAATAATTATCATAGTTAAACTGCTCCTTCAATGATGCGAAAAACATATTATTCATAGTTAAATTCATTCACTTCTTGACACCGCTCCACTCCAATTTGATTAATGCAGAGTAAGAAAGGTGGTTTATCAGGGTGGGAGCCAGCAGGAGCTCAAGAATGGTTGGAAGTGAGTCCTACATTAATTAATTAATAATGCAATATGTGCAAATTGAATAATTGATGAAAGGAAGGCATTGGAATAATTAATAAACTAAGTTGTTTTCTCATCTACTTTCAGCTGCTCAATCCCACGGAATTTTTTGCGGACATAGTAGTTGAGCATGAGTATGTGGAATGCACTGGATCGGCAATTCAGGCTCTAGTTTTGTTTAACAAGCTATATCCAGGGCACAGGAAGAAAGAGATAGAGAATTTCATTGCCAACGCAGTTCGATTCCTTGAAAATACACAAACAGCTGATGGTTCATGGTACGGGAACTGGGGAGTTTGCTTCACTTATGGTTCCTGGTTCGCACTTGGTGGGCTAGCAGCGGCTGGCAAGACTTACACCAATTGTGCTGCCATTCGCAAAGCTGTCAAGTTCCTACTCACAACACAGAGAGAGGATGGTGGGTGGGGGGAGAGCTATCTTTCAAGCCCCAAAAAGGTCAATAACCAATTAATTAGTTACATAATTAACCTTGTTCAACTTCAACTTCAACTTCAACATTAATTAATAAATAAATAATAATAACGATAATGAATGTCTTAACTTAATAAATGGGAATGATGCAGATATACATACCCCTTAAAGGAAGCCGATCAAATGTTGTGCATACAGCATGGGCTCTGATGGGTCTAATTCATGCTGGCCAGGTCTGCTTTTGGTTTGGTTGAATATTGCAAATTGCAATATTCAAAATGATTACTTATTTATTGCCATAACTAACTGTTACTTAAAATCATTTGCTTTTCTTCCTTCCCGTATGCAGGCGGAGAGAGACCCAACTCCTCTTCACCGTGCAGCAAAGTTGCTCATCAATTCTCAGCTGGAAGATGGCGATTGGCCACAGCAGGTACCTCTCAATCCCTTGATATATATTATCATCAGTGAGGCTCTTATTAACGTACGTGCCCAGGTGCAAAAATTAATTATACATCGTATCTTTTCTGATAAATTAAATCTGATCTTGGAAAATAAGACACAAGTCAATATTTATATAATCAAATACAAATTTTAAATATATGAAAACAATACAGAGACCTTTCATTAATTAATTGTTGTTGAGTTTCTAATTGTAAGTCGTGTTTGTGACCTGCAGGAAGTCACGGGAGTATTCATGAAGAATTGCATGTTGCATTACCCAATGTATAGAACTATTTACCCAATGTGGGCTCTGGCTGAATATCGCAGGAGGGTTCCATTGCCTTCCACTGCTGTTTAAGTTGAAAAGCTGTGAGCATTAGAAAATAAAGCCCCAACAATAAAGAAAGTATCTTAAATCAAGCAAGTTGCTGTGCAATTGAGCTTAATTAGTTTACTCCTATATTTTTAATTCCTACATATATGGTATATCTTTTGCTTCATGTTGGCTTATGTCTGTATAGATGTTCTTCAATTTTTGCTTTATAAAATAGAAGCATGTATAACTCCAAATGGCATCTTAATAAGTTTATAATAAGTTTTCATTTTTAAATCAATACTTATTTACACATTTTATTTTTATTATAAACTTTTACAAAAATCTTTGATAGCATCATCATGCATACCATTTGGCAGCTTGTTAAAGTTTTCATTGTCAAACATTAAGGTCAAATATCGTTTTTTCGTTCTAAGTTTCCTATTGCATAAAATATAATTAATGAAAAACCAATCGGTGGCAAAGGCAAAGGACACGCTTTCACGCTCATAATTCAAATTAATCGTTGGCTTAATTAATAAAATTATAAATATTTGTTAATAAAATTGAATTACGTTAATTTATTAAAAAATTTAAATTTGATTTATATTAATAATTTTTCCTTTTGATAAATAATTTATAAATATCATTGTAAACTTCAATAAATCTATGATATGTTCTGACTTTAATATGTGTAACAATTTCCCTTCTCCATAACTTAATATTATTTAACTGAAAAAAATTTAGATTGCACTTTGTGAAAAGAAAGAAGTAAGTAAATCAGAGGTCTTCTTTATGAAAAATTCTTGTGTAAGTTTAAATTTTTTTTTTAATCTTTGTTCAGGTATTCTCACAATAATCCTGTTCAAGATATTAAATAAATTGTGTAAATTAATCTAAATAAAAAATTAATATATTATTATTTTATATTAAGTAATTACATAAATTTTAAAAAATTAGGTTAAAAATATATTTTTACAATTATTTCAATATTCTATAACTTGCCAAAAAGAAGTTATGACTCAAGCACGTTTAAAAAGATTAACTTATTATATATAAGATTATGAGAAAAAATTTATTTCTAAAAGATTAACTCATTAAGTAGAAAGTGTCTTCATGATTTAAATATCACATTGAGATATCTAAGCTACTTCAATGTGGAAACATAATAAAGCATCCCAAAATATGCTTATGACGGCAAACAAAAATTTAACAGAATCGGAATTGACATTTATTTATACACAAAACTTCACATAATTAATCTCGTCAACACTAATGATTTTGAAGAAGAAAACAGTGAGAAAGAAAAAGAAAAAGATAATGATGATCATGGATACGTGAAATATGAAAAAAAAATATTATATGTGTAAATAACATAACATTATTCCATTTTCTTATGGATTTATTCTTTTCCCTAATCTTTATCCATTTCTCCTTACCTTACCATATCACAAACCCCTTTCTTGGCATTTCCTCGCCTCTTACACAAACATAACCGCCGCCCTTGCCATTGGTATGTAATAAAATTACTAATGATCCAAAACTGGTGCTATATCAATATCAAAATAATAATAGAAGGGAAAAGAAGGGCGAGAAAAGAGTAACATGCAGCCGAATGGCCCCAATCCCTCCAATACCAATATTGTCCTCTCATCATTGTCATTCGTCAATGCTAATGGAATGCGCTTATTTTTCCTTTTTTTAAGGCAGGTTAGTTATATTTCTGTTTTCAAAGTTTACAATAAATGAACATAAACAACACATAAATTCAGGAAAAAAAAAATTTATCAACCTTTGCTATTTTTGCTCGGCACAATTTTATTTTTTATGTAAATAATATTATTTACGCACTATTTTTATTACATAATTCTTATACTACTTTTTGAAGTAATAAAATATAAAAAAAAACATGTGTTTTAATACATTTTCTTTATCTTTTTCTCTTTTAAATAAAAAGGTATAAGAAAATAATTTAAAAAATAGTGTGTAATCAATATTTTTCTTCTCGAATAATGTTATTTACACACTATGTTTTATATAATTCCTTTACATCATTTTTTTAATAATAAAATAAGAAAAACATACATTTTAATATGTTTTTTCTATTTTTTTCTTAAATAAAAAGGTATGGAAAAATTATGTAAAAAAAAGTGTGTAATCACTATTTTTCCTCTCTTAATGAGATTAGAATTTGGTATAGATATACGATACTCTGCAGGAGGAATTCTTTGCTACTCTCTCTTCTCTCTCTCAAGCATTTAATGTGAAAGTTGCTTGTTTTGATGTATATGCAGGGGCCAACTGAACTGAGTAACTCCGGCTGTGAAATTTCGGAGGAAACATCAAACATCTCTATCTCGTTTTAGTCAATGAAGGGGAAAACAGTGCATCATTTTTTTCTATATTTTTTCATCTAGAAATTATATATTTTTTCATCTAGAAATGCTTTGCTACTCTTTAGCCTCCATAATTTAAACTAATCAATTATCAAAATGATTTAACAATTTAGTACATGTTTAATAACAAATTAATTTTAGAAAAAAATTATTTTTTTAAAAGTTCTCTTAATAAAATTTTAATTATAAATTATTTTGACTACAAAATAAACTAATATAAACATACACTAATCAGGTATATTAATCACATGCAATTA
Source organism: Castanospermum australe (assembly GCA_019955255.1). Classification (NCBI taxonomy): domain Eukaryota; kingdom Viridiplantae; phylum Streptophyta; class Magnoliopsida; order Fabales; family Fabaceae; genus Castanospermum; species Castanospermum australe. Next base: position 817,551 of record NSJW01000017.1, read on the forward strand.
ACCAATTATCTATCACAGTCCTTTCTATATTTGTGGTTATATACAAGCATATTATTGATTAAATATGTTTGACAATTAATTAATCAATTACCCACTATCACCTCAACAAATGGTTAATTATATATGGTTAAGTGGTTAAATTGATAGTTGATTAATTCGAAACATGTGATACTAAAAGTATGTGCAAGTATCATTGTATTTTTTCGTCACTTCAATCCATGTAAAGACTTGATGTAATTTAAGAGAAATTCTTGTGTAAAGTCTATGCACTTAATATATTTGATATACTGTCATTTTATATTAAATAATTACATAAATTTTTATGTGACATGATGATGTGTCAAGTGTTTACATTAAGTTACCTTACCACAAAAATTTCTCCTAAACCAGAATTATTAGCCTTTTTTGGTTGAGGCACAAATCATTTGGAGTAATGTCATTTTGCAAATCAATGAAAACATGACTGTGGCATGATTATCTAGTGAAATGAGTCTCGTTTCCATATGTTGTCGACGAAAGGAATAACATATTAATTAAAATAGGATCCTTAAAAGCTCTTTGAAATTGAAAGAGAGATATGTTTGAATGGTTTTGAAAACCACTCACGTAATCTTCGAAACCGTCAGTAACAAACCCGAAGACTAAGTCTCAAGGTAGTCCACGTTCATCCACATCCGCATTCCACAAACTGCCCATCGTGGTTTGCACATCCACAACTGCTTCTGTGATGGGCAGAGGCTATTTAAGAGGATGTGTGCTCATGGTTTTGAGGTCTCTAAGTTTGCTTTCGTATTCAGTCTTATATACACCATCAAAGTGATGAGAGTGAAAACTTAGAAGCACCACAGAAACCAAAGTTTGGAGCTTCAAAATCATAGCAATGGCAGGAAGTATATTCGATCTCTTTATGTTTCCGCATAGATCTAATTATTGTTTGTTCGTGTAAAGCATGATTATATCATTTAGGTTTAAACTAACATTTGGTATCAAAGCTTTTCAATACCTCTGCCTTATCTTTTTAGTTTTTGGCAATGTTCTGTACATGAAAACTTTGATTTCGTGTTTGCTGTTTAGACGTTTTTAATAGAAATTCAGATTGAAAATCATTGAAAAATTGAGTTTCTATTGATTATGTGCTTTGAAATGTTTATTTTGGTGTAAAAATGGCAGAAAAACCGTCGGGTTTCATTTCGGATCAGAACCGGGTCGAAGCGACCCAGCTGGAGGTTGAAGACGACATAAACGACATGTCGTTTTGGGCTCAATGACAAGTCGTTTTGGCCCTTGGACAGTCATTTTTGGTCGTCTGCTGTCGTTTTGGCTGTTATAAAAAATAATGTCACTTTGGTCCTGCTAAGTTTCGAACCCAGGACCCTGCCTTGCTGCACTTCCACAGCAACGCCTCCGCCAGTTGTGCTGCGCCTCCATTCTGGTAAAGTGTTGCAGTTTCATTTGCTTTTAATCATTTTTGAAATACGTTTTGTACGAAAAAGAAATTTTGTCATCTTGAATGGATAAAATAAAATATGTAAAAAAAAATTGTTTGAATTTTGTGCGTAATTTGTATGTATTTTTTTAATTTATTTTTTTATATTGATGCATGCAATTTATAGATATTTTATGCATGAAATCAAATGTCTAGTGATCTATATATAATTTAATTAATTAGAGATTAGCCACAGCATCTTTAATTATTTAAATTATATATTAAGTACTTCTAGATCACATAAAGTATATGACATGAATTGTAATTGATGATATGTAATATAATAGATTTTATCCCACATGAATTTTTATTATATTTGTATTACCAATTAGGATAGAATATCAAATTATATTCTTAATTTACCCACAGGAATTAAGAAATATAATTTGACAGTTTTATCATAAAGTTATGTATGGATCTAATAGAATTAAAACTTTAGCCCACAGGCAAGTTTTATATCAGTAGATTCATGATTTTTAAAGCATGATTTACATTGGTAAAACATGATATATAAATGTTGGCCTGAAATATTACTTAGAAGCATGTATGTTTAATATTTTTTTGCAGTCATACAACCTGTGAATTTTTCTGATATGAAATGTGATATTCCCGAATTAAGAGGTGATAATTATAAGATTTGGAAGGAAAAAATTCTTCTTCATTTAGGGTGGATGGATATTGACTATGCTATTAGGAAAGACGAACCACGACCTATCACTGAGACCAGCACTCCATATGAGGTTGATCTATATGAAAAGTGAGAGTTATCTAATTGTCTCTCAATTATGTTCATTAAAGACTAAAATCTCTGCTGGAATTTGAGTATCTGTCGAGCAATATGATAATGTCAAATCACTTCTGAAGGCCATTGACAACAATTTGAATCTTCAGATAAAGCACTGGCCAGCACCCTAATTATGAGCTTTTCTTCCCTGAGGCTCACTACTGTGAAAGGTGTGCGTGAGCACATCATGCAAATGAGAGACATTGCGGCTCAATTGAGGACACTTGAGGTGAACATATCTGATTCCTTCCTTGTGCATTATATCCTGAACACTCTGCTACACTGCAATATGCACCCTTCAAGATATCCTATAACACACATAAGGATAAATGGTCAATCAATGAACTTTTGACCATGTGTGTTCAAGGAGGAGGGAAGACTGCTAATGGAACAGGGAGAGAGTTCTTTAATGACAACTGAAAGGAAAGATTATAACGAAGCTAAGAAGAAGGGGAAAGGTAAAATACCACCCCAAGGTGGAATCAAGAAGGAATCTAAGTGTTTCTTCTGTAAGAAAGAAGGGGCACATGAAGAAAGGATGCACCTAAATTCCAGCAATGGCTTGAGAAGAAAGATATGTCAACCTCATTTGTTTGTTATGAATCTAATATGGTTAATGTTAATCATAACACATGGTGGATTGATTCTGGTTCTACAATCCATGTTTTGAATACATTGTAGGGTATGCGAAACCTAAGGAAGCCAGTGGGAAGTGAACAATGCATCCATTCAGGAAGCAAGATGAGTTCACATGTGGAGGCTATAGGGACATGCAGTTTAGTTTTAAGTAGTGGTTTTGTTTTAAATTTGGAAAAAACTTTTTATGTTCCAAGTTTCTTTAGGAACTTAATTTCAGTTTCAAGACTTGTACCTTTTTGGTTATTCCTTTTTCGTTTTATGAGACATCTTTCAGTTTGTTTTATAAATCTAATCTCAATGGGAATGATACATTATCTGATGGTCTTTTCTATATTGATTTACAAAATGATACTACTTATGACGCTATGCATGTTAACATTGGTACGAAAACGATGTGTTATGAATGAAGATTCCTCTATGTTATGACACCGGAGACTAGGACATATCTCCGTTCAGAGAATTAAAAGATTGGTAAATGATGGAGTACTTTAGTACTTTAGATTTTACCAATTTTGAAACTTGTATAGACTGCATAAAGGGAAAGCAGACGAACAAGTCTAAGAAAGGTGCCAAGAGCAGTACCGAACTATTAGAAATTATACATACAGATATTTGTTGTCCAGATATAGACACACATGGTCAGAAATACTTTATCTCTTTTATAGATGATTATTCACGATACATGTATCTCTACATGCTTAAAAATAAGTATGAAGTGTTAGATACCTTTAAGGTATTTAAATTTGAAGTAGAGAAACAATGCGACAAGCAAATTAAGATCGTGAGATCAGATAGAGGTGGAGAATATTACAGTAGATACATTGAAGATGGACAAGCACCTGGTCCGTTTGCGAAGTTTCTTGAAGAGCATGGGATAGTTGCCCAATACACCACGCCTGGTTCTCCAGATCAGAATGGTGTAGCAGAAAGAAGAAATCGAACATTATTGGATATGGTGCGAAGTATGCTAAGTAGCTTTAAGCTTCCTGAGTCCTTGTGGATTGAAGCTCTTAAGACGGCTGTATACATATTGAACCGATTTCCAATTAAGGTTGTCCCAAAGATGCCATTTAAGTTATTTAAAGGTTGGAAACCGAGTTTGTGACATGTACGCGTTTGGGGATGTCCGTCTGAAGTTAGCATCTATAACCCACAAGAAAATAAGCTTGACCCAAGGACCATTAGTGGGTATTTTGTTGGATATGCCGAAAGGTCTAAGGGATACAGATTTTATTGTCCATCTCACAACACTAGGATTGTGGAATCAAGAAATGCTAAATTTCTTGAAAATGACTTGATTAGTGGGAGCGATCAATCCAAAAACTTTGTTTTTGAGAAAGATCATTCAGATACTCAACCTTCTACCTCAAGTATAAGATTGGTTGTTGTTCACAATACCCTTTCAGTTCAACCGAATGTTGTACAACCAGTTATTCAAGATCCACAACCTGCTGATTTTAATCCAGTAAATCAAGTTGTTGATGAGGAATAAGAAATTATTGGTCAACTAATTGAACAACAAGTTCCTCAAGAAGATAATGATACAACATTAAGGAGATCTACTAGAATAAAGAAATCAGCGATACCTAGTGATTATATTGTGTATCTACAGGAATCTGACTATAATATTGGAGCCGAAAATGATCCTGAAATATTTTTCACAAGCCATGAGTTGTAAAGAATCAAATTTATGGTACGTTGCTATGAAGGATGAGATGAATTTTATGGCATCTAATGGAGTCTGGGATCTTGTTCAGTTGCCTGATGGTGCAAAAGCCATTGGATGTAAATGGGTCTTTAAAACAAAGAAAGACTCATTAGGCAACATTGAAAGATATAAAGCAAGACTCGTTGCAAAATGATTCACTCAAAAGGAAGGAATCGATTATAAGGAGACATTTTCTCCTGTATCTAAGAAAGATTCTCTTCGTTCGTATCATTTTAGCATTAGTTGCACATTTTGACTTAGAGTTGCAACAAATGAATGTGAAAACGACCTTTCTCAATGGAGATATAGAGGAAGAGGTTTACATGAAATAACCAGAAGGATTTTCCTCTAGTGATGGTGAGAATTTGGTGTGCAAACTTAAGAAATCCATATATGGATTGAAACAAGCCTCCCGTCAATGGTATTTGAAATTTCATGATGTCATTTCTTCATTTGGTTTTGTGGAGAACATTATGGATAAGTGTATATACCAGAAGGTCAATGGGAGTAAGATTTGTTTCCTTATTCTATATGTGGATGATATTTTACTTGTAGCCAATGATAAAGATTTGCTATATGAGGTGAAACAATTTCTCTCTGAAAACTTTGACATGAAGGATATGGGTAATGCCTCTTATGTTATTGGCATCAAGATACATAGAGACAGATTTCGAGATATTCTTGGTTTGTTTCAGGAGACCTATATCAACAAAGTTTTAGAGAGATTTCGGATTAAGAATTGTTTACCAAGTGTAGCTCTCATTGTGAAGGGTGACAGGTTCGATTTGAACCAATGCCCGAAAAAAGATCTTAAGTAGGAACAAATGAATAATATTCCTTATGCTTCAGCTGTTGGAAGCCTTATGTATGCTCAGGTTTGTACAAGACCTGACATTGCATTTGTTGTTGGAATGTTAGGGAGATATCAGAGTAATTCAGGTTTAGACCACTGGAGAGCTGCAAAGAAAGTGATGAGATATCTTCAAGGGACTAAAGACTACATGCTTATGTATAGACGAACTGATAATTTGGAAGTGATTGGCTACTCTGATTCAGACTACGCTGGCTGCATTGATTCGCAAAAATTGACTTCAGGATATGTCTTTATGCTAGCCGGTGGAACCGTATCTTAGAGAAGTGTCAAGCAGACTCTGACTGCTACTTCCACTATGGAGGCTGAGTTTGTATCTTGTTTTGAGGCTACCTCACATGGTGTATGGATGAGGAGTTTTATTTCTGGGCTTAGAGTTATGGATTCGATTTTTAGGTCATTGAGGATATATTGTGACAATTCAACTGTTGTTTTTATGGCTAAGAACAACAAAAGTAGTAGTCGAAGCAAGCATATCGACATTAAGTATCTGGCCATAAGAGAACGTGTTAAGGATAAAACAGTGGTTATTGAGTACATTAGCACTGAATTAATGATTGCTGATCCTTTAACTAAAGGCATGCCACCACTGAAATTTAAGGATAATATAGATAGAATTGGACTTGGTTCCCTTACGTAGTTTTCGTTGTAAGAACGATATTATTAAGAGATGGGCTTCAATCGAGTGTGAAGCGATGGAGAAAGGAGCAGTTCTGCCTACAAGGCAAGGATAGAGTAGAATTTTGGTCCAGTACTGCATGAGCTCGCGAGCTGCATTGCCTAATGAATTATACCTTTTAGAGTTGTAAACATAATATATTTAATAGAATCAAACCAATTTCAACTTGGTATTAAAAAGTTGAAAATTGTCTTGAACCCATACAAAACACAAAATTTGAGAATTAGAAAGCAGCACAATCAGCTGGTGAAAATGAGATTCTCTGCCTTTCAAGGTCATAACCAACCCACGTCCCTCTTTTGAACGTTTCCAATGATGGATAATTGATAGCGAGTGCCAAGAATTGCAAGGCACCAGAGTCCCATATCGAGTTCGACAAAAGTGGCTTCCTTCATCAACTTAACATCAACTCCATCAAAGTGGAATGTCACGTCTGGTATGGAGCCCAGGTCTGCATGAGTTCCTTCAAAGCACAAGTCAAACTCTTCCGTTGCCCTTAGTGGTTTATGCACAACTTGGCGCATCATGCTTAGAAATGGATAATATGCCTCAGATCTAAGCAGTGTGTAAGTGGTGCCGCAATCGACAAAAACTCCCCCAGCACCATGTGTTGTGTGGAAAACCCCTGGAGGCATTTCAACTATGGTGTCACCTATACTAATCGCATTGAGAGTGACATGATAAAGATTATCACTGCTTTCCACTAACGGTGTTGTTGAGTCACTATCAATCACAGCCTTCGACCCCAAATGCATTCGGCTTCCAGAACCTCGATCATCTGGGATAACCAAACAGTGGGAGAACCTCTTGATTTCTAACAGAGAGATTAAAGAATATGGGTCGCGGTCTAAGCCCGGGCAACCCTGTTGCTGCCCACTAAATTCTGGGGAACTTTCAGTGGAGTAGCCAAATGGCAAGTAACCCACATCCACCAGAGTTCTGCCGTCTGGGGCTTCAAACGCAAATTTGTCATATGAAAGAACTCCAGATGTTGCTGTATCGTCAGCAAAAGTTACTTTGTAGGTGCAGGGTTGGTTACTGTTTGTGCAGGTTTTTCTTGTTGCTAAAAGAACGCAGTAGCCAGCATCACAGGATTCATATGTGTATGAAGAGGATTTTGAGGCATAAAAAAAGGGTCCCTTGGTCCAGATGAAGTCACTGCCAGTATCAATGAATGCATAAACTTTGGATGGTGGGGTGCCTATGTAATAGGACGCTATGTACTCAATGTCGTCTGGGATTAATTTGGATGAAATCACTGGAGGTTCTTCAGATGGGGTTGCCCTTGCACGCAAGCGAAGATGCACCAGGCGAGAGTTAGAGCGGCGAAGTGCTGCAAGACGACGCTCCTAGGAGGTCGTGGAATGGTTGTAGAATGGGGATTGAGGTGTGTGCAGCTTCAATTTCCATTTCCATGGGTGCTTGGGTTGATAGAATGTGACTTTGATGGCACAAGTATTGAGCATGCAAGTGAAAAAGGTAGGGGAAGAGAAATACAGAAGCCATAAATTTGCCCATGGAAATGTAAATTGAAGCTGCACACAAAAGATGCTCATCACTATTGCTAAATTTATAGGAAAACTAGAGCCATGCAACTGAATTCTTTTTTTTTTTTTTGGGGGGTCAACATGCAACTGAGTTCTAAATTTCAATAATGGCATTCATTCATAATATAAAGTCACTGTACCTGTTCTAGTTTATTTTTAAAATAAAAAATTAACTCAGTAGACAACAAAAATTAATCTTATGACGTCAGTATAGTAACTCAGCCAATAAATATCAGTTAATTTTAAAGAACAGAAGACTTCTACTAACAACAGAAATACAAAACTAAATCAAATTTTCTATTTCCATGCGAATGTAATAATCTATACGGGATTTGTTTAACTTGAGTAATTAGTAATATATATGATAGTATCTCGTTTGTTTATATAACTTTTCAAAGAAAATTAAGAAAATTATTAGTTAAGCACTTTTTAATTTTGTTCCTATTTTTTGAAAAAAAAAATGAATAAGTAAAAAAATCAACTTAATTAAAAATATTGAATAATTTTATTCCTACTCTCTTTTTCAAAAGACGAGCCTACGTCTATACTCCTTTTTAATCTCTCGTCATTCCCTCTTCGCTAAAATTCATAAACAAATGAGCGTGAACCAGAGCAATCCAAAATGAATGTTGGGTGGGACGAAATAACTCGAATTTGAGCAAGCATTGAACGCCTATTCCCTTGATTCAAACCACAACCGTATCTGATACAAAGTTATCAGAAACAACTATAATCCTAAGGAAATCAAGAAGGAAACTTTGAAATGGTGTTTGGTTGGAGGCCCTTAATACAATACATATAATATTCTTTATAAAAAACAACACATTCACTTGGCATCAGTGTTTTCATGTTTCTAGTGCCACAGTGAAGAACTCTTGAACACATCTCTATCGCTCTACTCTTTTTTATTGGCCATATCAATATATCATATCATTCATTTTTCTTGTTTTGCTTCAGCATTGATTCAACTTCTCCACTGTATGGTGAAACATGATAAGCATACTGTTGAAGAACAGAAAAGATAACCATCTCTAGACATATCAAAATATTCTGCATGGCTTCCTCAATGTGCTCCACATCTAACCGCAAATGATGAGATTGAATGATGCCCACTGCCGCTAAAAGGTCCAGCAACATTCCCTGCATATGGTCAAAGAAAGGTCATTATTATCAAGGGAAATGCACTAAATGACAGTGCTATATAAGAAGGATAATCTAAAAGTACAGTACAAGGAAAAGAAAGTTGATACAGTACTACAGAACATAGCAAAAGGAAAAACAAGTTAGAGAGACAAACGGATGAAGCAAGGGAATTGATGCAAATAGCAATATGTAACTGACATATCTGGAAATGGAAAGACCCCGCCATCGGAAAATTCTAAATAGAATGTATCTGGTAGGATACTGTACATCAAAAGTAAAAACTACTTAGGGTTTCAAAAATTAAAGAGACTTAATTTCTAAAGAAAATTCCAAATAATTCAGAAAATTGTTACAGTTTTGAGTTTTGACTTGACATAAGTAGCAGACAACCTCGGCAGGTATCCAAGATCAATTAAGTTATATGATTTACTGAATTAGATTCTGCGTTATCATTAGTCTTCAACGATGTTGAGACCAGACAGAATGACTTCATCTGTGAATGACTATGCTTCTTCACTAGCCAAGTAGTTATGGAAAAGAAAACCCCCAAACTACAAAACAGTAGAGAATTTACGGTGCCAGAATAATAAATTTTATTCTGATCAAGTGTTTTAACGCAATAAATAAATAGAAGTAAGTTATGAAAAATAAATAAATAAATAAATGTAGTTGAGAGCCACTTAGATTGTCTAATTATTTTTATTGATTCTATACGTAGAGTCAAAATTTATCATGTATCTAAAGAAAGTACTATATGGGGCCAAAATTACAAATTCAGCAAGTTTAATTGTTTAGAAGTTAGTTTCTATCTTCCCTCTAACAGGGGATGATCTTTGTTGCCTCTAGTTTTTCCCTAGCATTATGTCTACAAGTCATCTTTCTCACACACTTCATATACCTTTGTGCTCTAGTCTTCTCTAGGTGGCCATTGAACTCAACTTACCAGATGATTATAAAGGATAATAAGTTTACCTGCCAAAAGCAGAAGAAAACAATTCCTTTGATGCACAGAAACTTTGCTAGTGGTTTGTGTGGTGCCAGTTCTTTTGCAAACACATGGTAAAAGACCACCAGAGAATACAAGGCCAATGAAACAGAAATGTTGAGGATGATGGTGAATATCCAGCTCAACCAAGTTGGATACAGCCCAAGTAGTTGTAATGTAATCATCAAAATGGAACACACTGGGCGGATGACAACAAACTGCCATGTCCAATATTTTAGAAGCTTCAGAGTATGGTGGTTCAGCCGAACAGTGTGAGGCTGCAGAAGGTCAATTTACACAATTGTGAACACCCTGAAATCACTTACAACATATATATACTACATCACTTTAGGATATTTGATTAATTATGTTTTTCATCACAAAATTCAATATTCAGATCTTGATGGTTTGAGTTCCTTGAACACAGAACTACAAGGAACTATTTAAGTGCCCCTGAAAATGAAAGTGACTAGTTAGTAGAAAGGATTAACACATCAATCACCCCATCACACGATAGTTCTATGAATATTCTCCTCAAAATTTACACTGAATGTGAGTGTGCAAAAGCAGCTCATACCTGAAAAAGTGTCATTGGGAAAGAGTGGTGAATTTCCCTCCCTTTAATTTCATCGGGCACAATGTTTCTGCTAATTGATATGTTCAAGTAACTATACATCAAAGCCAAAAACTTGGCAATCACCTGATATAAAAGAGGTCAGGGGTCAGATAAGGCGACAGAAGCATATCATACAGTTGCTCAGCAGGGACCAGAGGCACTCACCAGGGCTTCATAACATTCTTTTACCGAATCCAAAAACATGAAAAGCGCCTTGCTTCCTCTAATATCCAACAGGCCCACAAATGAGTCAACTGCATATATGGGAGCCATAAGGATGATGATAATGATTGCTTTTTGCTCTTTCGGGTTCTTCCAATAGAAGAGATGTTGTGACAACAACTGCACCGTGAAATGCATCGAGAGCATAACACAAAATGCGGATCCCAGCACAGTTAGTTGTGCAGGATTCAGCGTACTTAGATCCATTACTTGGCTGCGAGATGAAAACGTAAATCCTAGAATCTGCAAAAGAAATTCGCGAGGAATTAAAAAGGAAAAAAAAAAAAGCCAGACCCACATGACATTACTGCATGCTAGACAAAACCCAGAAAAGGGGTCACCAAAATATCAGCTCCACAGTTCAATTCATTACATTATTACACGAGACACAAAATATTTCGACTAGATAGAGGCCCTTGGGTCACTCTAATTTCGCCTCTGAACCAAACCGAGCTTGTTTGAGCATCTACAGACAGACACATACATGTGTGTCTGAAACAATCCAGTTTCTCTCGAAATCCACACAAATAAATAAGGGCTCAGCTTTGTAAAAATTGATAGTTTTTCACTTCGGACAAGAACTAAAGCAAACTTGATTTATAAAACAACGGAACGGAGGCACTTCAAGAGTGAATGAAACCAGCAAACTCACCTAAATCGCCGCGACTCAGCTGATCCAACTCGTTTGACTCACCTTGTTTCAATGGCACTGGCAGGGAAGGGAAGGGGAAGCACCAGGCAAATGTTTTCGTTCAAGTTAATAAGAATAGAGTCACGTGTGGCAACTAGGATCTTGCCACAATGACAATCAGGGACACAATTAACTATTGTCTTATGTGGCAGGATCTCTGTTGTTGATAAAAATTCTTATGTTCGAACAGATCATACTGGAAAGAAAACCAGGCGGAAAAATTTAAAAAAAATCGTAAAAGAAATTTGTATAAAATAATACAATTTAAACAAAATATAAATACTTTAAAATTTTAAAATATATTTAATATTTTTTTAATAATAAACAAGATTATTAAATTGATTGTGTAAGATCATACAGAATTACTTTCAAAATAGTAAATCAAAATATAAATAAAAAATAATTATATATTCTCCTAATCAATCAACATGATAATTTTTTTTAATTCTTAAATAAATTAAGTGTTAAATATATTTTAAATTGTTGAGACATTAAATATTTTTATTTTTTTATTTACTATTTTCTTTATTAAATAACAAGAGATTTATTTATATGATTGTTTAAGAAGATATTCTTTTCATCTATTTTTATTTATTTTTTAAGATAATTATACAATAATTAAGAAAATTATTAAATAGTTTTAATTATAAAATAATATAATTTAATATAATTAAATTATCCTTTCTCTCACTTCATTAATATTTTTTTCTTATTTAATTTTATTTATTCTACTAATTCTTTCTATTAAAAAATAAGAATAAAATAAAAAGATTAATTAATACTTAATATTATTAAATGATAGAAATTTTGAAACCAAAAATATTATCTAAAATAATAAATAAAAATGAATAAATGAAGTATAACATTACTTATAGATAAAACAACTAGGCTAAGATTTGATTTCAGTACCAAATAATCTCTAAACAAATTGAATTAAGACTCTTGCAAATTCTTTTTATAAGTAATACTACACAAGTCATCAACATTAATTAATTCTCTAAATATAGAAAAATTAAAAAATCTCTTTTTTGCATTTTAAATTAAAGAGTGATTTTATCCTATTCATAATAAACACCTCTACCCTAAGTGATGATAACATCTCAAATTTTCAAGGCAACACATTTATTGACATTAGAACTCACTTATGAAGTAAAAATTTTTTTTTAAAGTCACATATTTACTTACTCTAAAATTCACACTATCCTAAATTAAAATATTTTTATACAATTTAACAACTTTAAATATTAACTATTTATTTTCATTGTTTTTAAAAATTATATATCCAACTTTGCAATTACTACATGTTTAATTTTAACATTGTTTTAAAACATCACTTTCACTCTTTTTATTGACGATAAATTTTGTTAATATCTTCAAATTTTTTTAGAGAAATTAGCCTTTTGGCTTTTTTTTTAATCTAGTTTCTAATATTTTTATATTGTGTGCATAAAATTGCAACATAATACTCAAAATTCACTAAAATTATTGAGATAATAATTGTTTAAAGGCCTTAGCTAAGACATCAAGTTTCTTTCAGAATTACTTGAACTCGAAATCAAATATTAATCAGGCCACTATGCTTAATCTTGCATTTAAGTCTTAAACCTCCTTTATAATAAGAAAGAACATAGAAACAACCACACAAGCAACGATGCCCAAGATTATTAACAGTAACTATTTAAGTTACAATCCTACCGATTTATAGTTTCTCATTGTGGAATGTTTAATTCAAATTCCAACAAAAAAGATTACTAAATTCATTAAAGAATGACGGAGTATTAGATGGTATTTTATCACTCTAGACAAATGATCCTTATTTGATATATTTGCTTGGTGAAGATAGTTTGAATTATTATTAAGATAAAACAAGTTGTCTAACAGGTATACTTTATTTCATGTGAAAAGAACTAATTGCGATCGATAATTGCTTGGATAATCTCTTCCGTTATCTCCTGGATCATATCATCATCTGCAGAGGAGCAAGAGATTAGAATTTGTTTAGTTAAACTTAAATAATATTACTACTCCCAACACAAAGGCAAACGAGAGAAAAGCAAAAGAAACTAGAATTCACGTGGAGTTAATCACAACAGAATAAAAAACTCAAGAATCACATTATCAATTGTTGGAAACTGTAGTCTAAAATTTAACTATTTTTTCTTTTGGTATATTGTGTTTTGGTTTAAAAGTGAGAGTCGGAATACTTCTAATTGTAACGCAAAAGTTGATTACTAGGAGTCAATTCAAAAGTTTCAAAATTAAAATCTTACAATTTGCCTAAATTATGAATAAGTGATCAAATTTCTTGTAACATAAATACATTTAGAATAACAGTGGTTACAGAATATTATGCATTCTTGTTCCTTTGCATGAATCACCAATGTCACTTATGTTTCAGAGTCGGATTTTCATGCAACTCTCATATGTATTCATCACTTTATCACAAATGATAGACTATGATATTTAGATGTTCTTACTTCTAATATGAATCTCAAATCAAGAGTTGAATCACTAAAGCACTTAAAAAGTAGAGTAAATTATTCTCCCCTTCCCTGAATCTTGCATTTACTGAATAGATGATAGACCTTCCCTCTATTATGAAAACCTTTAGAAAACTCCAATTGTATTTACAGATAAAATGACAGCATACAATGGGCCAACACAACACATATTGTCTGTCACAGAATAGATCATTAAATATAATACTGGAAAGGAATTAGAAAACAAACCTGAAAGTTCTCCCAATGCTGAAGCGTGTGAACTTGCCATTGTTGCTATTGGGACAAAGAAGAAACATTGTTACTGATAAGCTCTAACCTAATACATTTCCTTTTGATCAAGCAATCTCAGGAAATCTTTAAGAAAGCACAAAACTGGAAGTCACTAATAATAATGAAAACTTATCATTATTTGGACTAGTGGTTAATCAATATGAAGTAGATAAATGATTCCAGTGCTTGAAACTCTGTATTGCCTTATCTTGCATATAAAAATAAGAATTGAAAAGTATGATGAGAAAAAAGTTGTGACAAAGATAATTATGTGGAACTAAAATCTTCAAATATAAACAGAGTAGAAGAATATAGAACAATACTTGATTGTATATGTAACATACAGGATAAGTATAAACGTTCCACATCTTCTAAATAAAACAAGATAAATTGAAGTTCCAGAGAAAAAATTAGCAACCCACGGGCAATAATAAAGTTAGTGTACAAAAATATGCTGAAACAATTCAATTGTTTCATTTTATGTTTGTTTCCTAAGAGAAAAAAGAGGGATACATGAAAATAAAGTAGCCACCATTTATATTCCATCTTTAACTACTCTTTTCACCTCAAATTCCGGATGAAAATAGTGTAAATGCAATGTAAAGACTCCTACTAAGATAAATATATTCTTACTTACTGTTATACATTTCACTTAGAAATATTGTCAGCGAGAATAGTATGGTAATTATATGTATCACATAATTTGAGCTTCGTTTGCTCTCAATTCAATTTAAACAATTTTAACTTCCAAGCACTGATAAGTGAAACTAAGATCTTTCCATCCATCTTCTTTTTTTTTTTTTTGGAATAAAATTAACCTTCATCTTCATTTTCACTTCTCCATTTCAAACCTTCCTAATTTTCACCCTTCCTGCTAAACACATCCTTAAATTAATCCACTCAATGAGGTCATATCATTACTATTTTGCATAACTTATATTTCGTTATAAAACAACCATGTCAATCATGTACCAATGAGCTAATATGAATATCATGATGACATGAAACATGTCAAAGTCAAACAAAAAAAAAATTTTAGAAAGACATCAAGCATTATATGGAAATAATTTAAAATAAATAACATAAAAATCAAAACAACATTTAAATTCAAATCTAATATTTCTTTCGGAATATTTATGTGAGCATGGCAACAGTACCTGCTTGGCTGCTACTGCCAACATGATCTGATACCAATTTCAGTGGGACAAAATGCTGTTGCAAGATACGCTTACCAGAAATGTCAACATCCCATTCAAGTGATTTCCACCACTGTCTTGTTCCTTTAATTTGGAATGTAAAAGGAGGCCATGGTTGTTGGTATAAGTCAGGTGCAAGGGGCAGTCTCTTTAGAACGTCACAGGATATTACTTCAATTGAGCGTAGGGAATTACTAATGATGAACCCATTATATATACCTTTTAATTTTGGCAAACATTCCAACCTCAACCATAGTAATTTTGGCAGTTGAATTATAGCAGCATGACCATCCCTTTCTTCTTCCCCTGTCATCAATTCCTCCATATTGCCACAATGGCTGACTCTAATTTCTTCAAGATTTATAAGATGGAGCAAAAGCTGGCCCGAGAAAAGAACCTTCATTCTCGGGCGGTTGTCCACATTAATAACCTTAAAGTTCATGAAAGTTTGTGGACTGACGAATTCTCCACATAGCTTCCTCAAATTTATTAAAAAGCTTAAAGCCGTCGTCTCTAACATGGTTGAGTCTTTCTCTAAATAGTCAACAATGCATTTCATAAAGTGACAATGGACTATGGTACATTTTTTAAGTTGCTTCACATACGACAAGAAAGTAGGTAGATGAGTACTATTATGGCATTCATACAGTTTTAACTCCATAGTATGTGGGGGGATGGTGATACCTCTTTTTCTGAATAATATTCCATGAAATGCTATGCTTCTTTTCTCTGAGAAGTTCTCTTGGAACTGTCCACATCCAACAATAAAATTGAACTTATCCAGCTGAAGCCAGTGTCTGGATCTAGAGAAGATAGATTTGAGGATAATATGACTTCTAGAATGCTAGCTCCAGCAATGGTTGATAGAGTAGATATTCCCCACAAGACACCAGAATTGTTTGTCAACAACTCTTCCAAATGAATTAATTCTGACAGGAATCCAGACGGTAAAATTTCAGTCCTAGTGTTGGAGATATTCAGGCGTCTCAAGTTGTATAACTGTTCTATTCCATGTGAAAGTTCTTTTACCTTTTGGCAACAAGAAAGATCTAAAACCATTAACTTAGTGAGTTTTGCCAAAGAAGGGACTGCTATCAAATTCCAACAATTGCTTAGTAACAAGGCTCGCAGATTCTCAATATTAGAAATGGATTCTGGCAAGAAACTAATTCCAGTGTAGGATCAAGAACTCTTAGATTTGGCATGGTGTCAAAAAATGTGTTTTTATAAAATGAATTGTACTGCAACAAGAAGGTAGTAAGTTTAGGACACCGTAGAAGATAGCCAACAGGAATACTTTTTAAGTCATTTCTCATCATTGAAACCCTTTCAACATCTTCTGCCCATTCATCAATCTTTGGGAAATTTGTTATTCCAATGCCTGCATTGACAATGCAACGAGGATTTGTGCTCATTATTCTGATGGCCATATCTCTTACCAGATCATGCATTTTGACACAATGCACACCATTTTCAGTAGCATTTTCCAGCAAGCATGCATGTCTCAGTTCTTTCAATATGATTTTCCCTTTTACCCTCTGATGTCCTACCTACCATACCCAACAAACCTTCCCACATCCAATATTCAATTAATTCATTTGTATCTATCTGATGACCTTCCAGGTACATAGCACAGAAAAGAAAGTAAGAACGACTTGTGTCATCCTTCAATTTGGAGAAGCTAAATCTTAAACGGGAAAAAACTACTTCTTCCATTTGTTCTATATTGGCTGTTGAGACTCTTAACTCTGCCAATGCATTCTTCCACTCTGAAATATCAGTTGCATTTCTCAAGGCCCGTCCCACTGTGATAATTCCAAGGGGCAAACCCATACATTTTTTCTCCAAATTCTTTGCGATGATTTTTATTTTTGGAGAAGCTAACACTCTATCCCCAACTTTGTCCTTGAAGAGATCCCACGCTTCATTTTGACTTCCGCATCTTGATCAGTCTCCATACCTCGACAAACTTTCAATAGTCGAGTAGTAATCACAACTTCGCAACCATTTGCTGTTGTTGGCATGGGGATTCCGACTCTTTCAAGAGCAATTGGTTACCATAAATCATCTAGAATCAATGCAAATCTCTTCCTCCTATTTAAAGCATCAAACAGAGCAGAAGATCTGGTAGTTTCATCCTGTAATTCTGAAACAGGCACATCAACCTTCTCTGCAATAGCTTTTCGTAACTTCTCGAGGTTTATTTCCTTTGGAACAGTAATCCATATAACATAATCAACAGGTCCACTTTCTTGCAATAGAAGGTTGTAAATTTCACTCATGATAGCCGTTTTCCCCACTCCACCCATTCCATAAACACCAATTTTACATGTACTATCATCCAATAAATAATTATAGATCCTCATCAAACATTTCATGGTTGTCCCATGTTCCATTAGTCTTGATGTGGGAAGAGTAAGACCTTTCTTAGTGATAGTTTCAACTAATGAACTGTTTGAAAACTGGCCCTTCCCAAGAAGCTCAGTCACCTCCAATATCTTTTTTTTCAATAAGTTCCCCCAACTTCATTCTCAAACAAACAAATGAAGGGGAGCAGCCACAAGACGTTCTATTTCCTAGTTCAATTTTATGCTTAAGTTCACTAATTTCGCCAGCAATCTTCTCAACATTTTTCAGCCGTAATACTACTGCTGGCTTTGGTTTCATCCCTTTTACCAGCCGCATTTGCTCTAGTTCAATGTCCACATCAACTTTCCTGGCATCTAGCTCCTCCATCAATGATTGGAGCTTGTTAAAGTTCCTTTTTGGTCTTTTCAGGTGTCTACACCGCTGCGCAATTGATTCATGCAAACAGTTCTGTGTACACAAGCAGCTCAAAACACCAGCAATTGCCCCAATAATATTAACAGCCATCTCAAACTCAAATGTTTTCAACTAACAATGTACCGAAAAGAAATCCCATGTTGCTCAGATGAATCTGTAAAAACCAAAAGTGAATATGTAAAACAATAATTTTTATAAACCAAGTGTAAGGACATTTTCAAGAACAGAAAAGCACAAATTAAGTTAATGACTAACTTTCAGCCAAAAGTAAATAATCAACCACCAGTAACCAATTGAATAACAATTTTTGTTGAGGTCAATGAAGGAAGTCAAGAAACCAACTGAACTGTGGCATCCAATTTATCATGTACTGTTATTGAGTCAGTGCAATTTATCACTAGGAAACTCAAATCCAAAATAGAAAACAAGGATTATACAGATTTACAACCATAGACTCTCAATTTTAAGGCTTGCCCATTATTTCCATGACCCACTGATAGAAATCATAGAAGTCTTCAGATAAATAGAAATATCTGTAGAGGACATGCTTAAAATTGCCTCCTGCAATTGTTGGCTAAACATTCTGCTCCATTCACTAGTAATTATGGCTTTCTTCACAGGACTTTTGTTATGCAGCCAACCCCTGCATGGACATCCACCACATGATATAGTTGACAGTGAAATGCTCAGCAACCAACAGATCCCACCCTAACACTGCACACAAAAGACAGAGAGAGAGAGTAGGGGAGGGCAGGAAGGAGGGGGAGTATCTCTCATGTATCGAAGAGCAGGTGCCCAACCAAAGCCAGTTCTTAGAAATTTTCTCAAGCCAAACTCTTAAAGAAGAAAAGCAAAAAAAGCATACGCTTGTATGCGATGTTTGTGTTCCAGTTCATTTAGCAGCTGTTAAGCTCAGACAGGATTGCAATGATGCAAATATTAAAACTCCAAGGGAGAAAGATGAGAGAAACAAAAGCTCAAAAACGTAAATCTAGCAGAAACTCCTGAGTAGAAATGAAAAATAAAAATAATCAGCCCAAAGTGAAGTTGAAGTCATGGGGTAAATAATTTAATATGTTACTATTTCAGATAAACTTTCTCATTCCTCTCCTTCTGGCCAATTCTTCTTATTTCCAACCAACCCAATGCAATTTATATATGCATTATGTAAACAAAACACAAACTCGAAAGTTTCCAATTAAAATACTAGAAGTTGTAATTATATTTAGATATGGTTTTCCCAAGAGTCTGGTTCTCATAATCGAAGTGATTGGCTAAAATATAGTTTCCCCATAGAATTTCATGACCTGTTAGTTGTCAGCATTATTGGAGGTTATCAGCATCAGTAATTCGTACTACTACTTCCAAACATCTTCCAACTTTTAAGATATCATTTTTACACTTGCACAGACAAATATCTTTTAAATAATTCTAACATCATGTAGGAGTGAACTATATTTTGACCTATTATTATTATTTTTTGACTGGATATTTTGACCTATTATTGATAGATAGTTACAGGTATCAAAAAAGGAATAGATCCATATCAAGAGGCCTGAGTTTTCAATAAAAGGAAAAGAAAGGAAATGAAATGAAAAAGAGAGGAGGAAAGTAATAAAGAAAACGAATTGAAGAAACCTAGATACAAGCACGTAAGTGAAAAAGATATCATCCAAAATTCTGGACAGTAAGACGCTCAAAAAGTAAAGCGTGGAGATCTACTTCTGCAGACGTCCCACTTGTAAAAGAGGAATGAGGTGCTCTCTCATAGAATCAAAAATAAAATCAAGAACTGGTTAAACAATAAATATACCTTGTTTCTCTATTGAACCACTGAATTAAACAATCATCAAGAGGTACAACATAGAAGGTTAACTCAGACGAATGCTAGAAATGATACCTCTGACTGATGCAGACATCAGGTCCATTATCCATCCTTGCAGAAAGCTATTTTCTCCTCACTACTGGCTAATTAATATCTACAATTTCAACCAATTAGATGGACTAACCACTAATTGAAAATGCAACAGTTTCACTGATGGACAGTATTGCAGTATCGCTGCTAGCTACTTGCCACATCTAAAAAGCATGAAAATTGACCTGGAAATCCGAGTCATACCATTCACGCCACTTTCTGCACACCGCTTGCACACCTATAACAAGGAAAATTCTGACAGATAAATAGGACCAACTGAAACTCTTTGTGGGCCCCCCTAAACTTGAATGGTAGGTGGTGAACAACAATCATTTCCACAGAATTAATTGCAAGTGAATAGTAGTACTGGACCTGCGGCTTCAAAAATTTTTGGCACCAAATAAAATTGCTATCTAAATTGCAGATCTCACTAGAGCCCCCGGACCTCAGAATTCATGGATTTAAGTTCTCATATCAATAATTTACATACGAGACAATCTGGGGAGGAAATTATTAACTACCTGATCGCCGAATTTCTACCTGATGGCCGAATTTCCACCTGAAAAGGTTTCACTTTCAATGATTCCGTATTTCTACCTAATGGCTGAACCGGCCGGATCCAAATTAATCTGACTGTAAATTTAATTACGAGTCATAATCGATTGAGTACTTAATTCATGGCCGAACCGATTACACCGTCCAATCTTAACAACTTTGAACTGATCAATGTATCTAAAGAACATCAATCTTCTCCAGGTATGACCTTCTACTGTCATATACAAAAGACATCTATGACGTGAGAAGGATTTGATCCCCTTAAAAATTAAAATTCATCCTAGTAAAGTCCATCTTAAAAACTTCAGCTTCACATCCTTGTGAGTGACTTCACTGAAATTTGAACCTTAGACAAGTAGTCTCATAAAAAAAAAAAAAAATTAGCACTACATGAATTACGACTCTTAAATAATAAAAAGTAAATATTTAAAGGCAACAAAATGAACCTATAGAATTAGTGGACAATAGTTAAACCAAATTTTAAAATTGCCCCCACACTCGCAGATAACATAAAAACGCCAATTAAAAAAGGAAATTACTTTGTACCAAAGAAAGAAAAAAGAAATTACTAACTCCAGTTTAAACAAACAAAAGCCTGCAAGAGAAAATAATAACGAGTTTACATCCAGACTAAGATCTATAAATAAAAAAAATAAAAAAATTAATGGAATAATTCCCAAACAGAAAGAATTGAAATGGTTGTGTCATGTGCTCCTGCTTGGCAGCTCTACGAAATAAGCTTGCATTGTTTGCTTGGAGCAGGTTCATCCCACTCAAGTGACTCCCACCTATTGTTGTTCCTCTGGTTAACAAAGTAGTTTGGTGCCACCAGATGCAATATTAATTAATGACACATTCAAGAGAAAATAATATAACTAATAATTAATTTTCAGTATAAAAGGACCCAAAATTGTGTTTTCACGAAATGAATTCGTATGAAGTGACATTTTCCTATTAATTTTAAGTCAACTCATAAAAATTCTGAATAGAATGCTTATGAAAAGAAGCATATCATTTTAACTAAAAAAATTCTCCACAGAAGTAGGGTAAAATGAGAGTAAAAGAAAATTATCTATAAGCATTCAATTTTTTTTTAATATTTTAAACATTTACGCCTACAATTATTGAAATTCATATAAAAACTTATAATATGGTTTGTATTCCTTTCAACTTTTGTTGTTCCCAGACACTAGGAAAAATAACATTTTTATCATTTTTATTCTTCTCCTAATTTAATCATAGCTAAACAATATTTGAAAAATTGCATTCTACCTTCCCAATTTCATTCTTTCATTTTCAATCCCTCAATTTGCTCTCAAACAAAGGAAATTCAAGTTTCAAGTAGTGAAAGATGGACAAATAATCCAGTCAAACCAAAACAGAAGAAAGAAGTATAAGAACTAGACACCTAGCTTGGATCCCTCACACACAACTAACAATATCCTTATTTTGTAATTGTAAATCACAGCTTTGTAGGATCCTGGGGTCATATCCAGAAAGATGTCCAAACTCAAATGATCCAAACGTATGTCAAGTACTTCAGTTGTAAGACGGCGTCTTGTTTCATGGAACAAGTAATATCTTCCCAATATGCTTGCTGCTTTCCATAAGCCGGTGACCCTCCGCTGCTTCAGAAAGAGGAAAAGACTTGTAGACCACAGGCTTAACCTTTCCTTCAGCAATTGCAGGCCAGACATTCTTCTCCACTTCACTAACGATTACAGCTTTATTTTCAGGATTTCTGTTACGCAAGCCAGCCCCTGCACAGAATCCACCATATGAAATCCATATTTGTTATGTTCAACAACGGAAAGAAAAGAGAACATTCCAATAATGGAAAAGCTGGTTGTCAGAAGTTTCCTCAGACAAAACTCTTTAAGAAGAAAATCAAAAACAGAAGCTCAGAAGGGATTTGCCTATTCTTGCAACAGGTAAGTCTCGAAGACTGCAGCATAATTTACAAAGCAAAGGAAGCATGGTGATAGAAACAACTCAAATAATGTAAAAACTCCTACACAGAAATGGAGAAAGATATATAACCAAGAATGTTTGAAAAGGCCCAAACTGAAATTGGAAGTAGCAGTCATCAGGAAAATTGAGTTGCCACTATAGTAAATGTTTTCATTATTCTCCCATCAACCCAAAATCCCTCCTTTTCCTTGGAATTTCATAATCTTTTTTGCATTTTCAAAGTTATTAATGTAAGAGTTCGGTTTTTTACTTTACTTTTTTCATTTGCAACATACAAGATAGACACCATATTTTTAATTGCACAGACAAATATTTACTGAAGAAAACAAAACTTGAACTCCATTATGAATACAAGTAGGTTTTTGACAAAAGAAACCAATTTGTTTTCAGAAGCAATTATTAAAAAAAACAAAAGGATTAAAGGAAGAAAGAAAAGAAATAAACCTGAATAGGAGCATCTATTATAAAAGGGTTTAATCCAAAATTTGTAATACCTTGTACAGTAAGACGCTTAGCAACTAAAGCACGGAGATCAACTTCTGCAGAAGTGCCCCCTTGAAAACCGATAATAAAAAGCCTTCCATCAAAATTTAAGCTATCAAGATTTCTTTGATAGTAGGCTGCTCCCATACAATCAAGAATAACATCAACACCTGCCATCGAATCAAGCATCAATTATACTGTGCTTCTCTATGTAACCGGTAAAAACACAAAAATCAACGGGTACTACTTAGATTATTTAACTCTGAGGAATGCTGGGAAATTCATACTAGAGATGATACCTTGACCACCTGTTTCTTCCTTTACTCTTGCAACAAAGTCCTCTGTTTTGTAATTGATGCCCAAATCGGCCCCAATACCCTTGCAGAAAGCTAGTTTCTCTTCACTACCTGTTAAGCAATATCTAAGATATAATTTTGACAAACATTGCCCGCAATTTCCATCAATGAGATGGAGTAATAACTAATAACTATGTGAAAACACGTCAGTTTCACTGGACATATGGCAGACAGTTAGTTTCAACACCTGAATGTATGGAAACTGTCTATTGTTCAACAACATGAAAAGCACTACTGAACCTGCAGTGACAAATACTCTTGCTCCTTGGTATTTAGCCATCTGAATTGCAAATGTACCAATTCCACTGGAACCCCCATGAATCTGAGAATTAATAGATTAAAGTTAACATATCAATTATTAAGCTACAATTAACAGATAAAAGACCCTACGAAGATAATTATACAGCGATACCAAAAGCAAGATTCAGTTGCAAAATTACTCCTTGTGGTTCCATATAGACCTACAAGACTACAGTACACATATCAGCCATTGCACATGCTCATAGGGATTTAACATAATTTAGAAGCTTAAAAGACAACACTTGATAAGAACATGCTCAAAAGCCAGCAGAATGGCATTGAAGAAGGCACAGATGAGGGTCAGAAGTGCAAAATTCTGAATAATCTTTTGACCCTAGCAGAAAGAGATAATTCAACAGACATAACAAAATCAACTAAGCCTTACCAGGTGCACTCCTATAACGAAACAAGAATAAGGATAGGAGTCCAGTTTATAGGTACAATTACTAGTATATAGTAATTGTAAGTAGGCATGTTATGACCTTGTTCATATTAACCCTTTCCCCCTACTTGATAACCCCTTTTAAGAAAATGGAAAAGAATATATAACTATAACATATTCACCCACTGACTTGGTTCAATACAATAGAGCATTGAAAATTAGCTGCACACAAACTGACTTACAGTCATGCTTTCAGAGAATAGATTATTCTCCTGATAAGTTACCACTTACCAAGAAAGTTTCTCCTTCAGATAGTCGGCTCATCATAAAAACAGTTGACCAAACAGTGCATGCCACCTCAGGAAAACTAGCTGCATCCCTCAAAGAAACCCCAGGTGGAACTGGAAGAACTTGTCCGGCAGGAACAGCAACTTTCTCAGCATATCCTCCTCCGCTGACAAGAGCACATACCTGTAAACCACATCTCATATATTGAAGTAATTGTCATTCATTACATGACAACCCCAGTAAAACAGGACCTCGTACTCAATTCTAATTAACGGAACATAAGGGATTCCAATATCCACAAATTCAGCCATCACTGAGCCAAAATATAAGATTATAAGTATTGTGTAACTGAATACTTCAGAGTTTCTTTCCAAACAATTAGGATATAAGAATCCAAAGATGAAGTAATGTTTCATCATCAACCTGAGCCTGGGCACACACACATAATGCTAATTCCAAGCAAAGGCATATATTCTGCTTGTTTCTAACTAAGGCAGGTCCATATTTAGCAGAAAATTAAATGTTCTCCAAACCGATAACTTGTTGCAGAACTTGAAAAGCTAAAAATTTTCAAGACACCCAAATTCAATATGCCCTTTACTTCAAACCCATTTCCTAAAAAACCAAGATTAAAAAAAAAATAAAAATAAAATCACTACCCTGCTGCATCCCCAAAACCCAAAAGAATGCATTTTGATTACCTGATCGCCAATTTTCCACCTGGAAACGTTTTTACCGATGGATTCGATAATTCCAGAACACTCAAGTCCTGGGTATGGGCTTGCACCTTTTGGGGGAGGGTACGAACCTTTCCTCTGAAGCGTATCGGCTCGGT
Source organism: Castanospermum australe (assembly GCA_019955255.1). Taxonomy (NCBI): domain Eukaryota; kingdom Viridiplantae; phylum Streptophyta; class Magnoliopsida; order Fabales; family Fabaceae; genus Castanospermum; species Castanospermum australe. Next base: position 842,758 of record NSJW01000017.1, read on the forward strand.
TCAGCGCTGTGGCTTCGACTCGGATGAGGACCTCGTCGTCTCTGATTTGGGGGTCTTCCACGTCTTGGAGTTGCAGCACTTCCGGACCACCAGGAGTGGTTATCACTATAGCCTTCATTTTTGGATATGCTCTGTTGAGTTGAGCTTCTTCTCTCTCACTCTCAGTACAACAACCGCTGGTACTACTCACTGTGTCGAACGCGCCACTATTACAGACTTTCTCGGAGACACGACTCCTCTGTCCAATCGAACCAAACGTGTCGTTTTATGGAAAGGGTGGAGAGCCTTCTCTCTCCTCAAAATCAACGGTAGATTTTCATTTAGTAACGTTGTTGATAAATTGATATTGAAGGTTGATGAGATAAATTGATATTAAAAAATTAATTTAATATATTTATAAATGAATAATTAATGTTGTATATATTTTAAAAAAATTAAAATAAACATGTAATTTTTTTCAGATATTTTTATATATCATTTATATAATTACATAAGAATTAATTTTTTTAAATAATCTGATTTAAAAAAATATATATGTTTTACTATATTATTTATATTGAAATATTTAAAATATTATTATTTATTTTATTAAAATTTTAATTTTATTAATATTAAAAATATATTTAAAAAATAATTAATTATTTTTTAATTTTTAAAAATAAAAAATAAAAAAATAATTTTTTTAAAAATCATAAAAAATAATAGAGTACTATATTATACAAAGATTTTTAATTTTAATTTAATGTTAATATAAAAAATTTTATATTATCATTTAATTATGAATTATCAAGTTATTAAAAAATTTAATTAAAATAATAACTACTTAAAAATTAAATACGTAATAATATATGATTGAATGATAAGATAAAAATAATTTAAAGTTACACTAAATCAAAATTGAATTCTTATAGAAACTATATGCTGTTTAATTTTGTAAAATGATGTATAGCTTGTAGTCACGTGTTTGTTCTTTTATTGTAGAAGGTATATTCATTATGGAGACAGTATCACACAGTTTTAGAACGACCTCAATTCATTCTGACGGGCCTTTAATAACAATCAACCCCTTCACGCAACAGGCACAACACTGCTAGAACATGGCACCAACATCATCAGGCTACAGGCATTAATGCATACCACCCCATGCACTTGAATATAAGGATTCTCTTCATAACATCATGGGCGAAGCAATATCTTCCCAATATGCTTGCTACTTTCCATGAGGCTTCAGATAATGGAAAATACTTATAGACAACAGGCTTCACCTTCCCAGCAGCAACAGCAGGCCAGACATTTTTCTCCACCTCTCTAATTATCTCTGCTTTCTTTTCTGGACTTCTAAATCGCAAGCGAGCAGCTATGTTCAAACCATTACATGGAAACGTTGTCAAAGGTTATTATTAAAACAAAGTAGAATACTCAATGTTAAATGCAACAAATGAAGGAATCAAACTATTTGATAAAGAAATCCTGGAGTCGCCAGAACATCTTATTCATTACTTTTTCTTCCTAATCTGCATGAGACTGAGATAGATAGAGATCAAAACTGAGGAATAAGGAAGCAAACTAGAGGAAATTTCCGCTGCAAATTGACAAGTAGAAAACCATTAAATAAGAAATGCCTCCTGCATTATTAGATATCTTTTCTAACGATAAACAGAGTCACATGTATGTTTGCAAGCAACAAAGAGATGCAATACTTGTTAAGGGGGAAGAGATAAATTTAAATTTGGAAATTTTGTTTTTGTTTTGAGTCTTTAATACACTTTCTGCTTCAAAAAATTTAAATCAAAAGGTGGCCATCCATGATATTAGGTAACATCACCATTTCATTTCAGCTTTTTATGCTTCAAAATAATCAATATAGAGAGTTGTTCAGTACTGTACTGTTGTATTTGAAAATAGTTACATATTACGAACAAAACTTATAATGACTTTCGCAGGGTCCATAGGCCATGGATTAGATATCCAGATAATATACAAAGGGTAGCACCACAGCAAAAGTCAATTTAGTCCACTCAAATACTAGAGGAACAAGGCCCTCCATCAAAGAAGATTTTGGCCATACCTTGTACTGTGAGGCGCCTTGTGAGCAAACTATTCAGATTTACTTCTGCAATAGCCCCACCCATAATGCTGATAAGGAAAAGCCTTCCATCAAGGCTTAAGCTCTCAAGGTTTCGCTGGAGGTAGGATGCTCCAATATGATCCAAAATGACATCTACACCAGCAGTAGATTACTCATCATTTCAGTCTTTCACATACCAATCACTAGGAAAGAAACCATTCACACCTCACAGAACAATACAGGTAACGAAATAACAGAAGGTAGGCAATTGGTGCAAAGCTTCAATTATTTTACTAGTTAATTTAGTAAAATGCAAAAAAATATGCCTTTTCCTCCTGTTTCTTCCTTCACTCGTGCAACAAAGTCCTGTGTCTTATAATTGATGACAACATGTGCTCCAAGATCCTTACAAGCAGCTAGCTTTTCCTCGCTGCCTGGAATTCAATATCAAAGAAGAATGAATATGTGGAAACTCAATATGTGCCATGAGATGAGCCAAGAAACAAAAAAGCAGTGTTGGACCTGCTGCAGAAAAGACTCTTGCTCCTTGGAATTTAGCCATTTGGATCACAAATGTACGAATTCCACTTGAACCCAACCTTATCATTTCAGTCAATGGATCATATTTTGCTAATTATTAGCTCTATAATTGATTTATAGATATTCAACATATCATATGTAATGCAGCATGTGCAATTTTTAGTATAATCAACCAAGGAATCATTTTAAGGGCGTGTAACACCTAATCAAAGTAAAAGGATCAAAACTTTTTACTGAGGCACTCAGCATGTGGAGTGAACAAATAACAATAGGACATGATGAAACATGATGCATCAAACAATAAACTGCCATCAGGGAACAGTGTTAAAGTAATGCAGAGATGTATTGGGATTTTAGGTTCAACTTCAATCATTGAGAAGATAAACGAATAACAAGGCCCATAAGTGTGAGCTTGGATGAGTCCAAAATTAATCATGGGTAGAAGTAATGTCTAATGTGGTTGTTGCTTTTGCCCAAGTAATTCTGATGTTAAGTTAAACCTAATTCATTAATGTAAATCATGTAATTATTAGATCGTCATCTCTTTAATCTTCTTGATCAGTGATGACTAAATTTGAGTTATGTCCTCAGGGCTTAATGTAAATATACAGCATGTATTGATATGTTTATGCCACCTTATGATACTTCATTGTATGGAGGTATGTGCTCTTCTCCACTGGGGAGGCTATACTGGCTGCTCCGGCTGCACAAGTTCTCCCTACTTGGTAACTCACTGTACCTTGATTAATTATGCATAAAATTGTTACACCTCTCCTTGACATACATTTTGAATAAATGCTTGGATCATATTATGTTAAAAATTTTAAAATGGTTGTATAATGCTATCAATGCTATGGGTGACTCTGATTTCAAGCACAGTGAACATAAAATCCTGTAAACAATATTTAAATTTAAGTGTTCGCAAAACCTTCTATAGTGTGATAAGGTCTGGTAATCATCTTTTACCCTGTTTGGTTTGCATTCAAAAGTATGTTGGACTACAGGGATACATGCACAATACTTCAGCACAACCCATAAATTAATTGAATAATCATTCTTGTGGACAAACCAATCTTGTCTCTTCAACTTAGCAAATTCCCGGTTACCATCAACTTGCTTTTTTCATGATCTATAATGCTAGAAGTAATTGAAATATTCTACATGGAACTTCCAGAACATTTTATCATTTACCAACCAGAGGGACAACCATCACCAAATTCAAGAAAAACCCAGAAATTTTCTGGACAGAATTTGAAGTCTAAAACTACCTGTTCACCAAATTTCCAGCGGGTAACGTTCTTCCCGACGGCTTCAATGGTGCCAGAGCATTCAATACCCAGATAGGGGGTGTCACCACTTGGAAGCTCATACAAGCCTTTCCAGTGAAAAGTATCAGCTCGGTTCAACGCTGTGGCAGCGACCCTGATGAGGTCCTCATCGTCCTTGATCACTGGGTCTCGAACATCCTGCAGCTGAAGCACTTCTGGGTCACAGGGGTGGTTATCACCACAGCCTTCATCGCTTGCACAACAGCAGAGTGGATACTATGAAAATGGGAACCGGTAACAATGGAGTCTTTCCAACTCTCTCTCAGCTTTTCGCTGTGACTACGACAGTGTGGTTTCTCAGACAAGGGAAAGCAAAGGGAATGGAATTGGCCTAAGCGAGTTAGGAGGGAACAGTCCAACCGGATCATCATCCTCTACAGTCTACACATTCGTGCATTCTTTTGAAAACCTCTTTTTCTTTAGAAAGGGTAAATATTTAATGGCCAAAATCATTTACATCTCTCACATTAACATTAAAGCACATTTTGACCCAATTCTTCCAATCTTAATCTCGCCATTCACATCAATAAATTAGGAAATTATAGTTCTAGTAATCAAAATCTATAATACTGCCTCATGGAACACGAAAAAAGAGTATCAATGTTATAAATTCATATCAATAGAAGTTAAGGTATTAGTTCTAGTAACAATCATATATTTACAACAATCAATAGCACATATAAGATCAGCACCAACGTCCTCAATTAAAAAACTACATACTAACAAAATAAAAAAGATTCAAGACAATTAGATCGGCTGTGGGAAGTCAAATTACAACATTGGGATTTTTCATTTCTACATAAACTTAAAAGTTAGAACTCTTTTTTGATTAATTGTATCTAGAAAGTAAAACTTAAAACATGTTTTCAAACCCAAAAAGAAAAAAGAAAAAACACTTAAAACGTGTTTAAAAAGGAGGGGGGATTGGGCGTTCATGATTGGGATTATAACTTGTAAGTTACTTTTTAAAATTTGATTTTAAGAGAATAAGTATAACATTTTGTTTATTTGAGTATTAGATTTTGCTTTTCAAATGTCAATAATCGATTTTCTTAAAAATTAATTAATCTCACTACTTAGAATAAATCTTGGTGCAACTATAGGATTGTTATCTTACGACTCGAGAGGATTATTATTTCATAACTCGTGATTGCGGACTCTATAGCTTCTCTGATCGCAGAAATAAGACAGCGTACACTTGACCTCTAAACAATGATAGTCGCCTGGTGCAATATCTCTGGTTGGAAGAAAATTGTAGTCCATAAATTGTTCCCATCATGTAACTCGTAAATTCAGAACAGTATGTAAGATGGGCAAAAGAAATTATAACAGTTCCACACGAGGCTTATAGACCAAAGCTGGCATTAAGACCAATTCAGGATTTATATTTAACCCAGATCTTATGCACAAAGTCACAAACAACGTTACCAGGTTAAATCAGAACCTCCAATAAAGGCGTCAATGTCAACAACGTTGGCAGAGGCAAACCACAAAATTTAGGGCCTGAGCTGAAATGAACCAAGGGATCAAGTTCACAGCAGTACCTTAGTCAAATTAAGCCAAAAGAGGTAGTCTGCCACGCATTTCCAAACCAAGCATACAGACACAGTTCATACCTGAAGCTTATCACCAAGATGAACCAAAATGATCCAAATTAAGAGGCATAACAATACCTTAAATTAGCTTCAAACAGGGTATGATTTTAGGACACAAAAGGAATAAACCACATTAAAATCCAAAAGGAATAATGAAAATTTTAGGATACAGGTATTATGGATGCTTTCCAAAAGGAGGGAAATTTGTGGACAGATAAAAAGTGATCATTGGCTTTCTCCACAACACTCGCGGACTTAATTTCCACAGATTTAGAAGCATTTTCCGTAGAGCCCTTGACAGGTATATGAAAAGCAATTTTACAATCAATTAAATCAGCTGAAGTGAAGGGAAAAGAACCTCCCCAAACTATAACATGAAATCTATTTTAGCACAAACTCATTCTTGCAAGGTCAACTACAAAATTAATCTGAACCGGTATCAATCCTTTACAGAAAGGAAAAGAAATCTTATTACCATTTAGGCAATTTATCATTCAAAAGTGGCCAGCGATACTCTTTCTGGCACTAGTAAGGGGGACAAGAGAAGAGTCCCTGGCAGTGCCTGCCTGTAGGAGCCAATTTCCTCACTGCCCAATAAGCCTATAGTAAGTAACCGCTATTTTGGCTGAATCTCAAACCAAACATCAAATAATAAGCTCTAGCCACACACCATATTTTCAGCATCGTGGAACCTTCTAAGCATAAGTTATCAACATGTGTATGAATATAATGTAAAACACAACATCAAAACTAGATCCCAAAGCCATCAACATTCAAGAGATCCTAAAGGACCACTACACAGAGAAGCCATAAGTCAAAACTTTAAAATGACACAACCATCCTCTAACAAAGTTATGCGGTGAATGTCTTCAAATTTAAATTCATAATAAAAATGAACGACTTTCACATCATCTACTAACTTTTATGATTGGGTCACAGAGAATTGGTTGGGATACTTCTTGTCATAATCTGTAGCACAACTCAAGAAAACCAGACAACTGACATTACAAGCACATGCACAAAGAAATAAAAATAGCCACCCAACTGTAACTTAATGCAACCCAACAGTGCATGTCAGATTACAAATTTTCAGCACCTGCTATATCAGCCAGGGATAACTGTAAAATTGTTAATCTCATCATCCACAGCACTGCGCCCACAGATTCAGACAACATAAACATATCCAATATTTGAATGTTGCACACAAGAAAACCCAGAATCACATAGCAAAAGAAGAAAAGGGGGAGGGAAGGAACGTTCTGAATCAATGGAAGTAGGCCCAGACCATCCTAGTTCAAAAAATTCAACAGATAAATGCAAGAATAATATGATTGCAAACATTTGACCTTACTCTAAACAATGATAGTAGTCTCGTCCACCGAATAACTCTTTGATTATTAAAAAATAATAATTGTAATTTGGAGAGAATCTCCATTTCGTTGGCTTCTGGGCAACACCCTTTCTGAAACAAAGGAGCCATAGGATGGGCAAAATATATTAGAATAGCTCCACATGAGGCTTATAGAATTCAACATTTACATCTAAAAGAAGCAAGTTCTCAATTGGCCAAAGCTGGCATTAAGACCAAATCATAAATTATATTTAACCCAGTTCTTATGCACAAAGTCATGAACAACAATGCCAAGTTAAACTAGAACCTCCAAGAAAGGCAACAACAATGTCAACAACCTTGGCAAACCACAAAATTTAAAGCTTGAGGTAAAATGAACCAAGAGATCAAATATGCAGTATTGCCTTTGTCAAATTAAGCAAAAACGGGCAATCATGCAGTCATGCCACGCATTTCCAAATCAAGCATATAGACACTGCTCAAACCGAAGCTTATCACCAAGATCAACCAAATTAAGAGGCATAACAATAGTTAAAATACCATAAATCAGCTTAAAACAGGGTATGATTCAACCTCAGCGATAAACCACATGACAATCTAAATGTAAGGAATAATGAAAATCCTATGATACAGGTATTATGGATGGTTTCCAAAAGGAGGGAAATTTGTGGCCAGATAAAAAGTGATCATTGGCTTTTTCCACAGTCCAGTTTGACATTCACGGAGTTAATTTCCACAGATTTAGAAGCATTTTCCATAGAGCCCGTGACGGGAATACTGAAGGCTCAAATCAGCTTAAGTAAAGGGAAAAGACCCTCCCCAAACATGTTAACCGACAGTTTAGCACAAACTCATTCTTGCAAGGTCAAATACAAATTTATCTTAAATCTGAACCCAAATCAATCCTTTACAGGAAGGAGAAGAAATATTGTTACCATCTGGACAATTTATCATTCAAAAGTGGACAGCGCTATGTTTTTCGGGCACTAGTAGGGGGAAAAGAGAAGAGCCCCCGGCAGTGGCTGGGTGTAGGACCCAATGTCCTCACTGCCCCAATAAGCCTTTAGTAAGAAACCGCTATTTTGGCATAATCTCTGGCCAAACATCAAATTATAAGCCACAGCCACACCACATTTTTTCAGCATGTGGAACATTCAAAGCAAAATTATCAAAGAAATAAACATAGCCACCCAACTGTAACTTGTATGGGACCCAACAGTGTATGTCAGATTACAAATTTTCAGCACCTGATATATCAGCCAGGGATAACTGTAAAATTGTTAATCTCATCATCCACAGCACTGTGCCCACAGATCAAGAAAACATTAACCATCCAGCATTGGAGTGTTGAACACCAGAATACCCAGAATCACATAGCTAAAGAAAAAAAAGGGGGAGGAAAGGAGCGTTCTGAATCAATGGAAGTAGGCCCAGACCATCCTAGTTAGAAAATTTCAACGGATAAATACAAGAATAATAAAACAAAATTAGCAATTGAATAGTAAACAGAAAAAATTGGTATAGCCTAGGCTATAAGATAAACAAATACTACATTGAGGTCTTCCTACCTCATTAATGTAACAAAAAGAAACAGAAATTGCACATTATTCAAACAATGGAAGCACAACAATTGAATAGAACAGCCAGCAGCAGTGATTTAGTTATTAGCTAAACAGCCTAAACTCAAACCCACAATTTAGCAACAACTGAAACGACAAACGAAACACAACTACAACACATTTACCAACCTTAACGAAAACCACTGTCACTGGCATTGCACCAGATTTTATAAATCAAGGAAACATGATAAAAAGAGATTAGAGACTCACTGGCATTTTACAATAGACCAGAAAATCTGAAATAAAAAAGAGCTACCAAATTCAATAACACTTAGCCGCTAAGATTAGAAAGGAGATCACCCATAAGCACCAATTAACATGCTATACTACAACATGTATGATGAAGTAGGCAACAATTATTACCACACCAGCAATGTCAGAAACTTTCATTTAACATTAAAGCAAAACAATAACAAAACAAGGCCTTCAAGCACCGGAATGAATTGTTCAGATCCAAAATTACAAGACCCTCGAAGTCCCATCTTTCTCTTAGTAAAGTAACGCCAAGAACAGGAGGAAAGCTAAAACAATAAATACTATGGAACCGAAAACCTCAGCCGTCTACACTAACTAATCGACCGTCTGCATGATGTCCTCGGGAGTGAACTTGGTGCCCTTCTCCTTGTCGGCGGCGGCGCGTCCCTTGGCCTTGCGATCGAGCAACGACTTGCGATCCTTATCCAACCTCAGCTTCGTGATGACGACCTTCGAGGGGTGGATCCCGACATTAACGGTGGAGCCGTTCACCTTCTCGCGGGTGATCCGCTCGATGTGGATGACCCATTTGCGGCGGTAGACCTGCACCACCTTGCCCTCGCGACCCTTGTAGGTGCCCCGGACAACCTGGACTTCGTCGTCCTTGCGGACGGGCATGGATCGCACGTTGTACTTGGACCGGAGGTCGCTCGACAGCGGCGCGCTCATCAGAACGCGGCGGACGCTGGAAGGCGCCGTGAAGTGGGCCTTGCGGCTCTTGCGGCGGCTGCTTGACACTCGAGGATTGAACTTCATTGTCGCTCTGCTATGTGTGTGCTAACGCAGAGGCGATGAGAGATGAGCGTCGCTATTTTGTTAGGGCTTCTGAAATTTATTGATCAGGGAATCCTGGCCTAGGGTTTCTTCTTTTTTTCTAATTTTTGTTTGGCTTCCTTTATATGGACTAGGCTCATATTCACGTCGGCTCCTTCTTCTACCCACATAAGCAAAGCCCAATTAAGGGTATCCTGGCCTAGGATTTTCTTGCTTTTTGTTTTACTTCCGCCACTTTCATATGGACTTGGATCATATTCAGGTCGGCTCCTAATTCTACCCCAAAATAAAAGCCCAATTTGGCCCAACTTTGACATTTGCACAAAAATATATTCCAACTAAAACAAGTTGGCTGTGCTGTCCCTCCTTACCCCCACCCAATTATAGGACGACTGTCCGCCTTAAACTCTTCTTCGCTGCCGTGAGGCCAGTGGTTGACATGGCAAAGGCATGAGGCCAATTACCCCTCTCCCTCCCCCTTCCCCAAAAATCCCTCTCCCCTGACTAAAAAATTAAAAAAAAAACTCTTTTTCACTTAAATATGCTTTTTTCTTACTTTAATTTTTTTAGTTTATTTTTTATTATTAATGTAAATTTTTTTTATATTGTTAATATATGATTAAAAAATTTAAATTTTTTAAAAATTATATAATTAAAGTCTTTAAATAATGTAGTAATACATAATTAAGTAATATTAAAAAATTATATTAATAATGAATAAAAATTAAATGTTTAAATTTTAATAAAATTATTTTATATTCTTTAGTCTTATTCATAGGTAGGCACTTACTTGTTCAATTATCATATTTTTTTCATTACAAGATATTTATACTTTATGTGTAAGACTAATTCTTACTTAAATTATTAAAGTTACTCGCTATCTAATGAGATGAATATATAATATTATAAATAAAATTTATCTTATTAAATTTTAACTTATTTATTATTAAATTTTAGTCACTATGAAGTTAGGCATATTGACAATACCACATCACAGAAAAGACAAAAACATTATCCACAACAAGAACAAACATAGGTAGGCACAAGATACAGTATATTAACAAGTAAATAACAAGCCACAAAAATGCTAGCACAAAAAGTTATTCTCATTAAACAATAAATTGTATATTTATAATCCTCAATTTGTATGAGGTAAGTAAACAATTTTAAGTCTACCCTTAAAGATCACTGAGAAACACTTACTCTTAGTTGACGTTAAAGTTAATTCAAGAATATTCTTATCATATAACAAAAGAAAAAACAAAATCCGCTTTACATGACAATCCCAAAAAAAAAAAAAATCCGCTTTACATGTTTGGTGTGAAAGCCTAGGCACCTTTAAATAGAGTTGCGTGCGTGATCACGTGTTACAGATCTGCATTCACAAAATTTTTTTGCCTTCCAAGGGTTGAGGAATTATAACATAGATCAACATTACAACTCAATCTTTCAAGAGGCAAGAAATTTTGCATGTACTCCATGTCTTACAGTGCTTTAGTTTTTTTCTTTTTTTAAAAAAGAAGGTTTCTTTTCCCTTTCCTTCTGCCGCATCCTCACATCTTTTATATAACATCTTTTAAATGTATGATTTTGCATGTATCCGTGTCTTACAGTGCTTTAGTTTTTTTTTTTTTTAAGTTTCTTTTCCTTTTCCTTCTTGTGCATCCTCACATCTTTTATATATATATATATATGTGTGTGTGTGTGTGTGTGTGTGTGTGTGTGTGTACATGTTAAGACACATTCACGGAGGTATAAATTAAAATTAATTTATATTAATGAATAATTTTTTCTCACAATATACTTTTGAATTGAAAATTTATATGCTCCACATTATACTCATGAAGTTTGACATTAATCTAACATTATCTCATATTTTATCAAAGTATCTTAAAATTAACTTACTATAAGAGGTACGCATCACGACTTGAAACTTTTATTTAAATTCTCGTTTACCCTGAGCTAAGCTCGCTTGGTCTTTATGTCTTCTTATCATTAAGTTGGGTCACAAATTGTTGAATTGCAACTGCTAGTTGGCCAACACTAATTTTCCTTAATGGTTTCTTGCTGTCCTTTCCATAGTTTTTGGTTTTTGCTACCAGAAATTTTTATATGCCCCTCAAGTAGTGCATGCTCTATGTAAATGAATGCAAGATAAGTACATATAAATAATGTCAAACCACTTATTTGTTTTACATCCATTTGGTCGGAGTAAGAGTATAGAATTTCTCTTTTGCTACTGCACATGGCCAAGTAGTCCAACCAATTATTGGACACTCTGTTCTCTGCAGCCTATTCTCTCATGGTTCGTTACTCTTATCTATATTTCTTATTTACATTTTCATCTCCTTATTCTGCTGCCAATTGTAAAGTCTGGCACAAGGTAGCAGCTACCTACCCTCAACCGTATTTTTGCTTCTCAAACCAGAATTGCCCAAAGCATGAAGATTAATGGATAACACGATGCATCAGCATCGTGATGTAGGGACCACTAACATATTTCTTGTAGATAACAAGCACCATAAGTATAGAATTTCAATATCAAATTATATAACCTTTCACCTTTACTCAACACTCCTTATTACAAACAATTACATTTTGTGTCATAAACTTAGTATTGCAGATGACTCATTCCTGATTCCTTTTAAGTTGCTGCTGCCTTGTATATACCAGAATATGCCCATCTTGCTTGTGGTTAAGGTCAACTCTGACGGTACTTTAATAAGTAGATATTAAGTCTTGTACTCAATGAAAACCCCTTAACGTGTTCTTGACTTCTTTCAAACTAATCTTATAAATGCTTATTTCCATCTGTACCGTGCCTTTCTTCTGAAGGAAACAAAGCTTATAAGGTGATTGGAACAGAGAAAAATTTATTTGAAAAGATGGGTAGGTTTGGAGTTGGAGCTTTGAGGGGGGCTCTTCCATTTGGGTTTCTTTTGTTCTTTAGTTCTGCTTTCATCACTGTACCTGGTGCCCTTGCCTGGAGCAAAGAGGGTCATGTGCTGACTTGCCAAATTGCGCAGGTAAAGTTCAATTCGAGTCCTCTGGCAAGAAGTACGAACTTCACCTGACTAGCAGAACTCAATATAGCAAATGACTATCCGGCTGGTTTTTTTTTCTTTTCTTTTTTTTGGCTAATCAATCAACTATTTGGCGAGAAGCATTATAACTGGATGGGGATTAATGTTAACAGTGTAAAGTAAAATAATATTACTATATTGGGATCTTCATTTGAGAAGAGCAACTGACAATTGTTATTTGACTAATAGGCACTTTTAGAGCCTGAGGCATCAGAAGCCGTTTACCATTTGTTGCCTGACTATGTTAAAGGCAACTTATCAGCCCTCTGCGTATGGCCTGACCAAATCAGGCACTGGCACAAATATAGGTGGACAAGTCCACTTCATTTCATTGACACGCCAGATGATGCTTGTTCTTTTGATTATTCAAGTAAGCATTATTTGTATGTAGTTTTTGTTTTTTTTTCTTCTCTTGCCGTGTGTTCTCATCAAACTTTCTGCCTCAAAATATTAATGCAAAAAATTTGCTGCTGTTATCATAGGGGATTGCCATGATCCCCATGGCGTGAAGGATATGTGTGTTGCAGGTGCTGTCCAAAATTTCACTTCTCAGCTTTTGCATTACAGAGAGGGGACAGCTGATCGTAGATGTAAGTGGTCATGTTTCTGAGATTTTTATTCCCTCGGGAAATTTTGAGCTCACTTCTTTGCATAAAAAGTTCTTACACTATTGATCCATTACCAGATTTTCTAGCAGAATAATTTTAACTCTGTTATTATTATATAAGTACAATTTTATCACAGAGTAACTACTTTGAGGAAGAACAATGGAAAGCTTTTTGTCAAAAAGAACTTCAGCGGATTTTTCACTTTTATTTTTATGTTGTCATCATCGTTCTTCTTCAGGGTTTGCTTCAATCCCTCTAATTTCTGATTTTGCAGATAATATGACTGAGGCCTTATGTTCTTGTCACACTTCATGGGAGATATACATCAGGTCTGTGAAAAGCTCTTTAAGGTCCATTACTCTATAGCTTCTTATCAAGTACTTTGACTAAAATTTTTGGGGACTCTGTTTTTCAGCCAATGCATGTTGGATTTACCACTGATGAAGGAGGGAACACAATAGAACTACGCTGGTTTAGGCACAAATCCAATCTGCACCATGTAAGCTTCAACTTTCACTATTTTTTGTAACTTTACCTGACAGAGCCATGCTTTTTGGAACTAAAATGCGGAAAGATGAAAATTATTAATTTGAAACAGAATATAGATCAAACATGTTCCTAAATAGTAAAATACCTTTCTTTCCCAACTTTCTGGCTGATACCAAGAAATAGTCTTTTGGTAGCCCCATATCAATAGCCATATTAATCATTATGTACATGTAAGAAATTATGAAAGAATCAGAAAATATAATCTGTACGAGACCACCTTTAGCAGGCCAAATATGTTGCTAGAGAATGGATCACAGCTAGATATAAATTTTCAACTACAATCTCCATTTGCATATCACTTCTTCATGTGACAACTTATTTTTCTTTTCGATGATTCTATCTTTAGGTGTGGGACAGAGAAATTATTCTCACTGCACTAGCAGATTATTATGACAAGGATGTGAATCTCCTCCTCCAAGACATTGAGAGGAACTACACCGATGTAAGACTCAATTTGTCTGTCACCCTTCCTAGATTTTATTCAACACATTCTATGATTGATTCCAAATAAAATCAACCACTCCTGTTTCCTTGTATAGTTGTATGATGACTTCTTTATTTCTTCTATACAGGGGATCTGGTCTGATGATGTTTCGTCTTGGAAACATTGTACTGATATCTCTCAATGCGTAGATAGGTGAGCACTCCCTCTCTTCCCCCTTCCCCCTTCCCCCTTCCCCCAATCTCTGTCTCTCACAGTTAATGTTCAGATTCCTCACATTGGAAGTGCTTGTTTTGTAATCATGTAGGTGGGCGAAAGAAAGCATACAAATAGCTTGCAAATGGGGTTACGAAGGAGTTGATCCTGGAACAACTCTGGCAGGTAACAGAAGTCACCAACCATAAGTTCATCCACCGTTTGATGGGTTTCGCTCTTTTATGCTTAATAGCTATATCATGAAACTGCACCTTCATGATTAATTTGAGGTTCACAGTACTGGCATATCAGCAACAGTTGAGCAGATTCATTGAAAGTTAAAAAGGATTTTGTGAAGTGATTTCTGTGCGTGTGATGCTTTTATAGATGATTACTTCAACTCAAGGATGCCCTTGGTCATGAAACGAATTGCTCAGGGAGGAATTCGATTAGCCATGATTCTGAGCCAGGTGTTTGCTGACTCTGAAGAAGGATTTGCAACAACAACTTAAGCAGCCCATCAACACATAGACCTACAAAAATTTGTTGTTTAAATATGTTAATAACCATGGGGTGTAACCCGTTTCTTTGTAATTGTTAAGTCATTACATTTATGACTAGACCTGCTTTTGGAGTTAATCATTTATAAGTAATTCCAAAGAGAAGCAAATTGTATCTATATCCGTGTACTAGGGATTGCAGACATATGCTGCAACTCACCAAAGCTGATGAAACAATGAAATATAGAATAAGTGATAAAGAAAAGGATAACACTGTTACTTAGTTATCTAGTTTTCAGTTTATATTTATCCTATCTCTAGTTAGTTAGATCTAATATATCTATTTTGTATTTCTCCGAATGTTATCCTGTTACAGAAGTGTAACTAGTTCACCTATTTAATAAAGCATTGGCCGTGTTCCTCATTGAGTAAAACCGGCCTTTTATACGGTAATCTTCTACAATAAGAAGAGCCAGAAGCATAGCAAGCAAAGTTCTAAACTTGCTTGACTCTACACTTAGATCACTCTCCCTCGCGCTGTCATCCTTACTTAGACCAAGAATTCAAGATCCTTGAGTAACTCAACTAATGGAACATAATAATGGTAAGTTGAACGTTAGTTCATGGTTGTCCTTCAGATCACTCAAGAACTCCTCATTCTGAATCATTATCCTGTATTGGGCTGCTCCTCCAACGTTAGGTTTATCCACTTCCATGTCACCACGTTTACTTGAATGTTTGATCTCCATTACCATTCCTTATCAAAATTGCTTCAGGCTGGTCAAATCCTTTTTACTTTGTGTAAATCCATATCATTGCTGTTAGCCCCAGAAATGTCATGACCAAGAGCACAATCATCAGCCTAGGTGTGTTCTTCCATAAAAAATGTTATTGTTCCTCCCAAAGTCAGACATGCGAGCCACTATGGCATTAGGTAGCATATAATATAAAATATTCATCTCAGCTTTTAATTAAATTTAAGTCTAATTAATATTTTAAAAAAACTTTCAAAGTTGAATGAAAATTAATTTAAAATCTACAATATGTATAAAAATAAGTTTTGAAAAAAGAAAAAAAATAAAGAGTTAATGTAAAAGACTAAAAGGTGAGTTTTTGACTTTGTAGTTAATAAAATGATAATTTATTTTTAAATATATATAAAAAAAAAAAAACAACAACAACAACGTGCTTATGAGAAAAAAGCGAAGCCTTTTTTTTTTTTTCCGGAACATCCCACGTTCGAAATAAGGGTCCGATGCAGCATTGCAAACTAGCTTTGGTCTCTGGGCACATTGGACTTGGATAGGTCACTTATGTCCAACCCTTCTATCACAACCTTCTGACCCCAAAAAAAATAAAAAATAGCCCTCCTACCACAACCTCGTCATGAATCTGTATGTATGCAGCAACCCTATCATTTCAGTTAAAAAAAAAAATTGAGTATTTAGATTAAATTTAATAAATTTAATTTTTTATGAGTTTAATTTTGTTATGAAGTGAGTTTGTAATTAAATAACTTAAATTCTTTAGATGTTATTGTTAATAATGTATAAAAAAAAAGATGAGAATAAATTTTATCTATTGATAATGTAAAATAATTTTATATTGTCAACTAATTAAATTCTGACACATTATTATTTATTGTCATCTCACTATTTTGAATAATTAAGGTATTTATTATTATATTAAGTCAAAACATTAAAAAATAAATAATAAAAACTAAGAGTTCTTTCTCTTCTCCGTTCGCGCCACACACCCATCTTCTCTCTATCTTCCTCTATCTTTTTGGATCAAATTTTTTTAATACTATCAGGCTACATAGGTGAAGTTGAAGAACCAAAAACTCTAAAGAGCACTACTACTACAGTAGCAAGAGTCTTTAGTAATCTAAACAATTAAATTATTTTTTAAATGTAAACAATTAAGCTACTTTTTCTTATATGAACAATTGAAATTCCTTTTTTTTCAATAATGCTATTAAAAAATATTTTTATGCCAAACGGTGTTTAAAAAAAAAAAAGTAAAATCTTGCAGACATGGGTATACTTTTGATGCTTCTAAATGGTAAAACTTCATAAAAGAAGTAAATTACTTTTTGGAAAGCTAAATAATAATGTGTACTTTGTTACTTTCAACTATTGTCTTATTTGCGCAGCTAAATTTGTACCCTCGAAATTTATTTTTTGCGTCAATTTCAAATGTCTCAAGAAAAAAGATAGAAAGAAGAAGAAAAAAAAATGATAGAAAAGATCAAAACCGTATTGCATGAAGAGAGAGAGAGAGAGAAAGAACCCTTGGTTGTTTTTTAATGTTTTGATTCAATAAAATAATAAATAACTTAATTACTTAAAATAATGAGATAACAATAAATAATAATGTGTAAAAATTTGATTAGTTAATAATGTAAAATTTCTATACACTATTTGTTGATAAAATTTATTTTTTAAAAAAATATTTAATTGTATGTTTGGTTTAAATCGAAAAAATTAAAATTTTTTTTCCAAAATATAAGTCCAATTCCAAACAAAATGCTATTTCTCGTTCACACTCAAAATGATCCCAACATGATTCCGTGCTATAAATGTAAAATACGTCAGCACTACTTTTAAGACTTGAAACGAAATTTCTTTTTATGCTGTTACATATGATATAGTTCCCTAACAAACAAATTAAAAGAAATAGGATATGAAACTTTATTTCGGTGGGAAATAAAAAAAATAGTGGGGAAATATAACCTATCCCTTTTTGAATAAGGAATTTCTTTATTATTTTTGAATGAATAATAATTATAGAGAACGGCGTAACGGTTAGAATGAGAATGATGAATAATAGAAGACTCTAATGATATGAGTTAGTACATGCTTAAAAGGAAATAATTAGAAATGAGGCAACACAATTATGTTTGTGCTGTATTCTGTTTGCGTTGTATTCCATCGTGCAAACAAAATTATGTTTGTTGCGGTCAACCGTTGAATTGATTTGATCATTGAAATTGATGGGACGGAAAGACCACGCGGAAAGCAGGCTGCAGCAGAGCAGGCACGTGCTGCACTGCTGGGTGTCGGTAATTTCTGACAATTTTCTTAATCTTTTCCACTTCTTACTTTCACTTTTCCAAGGTTTATCTCTGTCAGTCCAGTGTTCTTTTTTTTTTATAAAAATTGATCCTTACTCATTTTTTAGATACTATATATATATACTTGAGATCTTATTTTTTTTATTATCTAAAATGTAATGACACTTGGACAAAAAAAAAGTTGATCTCATGTAAAACTAAAACTAATTTTTTAGTATAATCACATTTCAAATTTAAAGACGCTATACCAGTTAAATTTATTGATAGATATTTATATCGATTTAGTATTTAAATGTTTTTAATTATTAATTATTTATGAATTTTAAATATTTATTATATAAAAATAACAATAAATTATCAAAATTCCAATATAAAAAAAATCAAAATATTATACCAACTTTATTTATATTTCTTTTTATGGTTTGTCTATGTCTGAGACTGAAATTGAATGATACTCATTGGTATTTGATACTCGCTAATTTGCTAAGCGCCATTTCACCTCTGCGCTTGTGTTCCTGGAGCCTGGACCCACCTCAGATTATACTTCTTCAACAGTCATCATTACACACTTCTCACCTCACCATCTTTAGCCTTCCTTCACCAGCAATTTATAAAGAAAATACTCACCTCATCTTTTAATTTCGTTGAAGTATAATTAATATAAAAAATATTCATCTAAAATAAAAAATGGTAAAATAAATCTTGAGTAGTTGAATACATCAATTATTATTACCACTCTAAAATGCATTTTTAAAAAAATTAAAAGATAAAATTCACTGAAAAAATAAAAAAGATAATACTTTTGTTATAACATAAAGATTTAAGAGAGGAAAAACTATTCTATTTCAGTACTTATAAATCACTTACCAATTATTTTTTAGAATTATCTATTTAATCATAGCAATTGAACTAATTTTCATTAGCAAAAGATAATACTAAATATACAAATTAAACTTTAACAATGTTCATATAAAATAAAAATATCAAATATATTAATTTTTAAACTACAAATCCTAATTTAATAATAATTAATTTATTTCGTTCTTATAATATACTAAAATTAATTATACCTTCATAATAAATTTCATTATGAATAACACAGTTTGGAGGTTATTTATAATTTTAAATTTTTATAACGTGTAATTTTATTTAAAATATTAAAATTATTTTTTTGTAAAATATTTAAATTTTATTAAAAATAATTTGTGAAAGAAACAATATTAATACTAAAAAAAAATTACACTTGATAAGAACTTAAAAATACCATAAAACAGATTAGAATAAAAAAAATTCCTTACTCCTTGACCATAAAAAAATCTCCCTAATTTTGACTGATTAAGCTTTTGATTTTGACCAATCACGTCAGTCATTGAATTAAATGGGAATCCAATTCCGTAAAACGCCACCGTTCCGAGCCTTCATAATCACAGTTCACGATCGTACAGTCACTCTCACAGTCACAGTGAACTCAACTCTCTGAAGCTTAGGTGTGAAGGCGATGTTGCCTTCTTCCAAGCAGAACCTCATCACTGCCATTAATCTGTCCTTGTGGTGGCCCACAACGTCAATCATCAACGGTCACAAGTGCCAGTGCCAACATTCATGCCTTCGCCTCCCTTCTTTCGGCTACTTTCTGGCCCCTAGAGACCCACCGCACCCCCTGTGCCTGTCTCTGCAACACTCAAAGCAATGAAGGGAGAGAGAGAGAAAAGAAAGGGTTTTTTTTTTCTTCTTTTTTTCTTTTTCTTTTTCTTTTTCTTTTTCCTCAAAGAAAGAAAAGAAAGAGAAACCATTATGGTTTCTCGTACCAACGTCATTTTATATAGCCACACTTCGAGACAGACAATGGGATACAGCGTCAACAGCAAGTTCACAAAAAAAAAAAAAAGACAACAAAAAAAGCTTACTAGCTCAGTGGGAAGAAGTGAAGAACTCAATCGCTTTGGGTTGCTCGCTTAAGTAGAGTGTAATGCAGGAGAGGCCATTCATGGGATTTTGAGGTTCTCCCATGTCATCTTTGCCCCTCTTTGAACTTCCACCCACAGCTTCTTCCTTCTTGGACGATCGAAGCTAGTTCGCTCTTATTCCAAACGTATTATTGTGGGTATATATCAAAGTGCTTACTTGGATTTGAATTTTTTTGCTTGGGTTTGCTTTGTTCTCACTTTGATGGTGTTGCATTATATCAGTATTTGGTGGGTCCCTGTTTATGTAGTCACTGGTACATAGTTCTGTCTGTTGGGAGTCACGGGCTAGTGACTGTAATTTCCATGGAAAAAAATGCATGAAAAAATGGTTGCTATTGATATCTTTGACATAGATAAACAGTGTTTGCCCTTGTGCATTTATTCCAGCAAGTGAGTTCATGGTTGCTAAAGAGGGTTTGATTTCTGACTTGATTGTGCGTGGATGGGTTTAAACCCAAAACTGTGAACAGGGGTTAAGGTCAGTAGATTCTGTCTCGGTGGTTCTGTGATTAACTGGGGAGCTCATGCAGTCTCTTTTGCTGTTTCCCATGTGGTTTCGATATATTTACTTGTTCTATTTCAGGACATGAGAGGTTTGCCTATAGTTAAGTTTTGGGAAGCTTTCTGGTTATTGTGGATTGATCTTGTAATGGCGAATTCCGGTTGCCATGAGTAATGTGTTTTCTGTGATGTTTTGGTCAATAAAGCATATTTCTACTCTCTGCCTACGGCCATTTGTGATAGCCTCCTGTCTGTTTTCCCGTTTGCTTTTCCTATGTTAGAGAATGCATAGCATGAATCACTGTACCATAACTTGGTCCAAGTTTCTATTAAGGCATTTTCCTAGTTCTTATGCCATACAGTTGTAATGGTTTTTATTTTTTATTTTTTTCCTTCTCTGCTCCTTTAGCAGGCAATTTGCTTAAATGATATGATATATAGGTACTGTAAACCAAGACAATCAAGCTTAGGGAAACCATATTTCCGCCTGATATCTTTCCTTGATTCTTTGGGATTTTCCTATTTTAGTACTTACATATTGATGAGTTGCAAATTGAACATTGTAGTTTTGTTGATCAATAGTACCCACTGTAGCAGTGACTGATCAATTAGCTATGAAAAGGAACACAATGAGCTGCCAAAAACCATAATTGTTGAATAGGTGTGACCTAGTTACGTTAATTATCACTTTCCAAAGTCAATTTTTGAATGTTTTACCACTTTTCAATTTTTGATTTATCTATTTAACTCTGATGATTTGGACTCGCGTATAATAAGTCAAATGTTACACCACTGTTCTGATCGTAGTATCCTTTTCTGTTTTGGTAGCAACTGGGAAAACTAATTATGCTGCTATATGTATTACGTAGGTTGCTCAATGTCTGGGTTTTGAAAGACTAGTCCCAATCTATACTGGCTGGATCTCTGTATGTGAAGCCCCTTTTTGTTGTTTCTTCCCTGTTTATTAGACCAGTGTTATAGCAAGCTCACTGCTTTAACCCCTGTAAGTCCTTTGCTCTCTCTGTGTCTATCTGAGCCTCCTCATTTGTCATTTTGTAATTTTCACTCCCAAACGCATCTGAAATAATTATTGAGGCTATACAATATAATAAGATAACAGATATTTGCTTTTGGAGCTAGATATTGAATCTTTGCTTTACTGAAGTTTGAAGGTTGATTATATTGATTTCTTTTCCATCTGTAATACTTGAAGATGATAAATATTATTATTCTGCTTCTGGAATAGACCAAGCATTGTATTTGAAATTTTCTAATCAGGAAAAATTAGCATGGCATTGTTTCCTCATATTTCTTTTTGACTTGTTAATTAGAAACTATTCGGCTGAGGTTCTATTTTGCTTGACTGGAATATTGTCTCCATAATTTTTTATTATTGATAAAAGATTGTCTCCAATATTTTTTATTTTATTCTTAAAAGTAGACTGAATAAAGTCTGAATATTCTATCAATTATCAACTTGTGTTAGTTACTTTCTATGTACAAGCCTGTCACCTGTGTTTGATCAAGTTGAGAATTTTAGAGTCTTATCTCACTACTTTGCAGTATACATGGGTGTTTTATATTTGTTCTGATTAGTCTTTACATTCTGCATTTTTTAATTCTGATCACATGTTTTAGTTATGGTTTCTAAGTTTCTAGCATAAGAAATACCATCCATATGTCTGAATTATGCCAGCTTAACTGTTTATGAAGACAAGATTTGAATCTTTATTGTCAATGTTGACATGCCATTGATGTTTCTGACTACTGAAGGTTAACAATGGTATCCTCTTTGCCATCAAATTTAAAAAAAAAAAAAAAAAAGTCTAACGGTAGTGCTCTACCATAGATGTGTGTGTGTCACTTTCATTTATATAGAACAGTTTGACCAACAGTAATCGACTATGAATTTTTTTATTTTTCCTGTGTTTCCTCTTGTGGGCTAGCAATAGGCAATACAAATTTTTCTAATGGATTAAATATGAAAGTATAATTCTAAACATCACATTTTCTTTTTAAAAAAATGTACGTCTATTGAAGATTTTTTACTGCATGACAGAAACTAAATGCTTAATAAAATTTCTATACTATCACTAGTTTTGTACAATTATGATGATATTCCCCAATTTTGATTTTCCTTCTTCAGGTTATTTTGTTTTGCTTATTTCATGGAAGAGAGACCAGAGACAGAACTGATATCTATACCAGCGACACCAAGAGTGTCAACACCAGAGATACTGACACCATCAGGGCAGAGATCTCCGAGACCAGCATCAAAGGAGGCAAAATCATCAAATGCATGGACTCCGACTTCATTCATATCACCAAGGTTTCTGAGCCCAATAGGGACGCCAATGAAGAGAGTGCTCATAAACATGAAGGGTTACTTGGAGGAAGTGGGCCACCTTACTAAACTCAACCCTCAAGATGCTTGGCTTCCCATTACGGAGTCTCGCAATGGAAATGCTCACTATGCTGCTTTCCACAACCTAAATGCTGGGGTTGGGTTCCAGGCCCTTGTTTTGCCTGTTGCTTTTGCTTATCTTGGCTGGTATGTTTTCTTCTTCAGTAAGTTACATTTTGTATACTGTTATGCTCTTGCTTCAATCATCAATTATCAGAGATTAGAGTAACCTTCTTTTCTTGCTGTAATTTCAGATTAACATTTTAGTACTTCTAAGACAGTTTAGGCCTACACTCTGGGTTGATCGAACTACTAAACTGCAGTGACCAACAGTTCTCTTGTTAAAAAAAACTTGCATCCATGGGTTCCCTGTTCTTACTAATGTCTTATGTAAAAGAATTTGTGATCTATGATATTAATAATTAATATAATTTTTTAATACTTTTCCATACATTTGTTTTGACATTCAAACCTTGGGGCAAATTTACCATTTAATTTATTTTCTTCACCTTCATACCTATAACTTACTTCCTCTTGTTAAGTGCGATTAATTTCTGTCATATCTGCTTATTGCTATCTTGCAAGATGACAGCACTCCTTTGTAACTAAAGTTCATTCAGTATTTTCAATATGAATGCATATCTCACGCATTTCTTTGAAATGGCACAAGCAAGCGGAGTCTCTCTATTTTCTTTCTCTTTTTCTTTATGGGCAGACACTTTACTTTCATTTACTTGAAAAATTGTCTCCTTGTCACTTCCCTTACTAGACATGAAAGAAAGGGGATTTTGGAATCAAGCTAAGAGAAAATGCTGATGGGTACTTGTAGGTCTATTGGGTAAGCCTTTTCCAATTATTAAGCTTCATCAAGATTTGATTGCTCGAATGGGGAGAAAAAATAATAATAATAAACACCACACTGGTGGCAAGTTAATTTTGCTCTTTAACGTTTGCTTTTCCCAAAGTTCAATCAACTACTCCATCTTCACTTGTAATTCTGTCCATTTCCTCTCTTTTGGTAATTGATAGAGGGGCCCCTGATGCTGGTCATTCAGCTGGTTACAACTTTTTCTCATAACTTCTGATAGTGTTTTGGGAGTACTTTCTATTCAAATTCTTTGACCATGGTTCTATTTCTAACTGTCTAACACAACAGAATATGGAATTTGTCCAATAGAGCTGACTAGAAAAGGTTGTATGGAGTTGTGGCTTATGGACTTAGAATTGCTTTATCCAAATATTTTGCAGGAGTTGGGGAATTCTTTCCTTAACCATAGCATATTGTTGGCAACTTTACACCTTATGGATTTTGGTTCAGCTACATGAAGCAGTTCCAGGAAAAAGGTATAACAGATATGTGGAACTTGCACAAGCAGCATTTGGTAAGTTTGTTTGCCATCAATTACTTTTTCTAGCTATTTGATGCAACATTGTTATGAAAAGCTACCTAATTAACAACATTGAAATGCTTTGAGACATATCAGATATAACTGATTAATGTGGCTTTAAAAGTTCAGTTTTTAGTTGTAAAGGCATCCACAAATAACATGTTGGGTACTCACACTAAGTTAATTGAAAATTTGGACACATATAACCGTCCTAAAACTAGCATTTCATTATTTGAAAAGGATCTGGCATCCTATCTATATTCTGTAATGTTTGGCAGCATCTACCTTATTTTGCAGGGGAAAGATTAGGGGTCTGGCTCGCTCTCTTCCCAACTGTTTATTTGTCAGCAGGAACTGCAACAGCTTTGATTCTTATCGGAGGGGAGACCATGAAACTATTCTTCCAAATAGTTTGTGGTCCCACGTGTACCTCGAATCCTTTAACCACGGTGGAGTGGTACCTGGTTTTCACTTCTCTATCCATTGTTCTGTCTCAGCTCCCAAACCTTAATTCAATTGCCGGGCTCTCACTCATAGGGGCTGTGACAGCTATCACTTACTCGACCATGGTCTGGGTACTCTCTGTAAGCCAACAGAGGCCACCCTCCATCTCTTATGAACCCCTGTCATTGCCATCGTCTTCTGCTTCCGTTTTCTCTGTCATGAATGCACTTGGAATTGTAGCCTTTGCTTTCAGAGGCCACAATTTGGCCCTAGAAATTCAGGTACTAATGAGTTGCCATGAAATTTTTCTAGTTTTACCTTTAAATTTATTATCTGTAGTTAGTGAAGATATGCACTTTGTTTCTTTCAGGCAACAATGCCATCAACTTTTAAGCACCCAGCTCGTGTGCCAATGTGGAAAGGAGCCAAGGTTGCTTATTTCTTCATTGCAATGTGCCTCTTTCCTGTTGCTATCGGAGGCTTTTGGGCCTATGGAAACCTTGTAAGTGAACTGAAAACTAGAGTCTTGATGATATAAAAGTATAAATAGTGGAGACTCTATGCAAATTAGTTTTTGTTTTAACCCTGCTTATAATGCTCAGTCCTCATATAGGTATTTGCAGCGAGGGAACTCTGTTTTTACTTTAATCTTGCCAATATTCTGGGTTCTAGATTTCAAAACCATAAAGTTTCGGTAGATTCTAACATTTCTTACAAATTCTAGATGAATTTTGAGGTTCCTTTGGATTAGGTTGTGTATAAGTTATATCCATTACCATGAAGAAATTTCTTGTTCATATCAAGCAAATGTCATGCAGCAAGATGAGTCTCTTCAAGCATTTTTTTTTTTTTAATCTGCTTTGCATTCTTTGTGCAGCTCCTTAATTTTGATATTACATGATTTCTTACAGATGCCTCCGGGAGGGATTCTCACTGCTTTATATGCATTTCACAGTCATGACATTTCAAGGGGACTTCTTGCCTTGACTTTCCTCCTTGTAGTGTTTAACTGCTTGAGCAGTTTCCAGATATATTCAATGCCTGCTTTTGACAGTTTTGAAGCTGGGTACACCAGTAGAACCAACCGTCCCTGCTCGGTGTGGGTCAGATCAGGTTTCCGAGTTTTCTTTGGATTCGTCTCCTTCTTCATAGGAGTGGCCCTGCCCTTCCTCTCAAGCCTTGCTGGTTTGTTAGGAGGACTCACTCTTCCAGTCACTTTTGCATATCCTTGCTTCATGTGGGTTCTCATAAAACAGCCAACAAAATACAGCTTCAATTGGTATTTCAACTGGATTCTGGGATGGTTGGGTGTTGGTTTTAGCTTGGCCTTTTCCATTGGAGGTGTTTGGAGCATGGTGAATAATGGACTCAAATTGAAATTCTTCAAGCCCAGTTGAATGTTGAGTGTGCCATGCAAATGCAGAACATTATATTATGCTGTTGTTTACTTCAGGCGTCCATCAACTCCTCACAGCTCCTTTCCAAATGATCTTCAACCCGTCATTTAGTGGATGTCTTCTGTCATAAAGAGAAGGAAACTTGTATGCCTTACGTTGAGACACAGCTAAACTTTGCTCGATGCTGAAGTTCAAGGACAATATCTCCGTGAGTTCACCTCTATAGCTTGTTATATTTAGAATATGATTTGTGTGTTCAGATTTGTAGAGACCTGTAGGCCGGCCAAAAAAAGAGAGAGAACACTTGTCAAGGTTTCCAAGTTGTAACGTGTGGTTTCAGAAGTAAATTTTATCAAATCTTCCCCCAACACTCCCTTCAATCTTTATCTTTTCCTAAAGAAAAAAAGTTGACATTGGTGTTTATATCCCCAAAAGAAAATAATAGTTCAAGAGTATGAAAAGAAAAAGTTATAATGAACTTATATTGTTATTCAATATTTACATGGAAGCATGTGAGGATTAAGTAAATAGAAGTATGTGAGGAGTGAGTCAATTTAATTATGTATAAGTATCGTTGTTCATAACCGATTACATAAATAGAGACTATAAGATACTTTCATTGCTTTCCAAATTAAATGGATGACTATTTGCCGTACTAATCTATTACATTATGCTAAAAAAAATTGAATTGATAATTGATTTCATGTCCTCATAAGAGAGTGGTTCGATCTTGTTGAAAATTACTTTGTAAGTATAGATAACCTTAAAATATTTGAGTGAAAATTAGTTTTACATTCAAAAAGTGATGTCTTTTAAAAAAAAATATATTGCATTACATTTTAGATATAATTTTTAGGTTCTTACCAGGTATAACCTCTAATAATATTTAAATTTCTAATAATGCTGGTAAAATTTTAAAATTTTAGTTTATTTACCATTAAGTCACTTTCCCGTAATATTTTGAATATAATTTACATATTTATAAACATGAAGACTCGCTTAAATATCTTTTATATTCACCTAAATCTATATTGTATGACTCAAACTTTCTGCACATTGTTTATAAAAAAAAAATCTGCATATTATTTAATGTGCATTAAATAGTGCATAAAAATTATTTTCTTTCAAATTTATTCATTTCGTCTATTTTTATTTATTACATAAGAGAATTTTTTTATTTAATAATATTTATTATTTAAAAATATTAAGAAAATATTAATTAATTTTTTTAATTTTATTTAGTTTTAATGAAAAAAATTAATAAAATAAGTAAAATTAAAAAAAATATTAATAAAATAAAAAAGAATAATTTAATTACTTTAAAATATATTTTTTATTATTAAAATTATTTAATAATTTTTTTAATTTTTATATAAAAATTTTAAACGATAAATAAAAATAAATAAAAAGAATAACAGCTTAAGTTTTGACTGATATCAACAAAGAGGGGCGTGGGGTCTTTTTCTTTCATTAACATATTTTTATTCTCAATCTTCGAATCTATTCGTTGATGGATTATGATTCTCCAAATCTCTGAGTGACTCGTCAAAAATTTGGAGTCTTTTGTGAAGTGTTGCTCGTTTGTCCAAGATTTTGGCCTCGCCTTTTGCTAGCTGTCTATCCTTTTTATTACAGTACTTGCGGGGAACCAATGGCGCTGTGTGGAATACATTTGTTTACTCATAAAATTTTTGTAGTGTTCAAATGCAATTAAGATTGTTTGATCTATTACGTCAACTTTGGACTAAGCCACTCAATAATGTCTCTTTTTATATTCAATCGTGCTTATCTATCCTTTAAATCTTGACCTTTCGAGTTTCAAGAGCTCCAAAATAGCAAGTTCGTAATTGTTTATAGCATGCTCATCGTCTGTGGTGCCTGGTTTTCGTTTTTTCTTGAGTGTGTGAAGATTATTTATTGTATTATTTTATTAAATTTCAATGCTGATGACATAAGAGATTACGTATTGATTCATTGGTATTTGATTTAAAAGGAAAAATGAAGTAATATTTATTTGTCACAAAAATAGCAAAAGACTTTATCTCTCTTGAAATTATGAAAATGGCGTTTAAGCATATAAAAGCAGAAAAGCGAATGAAGACACAAAAACTGGAGAAAGGGGTCAATCAGCCAGCAGATATCTTTGGAAAAAGAAAAAGAGGTCAATGATGGCGGGGCCAGATGCTACTGCCTACCAGGAAACACGTTCATATCTGCGATTTTAAACCAAAAAATAAAAAAATAAAAAACACACCATCTAAAAAAAATACTATATTCTCTTAAAATATTTTTTAAGAATAATTTTAAGTAAATATTAGACAAAAAAATTAAAAAAAATTAATATTTTAAAATATAAAATGTTTAATTTTTACTTTATTTAATAATTAAAAATATTATTAAAAAATATGAATTAAAAGATAAAAAGTTATTTTAAAAAGAATACTCAAGAAAAACATACATTAAAATATATGAGATTCACAGAAGAGAAAGATGCATAGATTAAAAAAAATAGATAAATGTAAACACTCATACACATCAAAAGATCATTTCGTAGATCGAAAGAATGAATTGTATTTTTTGTGATTTGTATAGAGCGGAACACAATGCTGGCATAGGTTATTAATAAAAGGCCAGCACTCAGCAAGTATAAGTTAATGTAATGTAATTAAATGGAGGAGATTAAGATAAGCCTTGTGGTGTAATGACGTCATGTCTGTTGCAATAAAATCACGTGCACGATTTTGATGAATCCCATCCATCCCTTGGGCGTCGTTTTGTCGCTTAGCTCAATTGCCTTATGTCCCTACCCTACCTAGCACTGCATTCAGACTACACTACCGGTTCCAGGTTACATCCACATCACATGGGGCCCCTGCTAGTGCTAAGTGCTAACCCCACCTCACCCCAGGTCCAGGTGCAACCCACCTCTACTCTCTGGTGCGGCTCAACCATGTGCTCCTGAAAACTACGTCCCACATATCCAAGCACTCGCCTTTTAAATTTTATAATTTGTTGCACCCTCGACTAATTAACCATTAGGATCTTCGGAAGGGAGAAGAGTTTTTGGAAGGGGAATAAAAATTAGAGGCATGATTTTTGGGGAGATAAGATTATTAGTGTGCCATCTGTTATGTTTTTATATTGCTTATAAATTTATGTCAAAGATTATTAATATGACATAGTTCAATTTCACTTAAAATTGTAAAAAAATTTGGGAAAGTAAGGATGCGTCAATGTTAGAATCCTAAAACGATTACTTTGCGTATGCGTACAGTACCACCAACCAAATTAGTGTTGCACTGTTTCTATTTTCGCTGGTCTTTATGATGTGTGATTAGCAAATTTAAGAAATAAACAACATTCTCGGACTGGGTTGTTTTTTCTTAAAAGAAAAAAAAAAAAGAGGAAGAAATATCTCCTATCTCAAAGTAGAAGACCAGCTTGGTTAATTTCTTAAATTAAAATTAGTATTGTTGAAAGAAAGTGTTGCTCAATCAATACAAGGCTTCCATTTGTGGACAAAATTCACACTCGGATAAAATTTCCCCGTGGATGAGTATATCTAGCCAGTGTCTCTTCTCTATTTGGAACACGAGATAAGCCAAAATTCCATCCAATTTTGCAGATTCAACTTAAAAATCGGACTCGGGAGAAGTAAAACAAGAACTGGTTGGGTGACAAGTAACAAAACCGAAAAGAAATTGGTACATATGATATGAACAGAAAAGGAAGAGGAAAAAGAAAACCCCAATTTTGTACAACTAACAAAAGACCAAAATTTTTGATGAGGCGATTACATTGCTCCTGCGTGTGTCTCTGTGTGGGACTAGTGAGCAAGCTGAGGAGGTGCAGCACATGCGGTGGTGCGGGAGAGGACCGAAGCCACCGAGTTGGCCAGCCCCACCACAATTCCAAGCTTCACCTGCCCCCGCTTTGGAATCGGACGGCCAGAGAACCTCCGAGGGAAGCTGCTTCCGCCGTTGATCATGCCACCTCTTGCACCCTGCATCTCTGTTTTTCTCTGCTTTGATTTGGTGAAGAAAAAGAAGGAGCTGATTAGAAGAGGAAGAAGCAGCCGTTGATGGATGCCCTGTGATCCCAATAGATCTGCTACTGCCACTCCTTTGAAGCTTGCTTTTATAGCATTCATGTTCCTAAAATGCCTCTGCTTTGGGCCGTAATTTACTGGGTTGCCACTAGCTTGGACCAGTTTGGCCTCGTCTTTATGCGGTCATTTTTGTGCTGCCACGTGTGAAATCGAAAAAATATGGGACAAGGCCAAGATAAGAAGAAATTATTACAAGTTTTGTTATAGTACCTTTTTAATTTATTTTTTAAATAATTTTTATAATATTTAATAAAAATTAAATAAAAATATATAATATCTTATAAATTATATAAACTAAGTCAACAAATATTTAACATATCATCATTTTTAATAAAAAGTAGTTATTTGAAATAAAAATTTATATAATTATTAAATATAAAATGATAATATATTAATTATTTATTAACTTAATTTACACAAATTATTCAAATTAAATTTACATAAAAATTCTTTCTAGACAAGACAGTCCAATAAAGACAACCAAGGTGTGCATGGTGACCGGTTTAATAAATTAAAATTAAATTCTAAATTTAACTCTCAATACGAGACATCTGCCTAAATTGACATCCCAATTTGTGGTTTCTTTTTCGAACAAGACTTGTAAAAATATTTAATATATGTTGAAAAGTGAAAAAACTCTTTTAAAAAAAATAAAAAAAAAAAATTTGCAGAAAATAACTATATAAGTAACATGACTTAAAAATATAAACCAATAGTTTTACCATTGTATTATGCCATGTTGCATATTATTCACGTGGTTGAGAGAAAGGAAGGGCCAACGTGGCCACTATCTTTTACATCATCCAAGTTAGTGCTTTATATCGCTTTTGAGATTCAGACTTCAGAGTTCAGATCAGAGCCCTGTTTGTGATCTGACAACCCCAATCGGCAACATCCAAAGTCTGGTAGGCTAAGTCATAACACGAGGCTGCTAGCACCATTAAGTCATCACCTGATGGTCCGTAATTGTCTCTGAAATCAAACTGATTGGTCCCAGTACTTATAAACCATCCAAAAAAGTGGCTTCAAACCTTTTCTCTTTTTGCTGTGAAAAAAAGTGGATTCAATCAACTGGTATTGTATTCAACGCTACATTGCCTGTAGACATTTTCCATCTGTGGGGAGGTGAAATGGTGAAATTCACTATGGTTATGATACTTATACTTTTCACCAAAACTGTTTACATTAGTTGCACCATAGCAGAAAGCCTTCCTCTTGGGCAAGTGTATTGAATTGGGCCATTTGGGTCCTCTGCTCTGTCCACAAGTTCTCAAGAAAAAGATGACTGGAAGTTAATTTGGAGTGGGGGTATAAAATATAAATAAGCAAATGTTTCTGGAGAAACAGAGACTCAGATATTGACAAAGCAAGGGAGAAACAATTACAAATAAAACAGAAAAGAAAACCCATTGCATATATCAACAAAATTTTGTACAAAATTGACCAAAATCGTGTTTTTGGCCAAGTGGTTATGTCACTGTCTCATTAGCACCGAGCAGCAGCAGCAGGGGATGGCCTACGACTAGTGCTACAGCGAGAGTAGATAGAAGCAAGGGAGTGGGCAAAACCCATCACTATCCCAATCTTCACCTGACTCCTCTTTGGGATCGGACGGCCAGAAATGTAGCGAGGGAAGCTTCTGCCATTGATCATGCCACCCCTTGTAGCTGTAGTTGTAACTGCCATCTCTCTTCTTTCTGCGTTACTCTGTCTCTGATTACAAGAAAATGTTGCTGTGCTGGGGTCGGTGATGCTCTTCAATCCGAGTCCAAGTCCAAGGACGGTGGCTGTGTGAATGTGACTTTCTGTGAGTCTGTTTCGTTGGTGATTCGGGGCTTTCACATGTGCTTCGTGTACCTGTGTGTGTGTATATATATATATATATATGTAGCATTTGATCCAAGTCCTTTTCCGAGCTACACTTCGAAATTTAAAAAGGTCCTGCCACTACTTTTGGACCCCAGACCGTGGACTTGCCGTTTGACGCTTTTGACCTCACCCTACAATTGTGTTCAAACCTATAAATAATTGTGACAATTGCAGCATTAGCATTATTGTACCATGTATAGTGGACAACACGTGTGACTTGGCACTCAAGAATGCTAATGTCTCCCCGTGGCATAACCAAAAGTAAGTTACACTTTAATAAAGTAGTGAGAACTCTGACATTCAAGAGTTGATTGGCATATAAATTAATATTTTAAATTTTTAAGTATTTCAAATGTTTGGATATGGGATGTCTAGGTAGAAGATTTCTATGCATTTTCGACCTAGCAGAATATTGTTTGCAAAATTCAGAGCGGCACATAGTTTCAATAGAAGTTATAATGGAATTAAAAACAAAAAAAAAAAAAAAGTTCTATAAGAGTATGTTTTATTCGTGACATGTAGTCACAATTATGCACGGCTATACTCGAATGAATTTCTCAAAAGTTTCACAATAAAAAATAAAAAATAAATTAGGTCTCATATAATACCACTTATACATTTGTGTATAATTGTGATTGAAAAGTTGCGCAAATGAAATTATTGAAAGAGAAAAAGGGGGGGGGGGTTCAACAGCCTATAACTCATTTAATAAAATAATTAATCAAAAATTGTAACTTGTCGGGAAGGTGTGAAAAGTAAATTTACTGAGATCGATTTCGTAAACAAGGTGATGTTATTAACAATGATGGCAAAGCATTATGGGGTCCAAGTGATGCAATTAAGGGTGTCTATGGATTGAATTTGGTTTGACTGGATCTAAGGTATTTTTACACTTAACTTTTTGGTCAAAGTATGAGGTTGAGTTAGGTTGGATTGGATTAAAATTTTTTTTTTTAATTTGAATTAACTTAATTTGTACATAAGTGATTTGGATTGGATTGAATTCATAGGTCTGATATATATTTAAAAAAATTATTTATTAAAATAAATTCTGAAATTAATACAAAATAAAAAAATCATTACATATTATAATAAATAACTTAATAAGTCTCAACAAAATATGAAATAAAAAATTTTAAATAAATTAAAAGTCAAATATAATAAGTTACAAGTCATAAACATAACATAATAAGTTTTAATATTAAACATAAGAAATACTAACAAAATCTTAAAAGTCAAATATAATAAGTCAAATAAAATCTGATAAATGAAAAAAGAATAATATTAAGTTTAGTATGCTAAATATTTAAAAATAACATAATTTTTATTAAAAAAAAGATAAGTTATGTTAGGTTAAGTGAGTTAGAATTTTTTCAACTCACAACCTAACTTGTTATCATCGGATTGAAAATTTTTAAACTTGACTCAATCCTTCAACCAAATTTAACCTGTCAATTTTGAATTGAATTAAATTAAAATTTATGAATTTATAAGTTGACCTAATTTAATGGACATTTTTATATGCAAGTTTAAATTAAAAAATATATTATCTTAGATTAAAAAGATGGATTAAGTTTATGATAGAATCCAATATAATTTATAATTTTTAATGAATAATCCAATGCCATTGTTGTTTTGTGGAATGTTGCATATAAGTCACATGGAGAATATCATTGTTAATGGTTGAAAGAATTGATATCGACAAACCTGCTCCCACTATCTTCTTTTCTTGCAAGTGCTTTCAACGCCGTGTCTTTGATCTGACAACCCCAACAAGGCAACACAAAAGTGAAAAGTGTGCAGAGAAGTTGCATTAATGAATACATTGTCCAAGATGTTACATTGCACATAGACATGTTTATCTTGGAAGGATCAACGACAGAAATCACTCTGATTGTGATAGTAATTAATAATAACAATAATTTAACTTTGTATTAGTCACAGTGTAGTGGAGAGTATCACTTGTTTGGCAAGTAAATTGAATTTGCCCAAAAAATATGATTGTTAATTTGAAAAGTTGATCCTTCGAATCTGTTTTTAAGGGGTTAAGCTTGTGTGGTACTGGTAGCTTTAACTTCTTCCCATACGACAAGAAACTAAACAATCGAGATTCTAATTAAAAATGATGATAATGATAGATTTTATGAGGGATGGGTTCAACATACAATTAAGCTGGCACCAATCTTGGGGGATTTTGAATTTGAAGTAGTTAAAGTATGCAAGAATCATATCTTTCTAAGTAGTGAGGCTTGTGAGTTTAAGTATATCTTTCCTTCAATTGGATCCCAACAGCTACTATGGATCTCACCCCTAATTGCAACCAATCACGTTGGCTCTTAATTTGCAGATGATTAGGCCCCAACAACGTTACAAAATAATGGAAGCAGGTTAATGTTCGTGCATAAATTATATAATAAGCCCAGTTTAATGCAATAGATTAATTCAAACAATGCTTTACAAATATGATAAAATGGGAAATAACGTTAGTTGCTTTACAGACATGTATATTTTTAATGTATAATTAATGTTTTAATTAGTTTAATAATTGAGTTTAATTTTGAAACACTGTGAATATAATGAAATTTATACTATCATTTAATCATAAGTTTTTATATTATTGAAAAAGATTAACTAAGATAAAAACTACTTCAAAAATTAAATATTTAGTAACATGTCATTAAATAATAATATAAAAAAATTTTATATTAATAATTAATTAAAATTAAATCCTTAATATTTGAAGATAAAATAAGAGAATGGGGCAAATGATGGATTATTTCTTTGTTTAAGTGTTGTAAAAGCAGCATTATATTCTTTCAAAATTGTAGGTTTTAGTCACTAATTCATGGTTTGGTACAGTTTGGTGTATGAATAATTTGTAGAACATGTCTACTAAAAAATTGCTCCTGAAGGTCTACCTCTGCAATATAATTCATAAGCAATTCTTGATATTAAGGACCAAATCAGTTATGTTAACCACAATCAAGAGTTTAACTTTGATCTACTCTCATTTTAAAGTTTTTTATATTATTATTTAATTATGTGTGTATATTATTAAAAGATATTAACATTTTAAATGATTATTATCATAGTCAAAATTTTTAAATAATATAATAATACATAATTAAATAATAATATAAAAAAATTATACAGTTACAATGAATCAATGTTAAATCTATATCAACTAGGATTTAACTTTGATTCATTGTCAATGTAAAATATTTTTATATTATCATCTAATCATATGTTACTTACTATTTAACTTTTTAAGTATGTATTATTTTAGTCAATTATTTTTAATGATTTGAAAATTTATAATTGAATGATAATATAAAATTTTTTACACTAATAGTAGATCAAAATTAAACTCTATCAATTATAAAAAACCTATACTTAATAATGACATTCTACAGAAAAAATAATAATAACGGCATAGTTACAGCAACTTTTTTAATTTATTTTGAGACGAATTGCAGTAGTAACTTACCAAGGCAAGTATGAAGTGTTCAACAATATTTGACGTGCACAATAGCATTCACTAATATAATAGATCTTTTGTCTTTTTTTGTTTGGGGTCAACACTAACATAATAGATTTTTCGGTCACAAAATCTGAAGTACAAAGCCCACGGCCCAAGGCACACACATACCACTCGTAACTGCACTACAACCAAATCTGACAATACACACCAAGTAGGCTCGAAGGGTGAGCTCTGCTCTAAGCCAAGCCGGCAGGCTCAGACGCGGGCTAAGGGTGAACTCTGCTCTGAAGAAAAAAATTAACCAGAAACTGGTTTCAACTTCCCTTGGGTAGCCCAAGGCCCAAATAAGAAGCCCAGGCATTTTCTGGGCTTAAAAAAACAACGAATTGATTGATTGATCATGTTTGTCTTTACTCTTCAGGCAAGTGATGTAAGATGCGTCCAAAATAAACAAAGTAAAATCCCTAAAATCAGATGCATGCATACATACATTGCTTTCAAAATTTTATGGGAAGTTATTTACGCTGCCACATCGTCATTTTTTTTTTTCTTTTCGCGATACGCTACCACATGGTTAATATGCAAGGGAATGGATGAGATCATCCTTCCATATGCTTCACGTCATGATAAAAGCACTTATCTGAGAAGTAATTAAGAATCGCTTTACATCGTTATTATTGGAGCCTAATAGAACAGGGCCAGCACAACATAATCTTCAAGCTATCGAACTATTTTCAGCATTGGCAGCATCTAATTAGTTTTCTTAGCTTTCGGTTATAGCTGCGCTTTGTGTTTTCTTCTTTTCACACTCTCAACACGCACATGCAGCATAGGGTGCTAAATCAAGTCACATTTGTTGACTGCAATTTGTCCAAGACTCTCAAAATCATAAACTTCAATCTCACAACTAAACACCAATTGGGTATGATCAACCATATGAACAAAACCAATATACAAGACAAGACCACAGATATAAAAAATCTTTAACTTGGAAACTTTAAAAAGCCTTCATAAAGTTACTCTCTGGCTCAATGCTTCAGTGGTGGTTGTTGTTATCAGCCATAATTATTGACCCAATTGGCTAAACTGATTAGTTACATTTCCCAATGCGACTAAGAGAGAGTGATCAATAAGATTTGAGTTATGAATATGGTTATGAATTTAAGAAAAGACTCGAGGATAATAGGATATATTTGTGTTTATTAGCTCATTATGACTCAATTGTTACACAAGATAATGGTGTAGATTGCTTGAGTTCAAATTATGCAACACTAATACCAAAAGCCTTAAAAACATTGCATCATTCATACTTGAATCTGAATGATATTCACCCACTTCCATCTGAATATGCATTCGCATAACATGCAAAAACCCATACTCGACGATTCAAAATCCCATTATTTTATCTATCAGTAGACTATTTTTATATTTTGAAAAAAAAAAATTGTGTGATTATTAAGAAAAATGGGTAAACTTTTAGTTACCTAAACTAATAAAACTAAAAAACATTACTATTCATATTCAAACTCATCCAGATAAACTAACATGCTGTAACTTAAATAGTAATCAAGTTTGAGTTAAGTAAAGAATCTCTATAATATCTGGGGATAGTCTTAGTACCACAAACAGAATAGTTTCATACTCAAAAGGTATAAAAATACCTTGATAAAGACCAAAAACTCATCCAAATAAAAATCATCTAACCCAACCCCCAATCCACTATGAGGGTTTACATAACCATATCCAAAGGCCATTCCCTATCCCAAATACTAATTTATTATCTAGCTATTTATACAAGATTGGTGAGGGGGGCATAAGGCATGGATAGTCAAACAACTACATAAGGGTGCATTTAGTAAGAAAAAAAAATTTCTCTTCATTTTTAATATTATAATTATTTTTTATTATTAAATGCCAATACTTTTATTATGTCATATCACCGTATTGCAATCAATGACGAAAACTTTTGAAAAAAATTTTACGGTGAATTTTACAATGCACCCCTGAAAGTAACATAAGGCTAACATAAAATAATTAAAATAAAGAAACGAATAATAAATAATGTTTCTATTATTATCTATATCTTTTTTTTGTGTGATATTCATGAGCTGCCTGAACATGCTTGGGTCGTTAATATTCTCATATATTCAGAGAAGCTAATCATTGTGCAGATCATCTTGCCAAATTAAGTGCTAAGGAAGGAGCAGGTTCCACCGATTGGAATTCCCTCTTCATAAGATCTTAGTTCTTTTGTTTCTTTCCAGTTTCCACTGTACCCAAAAAATCTATCTATACATATAATTAACTTGAACTTAATAAATACTATTAAATAAGATATATTTAATATTATTCTAATTTAAATAATAAAATTAATTTAAATATAATAAATATTATTAAATTAGATACATTAAATACTAATAAAATTCAAATAATAAATGTTATTAGATAAAATACATTGAGCATCAATCTAATACATATCAAATTACTATAATTATATCTAATTGGTAAATATACTAAATACTAATACAATCAAAATAATATGACTATTTGCACACAAAAATGAGACTACTGTTATCATATTATATTCTTTTAAATTCTTTTTTTAAAATAAGTATACTGAATATTAAAAATAAAAAAATTATTCTCAATAAAAAAT
Source organism: Castanospermum australe (assembly GCA_019955255.1). Lineage (NCBI taxonomy): Eukaryota > Viridiplantae > Streptophyta > Magnoliopsida > Fabales > Fabaceae > Castanospermum > Castanospermum australe. The sequence continues at coordinate 880,956 of NSJW01000017.1, forward strand.
TAAAATTATTTTAAATGATCTAAAATATATATAAATCTCTACATTGCATATAAATAATAACTAATTATTTAGTATTTATGTGTATGTGTACACTTGAGTATATAATAATTTAAGCTACTGGGATTGAAACTTTTATATTGTCATTGTAAAAACAAAAAGTATAATTCACTCTATTTATTAATTACAAGTCTCGAGTAGATTAGAACTTAAAGTCTGAAAGTGCTCACACACCTTCAAAGTTCAAAGCATGATACTTTTGCTGATAGTCCCTCCCAACCTCACTGTATCATCAATATTCACTTTTTTTTTTTGGTCGACTATCATCAATATTCACTAGAAAACGAAAAAGAAAGAAAAGAAATCCTGTCTTTATGCTTTCTTGACTATACAATTTTACATGCCCACGTTTGATACTTTTGACAGCAAAAAAAAAAAAAAAATTCTATCATGACCAATTGAGGAAAACATCTCTTAGCAAGTGCCTTAGTATAATGCATTATTCAAACACGGTTTTTAAGCATAATTGGATTGGACCATGATTTCGCCATAATCCTCCATTATGTATAGTTTTTGTCATTTTAGAGGACTCCATTAACGCATAGTTGAAAAGATAAGGTATAATTGGCACAATATCTAACAGGAAAGCAAGAAAGGAATTTTCTTTTCATACTGTCATGATGTAATTCTGTTTTCTATAACTTTGTTGGGAATTTTTTGTTTTTTTGCTTTGAGTTGCAAAAGATGAAGATAATGATTTCTAATCCAATCTCACTTTACCTTTATCACATAAACAACAAAAGAGTCACTGTTGATAAATATAAGAAAAAAAAATGCAAGCCATTTATAAAAAAGAAATAGCAAAAAGTATAAATGATTCTCTGTTGAAGTTCCACATTAACCGAAACAAATCCACTTTGATTTGATGCGAGAAAAAAGGCTGCCCTAAAGGATCTGCAATAATTCTTTTTTTTTTTTGGTGGAAGATCTGCAATTATTCTCAAATTTATGTTTCTGTTTTCCTAGGAAAAGTGGTCCTATAAATAAGGATACCACGAAGTCTGAACTCTCACAAGCCACAACTCAGTGAAATCACAATACCAGTAGGTTGGAATTCATTATTATTACTCCTAGTCCCAGAATCCCAGTCACTATTGGCTTTTCTTCATTCTTCCTTTCATTCAATTCAAGTTTCAACGTCAAAAATATCAATATCCCCACACTGTTGTGGCCAGCAAGTATTAACCACATACCAAGAGAGGGATTGTTGTATAGTACTTGACATGCCTTTATATTGTTTCGAGCTTCGGTATAAAAATCCCACGTATCTTGCCGCAGGCGAGGAGAAATGACGGCTTCACACTCGCCCATGTAGAAGCAGCAGGTTCCTGCTTCCCCTCACTCCACTATAAATTCCCCCAGAACCTCTCAAGGCACATTGGTTTTGTATCAAAATTCGACCAAGCTTATTCTTCTCCTGTCATGGAGGAGGACCAGAAAAGGTTGGGTCTTGTCTCAGAACCAGAGCCATATTCCAAAGAATTGGATGTTGCTGTCAGAGCAGTGCAGATGGCATGCTCCCTGTGTCAGAGAGTGCAGGACAATCTGATTTCCAAGTCTAGGAGCAATAATCAGGTCCAATCCAAGGATGACAATTCTCCTGTTACAGCTGCAGGTAAATGTTCCTAAACTGGGTAATTTGGTAAAGCTTTTGTTTCTGATAGTTCTTGTTTTTGCCCTGAATTCGCTGTTGGTGCGGAAGTTTCTGGTTGTCTTCCAAAAAATTTCTTTTACAGGCATATGGGTTTAACCCAATTTGCCACATGGGTGTATTTGGATTTGTGCATTGGATTTTCTGTTAGCTTGCAGAAACTTTGGAGTAGCGGAGGTTTCTGAAGCATGAAAATGCAGGGACCTTAGCAAACATAATAAACTCCAGCCAAATATGTGTTATAAAGAAAGATTAGGTATATTGAATTACTGAATTTGCGAGGAAACTTCACAAATTAGTGTACGGAAAGGAGGAAAAAAAAAAAACCCTTACTACTTGTGCCCTTTTGTTGTATTCATATCCAGTCAAATTACGACAAGTGGCTTGTTCATTGGTTCTTAAAAGTGAAAAGGGAGGAATGGAAACCTTGTCTGATACAGACATAATCTAATCTATACTTATCTTCTAAATTGCTTTAAAGTCAATGACAACATTTTTTACCAAAAAAAAAAATTCAATGACAAAATTATTGGCAGGGAAAGTGACGGTTGAGTTTGGAGGCTTCATGGATTTTTCAAAAGTTAACCTTTCTAATAAAGGGAAATAATACGGTTGGTAAGCTGCCTTTCAAACTCTTTTCCTGGGGACTCTACTAGTAACAGTATTATGCAGTGCTACTACCAAAAGGGTACTCTTAAGACTGGAGAAAACCAATGTATTCTCTTTATCTGGTGCCACGGTTTCCAAAAGGGAGACAAGGGCATGGAACAAGCCTAAGAAGAATTTTGTGGAGTCCATATAATTGGCCTCATCAGCTGGTTGATCTGCCATAGAAATTTTATCTTTTCCAGGAGATGTACAGCTAACTCTATTTCCTCCCATTTAGGATGTGGCTTCCAGGTGGTATGGCATATGATTCACTGTTGGTTTATATTCTGCAATGTCTAAAGTGTCCTCCATGTGGGAAGAAACACAAGAACATGAAATTGCATCAAGATGGTGACTGCAATGGCCTTACTTTGTTCCATAAACAAACTACTTTTAATTGAATTGAATAGCTTACCCTCCTTAAGGTCTACTACTTGAAAATATTATATTACTTCAGTTTTGTTTGCATCACTTCAGGTTCAAGGATATATGACTTTTCTTTTGTTACTCACTGCTCGCCTGCCCCTCCAAGAAAAGAAAGAAAGAGATATCTAAAACCTACCCTTTTTTTCTTTTTTGTTGACAAAAGAATAAATTCTATTAGAAGGAAAGAATGATTACAAAGCAGCAGGAGGAGAATAGGTATCATATTTAAAATAATACAAGAATGAAAATATAGACATTGCAGGAAGCGAAAATGTTTAACAGAAAAGAGCTCTCTAATCCCTCTGGAAGTCTATCAAGAAGACTTCTCGCAAGGACCATATACTGCGCCAGTTAACAGAGGCTATATGTCCTTGTCCTAGCAAACTCCTTGTTTTGTTGCTTTTCATGTGTAGCTCTGTCTTTTTGACTTTGGAAGCAGCATTTCAGCCGTAGAAAGCATAAAACTTTTCCAAAAGATTGAGAATATTTTTCTCTATTTGAAAGTTGAGGTAATTTTTCAATTTATTGGTTAGACCTTTCCCATTGTTCATTTTACATCTCAAATTTTTGATGCTACTATCAGCATTGAATTGAATTAGGAGCAATCCAAATTGGAAATATATTTCATATGATATTATGCTGTGTACTTCATTATATTAGTCGTGTGAATAAAATATTTTGGGCATGACTGATCAGTCTATTCCTGGAAGCTAGAGAGTTTACATTCATACTTACAATTATGATTGAATTACTCTTCATTGTGCTATTTAAATAGATTGGAGTGTCCAAGCAATTGTCAGCTGGATATTGTCCGAGTGTTTAGGGAGCGATAATGTATCAATTATAGCTGAAGAAGATGTTCAAACTCTCTCCAAGGCTAATGCTTCTGAACTGTTAGAAGCTGTGGCAGAAACTGTGAATGAATGTCTAGCTGAAGCACCTCGATTTGGAATTCAGGAGCCAAAATCGGCTCTTGGAACTTCAGAGGTTCTTGAAATCATTAGTCGCTGTAACTCAGTTGGGGGTCCCACTGGAAGATTTTGGGTACTTGATCCTGTTGATGGCACATTGGGGTTTGTACGTGGAGATCAATATGCTGTAGCTCTAGCACTCATAGAGGATGGAGAAGTGGTGCTTGGAGTTCTTGGGTGTCCTAACTACCCAATGAGAAAGGAATGGTTAAGTTATCCACACCGCTATCATAGGATTATATCTAAGTTGACCCCAACCTCTGAAACTTGGAACAAAGGTTGTGTGCTATATGCTAAAAGGGGTAGTGGCAAGGCCTGGATGCAACCACTGCTCCATGTCAATAAGAAGTTTGTGTGGCCAAACCATGCAAAACAAGCTTCTGTCTCTTCCATTGACAATCCAGCATTGGCCACTTTTTGTGAACCAGTTGAAAAGGCCAATTCAAGCCACTCTTTTACTGCAGGACTGGCTCACACTGTTGGTCTCAGGTGCCATTTCTTTTTCATTCCATTTCATTATCAGTTACCCTCTCCCTTTTGGCTTTTTACTTGTGTGATTGTCAATGTACCTGTTAGCATGGGGATTTATTCCTATGTTCTTTTGTTCTTTTTGAGTATCCGTATTAAATAAGCATTAGACGATTAGAGAACATACTAAAAATTAAAATTGTTGAGTAAGGTTTTGAGATGAAGAGGTTCTTAGGATATGATGGCAAGCAGAAATTTGTTATGTGTAGTTGCATATTCCTTACTTTAAGGACTAGTTACATTCCCCTTTATCTCTATGAAAAAAAAAAACAGAAAAGTTGAAAAAATTCTTTTGGAAAAAGGCGCCAATGACAATATAAATTTACTAGTATAGTTCTAGCTTTCTAAGATAGCTCTTATTATTTTTATGCAGGAAACAACCATTAAGAGCATACAGCATGGTCAAATATGCGGCAATAGCTCGTGGAGATGCTGAGGTTTTCATGAAGTTTGCAAGGGCTGGTTACAAGGAGAAAATATGGGATCATGCTGCAGGTGTTATCATCATACAGGAGGCTGGTGGCATGGTAACAGATGCTGGAGGACGTCCCCTAGACTTCTCAAAAGGTTTATATTTAGAAGGCCTTGATCGTGGTATAGTTGCTTGTGCTGGATCCACACTACATGGAAAGATCATCGATGCTGTTGATGCTAGCTGGGGCTCTTCTAGCCTTTAAGGCTGTTTCTATGACCTACACATGATGGGAATAATATTTCATCTTTTCTTTTCTGTTTTACACGGTATCCTAGAGATCCCCCAGCTTCACCTTCAGTTGTTGTTGATGTATTAGTATCAGCATACCAGCTTGTTAGCCTGCAATTACTATTGTTTGGCGTTATATGAGTGCGTACTGAATGAAATTTACCGAGACAAAATCCTCTTGAAGAGGGATTCATGGACTTGTATACTATTGCAACTCTATCCAATTGCTCAACTTCCAGGTAGCATCGAGTTCTTGGCCACACAGCTAACCATGTCTACCCCTCCGTGATATTGATTTGAAGAAATACAAGCTGCTTCAGAAGAGATGCAGACAAAGGTCCATCTCCATCACGTGCTACGAAAATCACTGGGTTGGAGGGAGGGCCCATCTTGTGTTATTCAGCCCTTGTCAACTCGTCATGCCCACTTGGAAATTGACCAGCATATGCAACAGCACTGCTGATACTGTCTTGCCTCTTAACGTAAGAGAAACAACCTCCTCCATGCCTGTTCCAAGGAAGAAAAAAAGAATAAAAGCTTAAAGAGATACCATTTGGCTAAAAGAGTCCGCTAAAAACTTGAAAGATAGCATCTCCATCTTGTTTAAACTCCATCAATGAGTCACCCTTTCCCCTTCAGACTCCTTTTTTTCTTTTTTAAACCTTGTCCGAAAAACTTTACATGTATACAAAAAAAGACAAAATAAATTATGGGGGATTATTACCTATTTTCATGGTGTATAGCATTTGGCCATCATGCATGTGCACATGAACATTTATCAACGGACCTACTTAGAGATCCAGTTCATTTTGAATACGTATATTTGGAACTGCCAGTTTGACAAGTCTACCAACAGAGTTAACAGATAATGCTAAATTAAATAGTAGATAATAGAGACAGATGGGATGCAGAGCAAACAGGGGTATAACCGTGTAAGTCCACATTCAGATATTTGTAAGATGAGCATAATCTTCATTTATTGACGAGTGTAGTTTTCTTCATCACAAAGAGGTTTCACAAGTCAGAAACTTCATTTATTGCATTGATTCGCCTGTGGATTTTGGAACCACAATTTTGACTTGCTTAGAGGTTACTAACTTGGAAAAAATTGGTCCTTTTATGTGGTACTAAATAGCATTTTCTTAATCAGTAGTTAAAAACACTTATGACAATGGATCAAAAGAGAAGAGAGAAGGAGCTTTGATGGGTGCAGCTATGGAAGCTTGAAAGTCATAAATAGAATCTGTGGTCGGCTAGCCCTTCCTTGATTATCAGCTCCCCGTAGTCTTCAACTTGTCAGGTTGTGGGGATGGCTGTTCCCTTCAACAATCACTCGCTGTGTCTGGTTCCCATCATGCTGCTACGTAGGGATGACAAGAACCCAATTACTGAACGACACCCCATTATTTTTTTAGTTTACACTGGTATTTACACATTACCTACTACCGAGGATCACAAAAGCAATTATCAAACCTGAAAGTTTTGGGTTTACGCAGTTGTGAGCAAACCATGGTTCACCTTTTACCTTTATTATTTGTCTACCTTCCTTTTTGCTTCTCTTGTGGCTTTTGCAAGGTCTTGGTTAGGAAAAGTGAATAGTTTAACTTTCTAATTAATGCATTACTTGGTTTTTAAAATAGGAAAATTATTGTTTATTTAGTATCAATACTATTACTAGCATCTTATTCTACTTTGATATTTGCCCAAGTTTACCAATTATTATATGTTTAAATTCTAGTTTTACCAAATTTTGAGGGTTAGTCAAAATATACGCAAATTAATCTATCTACACATTACGTAATTACAATAAAAAAATGATGAAAATGTAGTTTTCAAAAATAAATTGAGGAATAATAGATAAATTTGAATTTTTGTTAATGCCACACTACAAAATGGTTATGATGAGTTAAAAGCAAACTTTTTCAATGAACTGAAAAATTTGATGAGAAGTTCTGAAAAAGTTTGCCACGAATTTTGATCTATAATAGACTTTTATTAGGTTATGCGCGAAATTCACAGATTTTTTTTATAGTTAATAATTTTTATTGCATATATTTTCTATATTATTCCTTTATAATTTAAACAATATAATTTTAATAATATATGATTAAAAATAAATAATATTTTTACTAAATAAGTTTTTACAAAATTTTTATGTTTTTATTTTTAAATAATAAAAGTTATTAATATTATAATATATAATTTATTTATATTTTTAATAAATTTTAAATAAAAATAAAAATAAATTAAAAATAAAAATAATTAAATTAATTTTAATTGTAATTACTTTTTCAATAATATCACATGTATAACTCACAGAAGAAGAAGAAAAGAAAACAATTAGTAATTTGACAAAAATATATATAAAGAGTAACTTCACAAAAGTAAAAGTTACATAATATTATAACTAGAATTATTCATATCAAGTATTAAAAAAATTATTTAAATATAAAAAATTAGATAAATAAAATTAAAAAAAATTAATATCTAAAAATATATACTGTGTGACATTAGAGGTAATTTTATTAGTAATGGACGTCAAAATTTGGTGGTGCTGCCAGAAAACTCAGGACTTGGTTGGCATCCAGAAGTCAGAAAGCTCTTTCTTTTCCAATGTCCCTACCCAATAATAAAGAAATAAAAACACTAGGTCATGGATGAAAACACAGTATAGCTAGTCTCTGCTGCATCGTCAGTTGCCAATGCCAATTAATATTAAGTCGTACATATATAGAAAACATATCACTTCAGCCATTAATATCGATTAGAAAGTAATGTGGCTCCCATTCTCATCCCGTATTTGGGTGTCTGCAGAAGTATAGACTAAGGATGATCATAGTTTCAACCTCTCATGCGACGGGAATTCTCATATGGGAACCTCTTTCTACTTTTTGAAATATACATAGCATAGCTGTGCCTATGAGCATGCATTCTGATGTGTAGTGGGACACCAAAAGCATTTGATGCTTTTGATTTGGCAAGCATTTATTTAAACTTAAGCCTCTCAATGGAGTAGTTTGTCAGATTTAATTAAGTTATTTTAACACTTATTTCATGAATTACATTTTTAGTTGAGAAAAAAATAAAAAACATCTTATACAACAAGCCTTTTTTTTTTTTAAATACTTCCGTCAAAAATATGCATTATCAGTTAAAACTACTGTAGTATTTTCAGCTACTTCAGTGAAACTTAGGTTTATAAATATAATTTTTATTTGTGTACATATTTTATTGAATTCCCTTAAAAAAACACAAATATTTATTTGAAATAAGGTAATGCTACACATATAAATTAAAAAAATTATCTTATTTATGCATCATTAGATTTATTTATAAATTAATACAAAATTATTTTTAAAAAAAATCTACATATAATTTATAAATTTTTTTTCTTACTCAAATATTCTTATATTTTTTGAATTTGAGACTAATTCTTTTTGGTATATTAAAGTTGTCATTCTTAAATATTTTTTCAATCGCTTAATTTAAACTTACTTACCACTTAACCTAAAATCTATTAGTATACTATTTATAAACTTGATGTATTATTATAATTTTCTAGGAGTTGTCTTTCCAACCGATTTCTCTGAAATCTATGGAATATACAGCAAAGGAAAGGAATTTAAAAGTTTGGAGTTGGCAAGTGGAAAATTGATGTGTCCACTACATGGAAAGCAAATTTGGTTGCTTCCCTTAAGATTCATTAATCTTCAATCATAAATACCCTCACTGTTCAAGACAAGTTGTTTTGTGTTAGATGCAATTAGTTAAGTTTCAAATCATGTTTCAGATACTTGTGATAAGCTGAATATTAATTAAAATATCATGATAGGTGGCATTTACATGTGTGATCCCAAAAGCTGTTTTCTCTACGTGATAGGCAAAAATACCACAATTTTGCGATCCTCATCGTACGCTCCTTACAGTTCATGAAAAAGCCCTCATTAAAATTAAGACTGATTGACATGTCATCTACACAAACTGCACGCATACTTTATGACCAAATCATATAATCACATATCCATTTTATATGACGAACCCTTAAATCATAATTATTTTGTACGATAGAACAATTATAAGTAATCATAATTTATAAATAATAATAATAATAATAATAATAATAATAATAATATTACTAGTTGTTAATTACATCAAATGAGAAGGAGACATTTTGCCACCCATTAGGTGATGGCTCTCACACTCACGAGTCATAATTGATAACAATAGTTAATGCATCGCCATCTTTAAGAATATGAATAAAATTTAAAATTTAAAATTGTTACTTAAAAAAGAATTTTAATTATTATAATTTCGATCTAAAAGAATAAACATTTCTTTTAACTATTTTGTTGTTTTATTAACAAAAAAAAAGTAAAAATGTAACGGAAACGCATGAGAAAGAGTAGGTTAGAGAGATGATTATGATGAATACTAATGCCATCTCTATCTCAATTAGGGCAGTAGAGGTGGGAGAATACGTACAAAAATGTCATATAAAAATATTCCAACAATGATATCTTTAATGTCATAATCCGCAACCCCATTTCCATTAGTTTTTTTTTGGGGTCAAATATTTCCATTAGGTCGGATGTTGAAAGATATAATAAAATCTCTCAGAAAGGGTTACTGCCTCCATGTGTTCATGTAACAGGAGGCCCAACTGAGGCACATGAAAAATTGTCAGCAGGAGAAACAGAAAAGGATGTTGGATGAGCGGCAAGGGCATGCAATATACAAATGGGGCTAGTGACCAAAGCAATCAGCATCAGAAGATCTTTATTACATTTGCAGGTTAGAAGTTAGGGTCATTTATGCCAATGAGGCTGACTCCTCTCCCATGCAGTTCGTTTGTGAGTGACACGGGTGGCTGGCTCGCTATAGCATAGCCTAGTACTGTACTAGTACATGATTTTCTCTTTATCCCATTAATGAGTTACCGTGTTCTCATTGAACTCTTCTCTCTACTTTTTGCGTCGAAGTCACCGTTCATCTGCACGTGCCACGTGGGAATCAACTCACCGCATGAACTATGTACTTCACTTTTTATTTCATCGCATGTGTTATGTTATGTTGTGTTATTATCATCGATATAATAAAATTTTAATTTTTTTATTAATTTTATATCACTTAATACATAAAATATAAAAAAATACATATTTTTTAAATTTTAAATTATTTATAAATAACTTTTAAATTTAAAAAATTATTTTAATTAATACATAAATTATAATAATTACATAAATTAATTTTATTTATTTATTTTAGATTTTTTTTATTTAATTTAAAATAAATAAAAAAAAATAAATAAAAAATATTAGTTTGTATAATTATTTATGTATTAATTAAGATAATTTTAAAATTTTAAAATTTATTTATAAAAGATTTAAATTTTAAAAATTTTGTATATTATTTTTTTAAAATATATTATAAATTTTATCTTAATATAAAAAAAAATTTCTTTTGTGTTTCATTATTTTTTTTATTTTAATATTTTATATTTAATCTTAAAATTTTTACTAAAAAATTTTGATGCTAAAGAATAATATAAATAAAAAATATTGTACAAAAGTCAATTATTCAATAGAACCCATAATACAATAAAAAATGAAATCAATGCAATACAAGTAACTTCTTCTTATTCAAGCGAAGGAAAACTTCAAGTTAATTTTAGTAAATAACTTCTACAGTTGATCCATTTCAATCTATTTATATAAGTAGATAACTAACTAACTAATTACAATTTCTATCAACCCACGCCTATAAGATCCTTTAATTTTTACATAAATTAAGTTAATCCATATACAATAAATGTCCGTTTAACGTGTATGTTTTCAAATGGGTAACTGTTAAGAAATATTAGATATGCTTATTTTTAATTAAATATATAAATTAAATTTTAATTATACTATCATTTAACCATATGCTATCATATGATTAAAAAAGTTTCACTTTTTATATAATTACTATCACAGTTAAAGTTTTTTAACAATATGTTAATATATAAGAAAATAATAATATTAAAAAGTTTATATTGATATTAAATTAAAATTAAATTTAATAAATAATTTTTGGTTAATTAAGTATAATTTAAAATTTAAAATTAATATTATATAATTAAATTTAATTAATTTATAATATTAAAGCAGAATTTAATATATTTATTAAATATTAACTATTTCTTCTTTTTTTTGTGAGTATTTTTTTTCTTCTTCCATTTAAATCACCTTAGTTTAATTTAAATAAATCCTACTAATTATATATATTATTAAAAATTTAATTTTAATTTATTGTCAATGTAAAATTTTTTATATTATTATTTAATTATATATTATTAAATTATTAAAAAATTTAATTAAAATAATAATTATCTAAAAAGTCAAATAATAAATAACATATAATTAGATGATAATATAAAAAAAATTATATTGAGTAAATTAAAATTAAAATTTATTATTAATAATCAAACAATTATAATTTTTAACGCAAGAAAATTTGTTTATTGATTACAAAAAAAAGATGTTATCTTTTTTAATCATTTGAGTTCAAATTTAAAATCAATAGTTAAAAAATTTAATGAGAAAGGTGTAATTTTAACGTCATTGAAAAAATAAATTTAATTTTAATTAACATAAAAATTATTTTTTTAAAAAATATTTCGTGGTACATAATAGAGGTAAAAATAAATTAAATTACATTTTTTAAATAATCCTAATATGTTTTTATAAAATATTAAACTTGAATCTAATTTATTATTTAACATAATTTTTTTTAATTTAAGTTGATTTTTTTTATAAAAATATAATAATAAAACTTAATTTATAAATTTATTTAAAGACTTACATTATATAAAAAATTTAAATTAAGTTAATAATTTAATACTTAAAAATATTAAATAATTTATATCTTTAATTAAAATTATTAATTTAAATTTAATAAATTATATAAATATATAGTAATAAATAATATAAATATTATAGGTTTTTAATTATATATATATATATATATATATATATATAATGGATAACTAAATTAATTTATTAAATCAATTTTAATTATTTAAGCAGGTCTTAATTAATTAAATAAATTTATATAAAAATTTAAATCTCATATAATAAATAAATCAACTTTAGTAAAATCGAAAAAAAAAATTAGGTGGTGTCTGATGGACCGTTCGGCTCATTCAATTCTTAACCGTACAGCGCGTAGCAGGTAGCGTTGAGAAGACACCTGCAGCCTGCAAGGTTGACAATTTTGCTGGACAGGTGGAAACCTCATGAACCGCAATGAATGATTACCTTGCAATTACAATGCAGATTGCAGAGTGCCTAATTTGATAGTGGTCGTCTCATGGGTAATCAGACATCATCGAGCTGTTCAGAAGAATCAACGGGCAACCTTCCATTTGTTCATGCTTGGTCCATGCCCCCTCTCATGGTCTCTCACTGTGTCATGCCAACCTTGAATTGAAACTGGGCCCCTACACTATTCATAGTGCCAAACTTCGAAGTTCCCAGACATTCAGTCTAGCCTTCAAACCAGGCGAACGGTTGCGAGGTTACGCAATTCATTTAATAGGCCACGTGTTTAAAATTTGATGAATTATATTATAAATATATATTATTTTTAAAAAATTAAAAATATATATTAATTGTCGGATGAAATACTTAAGTTAAGCCATTCTTACCAAAATAATTTGTCAACGCTTGCAGAGAAGCTTTTAACAGAAGAAAAAACAGCTTGTACTAACTTTTTGGTTAACACAACTTCCCTTGTCCCAAGTTCTGCAAAAACTTTGCAGATTGAAGTTTGCCTTCTCACTGTCGGAGTTAACCCAAGTTACACCTTGGAAAATTGCTTAATTAACCGACTTATATATAGAGCTTGCAGTTTGAAACTTTGCAGAAGTTCTTTGAACGGATCATTGCATAAATTTGATATATACTTATTATGAATATAGGTATTAATTTTGATCTATTGTACTTAATTAGTATGATATATTAAATAATTGTTGTTATAATTAAATATATTAAATAATATATCAATATATAATTAATTGATATTATAAAAATTATTTATATTTTTAATGAATTAAAATTAAATTCATAAATATAAGAGTATTGAAAATTAAACTTTTTATACAATTACTTCATCAATATAAATTTTCTTATATTATCATCTAATTATATAATGATACATTATTAAAAAAAATATTTAATTTTTCAAATAGATGTTATTATAATTAAACTTTTTAATTATGTGTTATTATATAATCACATGATAAAATTAAAAAAATTTACATTAACAATATAACAAAATCTAATAATTCTCAAAATAGTCAAGTCATCATTCATTTATAACTTACATGGATTATAATTTAGTTTGAATTTAATTTTGATTCTAACTAATAAGCTAAATTTATTTAATAATATAATAACATATAGTTTAATAATTCAACACAAATATCTTACAAAAATAATAAATCAAGATAGTTTATACATGTACTAATTAAGGTTTTTTCAATTGATAAAATGAAATTGTCTATTTTATAAGATTTTGATTCAAATTTTGTTAGAGTCTCTTATTAATAAATAACCTATATATGCTATTACAAGCTTTTCCTTACAATCGTAATATGATGTAACCTTAAAATACTTTATCCATGTTGATGACCATAAACGCTGAGACCCTTCCATGTCACATGCTTGTGATCCATTAGCATTACATAGAATAGAATTCTCAATGACCTCAGAAAGACAGATACAGAACACAGTATAATAATTGCAGCCAACCTAGTGCAGTATCATAAATCCCTATCTGTCCTCCACACCCTCCCAATAAATGCTTCTTCAATCCACCAACGCATTTAAATATTCCTCCCCTACCGTCTCGCTCTTCTCTCCTCATCACATGCTCAACAAATAACTCCACATCCTGAACACAATTTGAAGTTGAACTCACAAAAATGAAACCCACGACCAGCTTTCTCTTGCTCATTCTGCTTCTCACAGCTTCAGCCTCTCTGGCGAACCGACCCGCATCCACTGGACCTTCTCCAGCTGATCAACTCAAGCCCTCCAAGGGGGCCACCAGCAGCAGCAGCAACAACAAAGGTGGAGGCAATAACTACGGTGGTGGTGGTGCAGGCGGCATCTTTGGTCCTGGAGGAGGGTTTAGCATACCCGGATTCGGGAACGGGTTTGGGAATGGCATCGTAGGAGGAGGATATGGAACCGGGTATGGGGGTCCAAATGGAGGGTACTCTAAAGGTGGTGTGATCAGACCAACTGTTGTGTGCAAAGACACAGGCCCTTGTTACCAGAAGAAGGTAACATGTCCAGCCAAGTGCTTCTCCTCCTTCAGCCGATCCGGCAAGGGCTACGGTGGCGGTGGCGGTGGGGGTGGCTGCACCATTGATTGCAAAAAGAAGTGCATCGCTTATTGTTGAGGCCATGGGAAGCCCAGTAATGGTAACAGTTGTTATAACTAGTACTAGTACAAGTATTATGTATGCAACTTATGGTCACCTTGATCACCCTTTTAGATAAATAAAAAAAAGTAGATATATCTCTATATATATAGGTGGATTTCTTTTGGGAGTTGCTTTTGAATATCTCTGGTAATGTAATATCTATATCTATATAGGTGCAAAAAAAGTTATGGGACATTGCTTGATGGCTGAGAGGATTATGTACTGTGTTTTTGCTTACAATTATTATATGGAAAATAGTTTATTATTATGTGCTGTTGCAGAAAAGAGGTAGATATACTCTTCCTTTTTAATGTAACTTTGGTCATTTTCCTCTCAATGTATTAACGTAGGTCGATCGTGTGGCCTATTTGTGGAAATCCAGTTTGGGCTACAAATGGGTAATATTGGATGTTTTAAATTTTTTAAAATTTTTTAATTGAAGAGATTTTAAAATATTTATAAAAATTATTAAAAAAATGTTTTAAAAAATAACTTAAAAAATTTTATTTTTTCTTTTTTTAAAAACTTTCAAAAAAAATATAATATTTTTTTTTTATTTTTTTCCTTAATTTCCGTCCAAACATAGCAGAAAATGCTAGATGTAAACCTTCAACAACAAAACTGATCTAGTTCTCGTCGCCTATCTCCAAACGATAAATGGAAAATGATATATTTTTTTCCATAAATAACTGCAATGAATCTGAATTTCCACTCCAACTACATGGGTGAATCTTTAAATGACAATACTTTTTTGGTTTACTCCCATGAGTTCATATGAAAAGCTGAGAGTACACGCCATTATTTAAAAAAATAAAGAAGATAAACATTTGCAAGTTCATTTTTGTAGGGTTAAAGCATTCTTTTTGAATTATAGTTGTAGCACAATCTTCAAAGCAAAATCTACACGATTGTATTGTCTTTTGGTATTGTGACAAAAACTTCTTTGGACTAAATATAACGAATTTATGCTAATTTAACATTTTTCAATAGATTTAAGGTCGAGCTAGTAAGATAAATAAGAAACTTTTTACTAAGTATAATAACTTTGCCCAATTGCACGAGCAAGTGCATTGTTTTCTGAAATCCATAGGGGACTATATCTAACCCTTTTTTTTTTCTCCCTTTCGAAGTCCCATAGAACCATACTGGATATGATTATCTAATAACTTCGCAACTAGCTGCACTCTTGTTCATTTGTTATCCATTTATTTTTGAATTTATGATAAAGTGATAACACAAATTATACCGAATTTTGTATTATTAAATTTGTTTATGAAATTTGAGTAGGATCATATTAATATTATTCTGTACAATACAAATTCACATAAAACTTAAAGAGTTTAATTTTAATACAGTACAATACAAATTCACATAAAACTGAAAGAGTTTAATTTTAATATAGTTAGTGTAAATTTTTTTTTATATAATATTATTCATTCATGTGTTAGCACATTATTTAAAAGTTTGATTATGAAAATTATATAAAAAATTAAATTTATTTAATAACATAATAATATATAATTAAATAATAATATAAAAAAAATTACATTAATAATAAATTAAAATTAAATTATAAAATTTAATAGTTTGAAACTCAAATACCGGGTTCTTATCCATATATCTTTTGTTCATTCCAACATTACCCAAAACCTAATCGCTGTATTTATACATATAGAAAAATTGAGATGTTTCGTAAAAATTATTTATAATTTTTTAAGTAACCAAAATTTTTCTTTTGATTTCAAGGCAAGTATTCAAAATATTAACATAATTATAAAAATAAAATATTACATATATTACAAACTTATGCATTTTTCGGGCATCATCACTAGTATAAATTTATATACAAGAGCACAATTTAATGTACCAAAAAAAAAGGGGGAACAGGCAAACTGATGGCTTTCGATTTATTAATGAATTTGTGATAAATTCGCGAACTAAAAAATCCCAACCGCAAATTAAGGAAATCAAGTCACGATCTTTCAACTCCAGTTCGTGTATTTCTCAGAAAAATCAATCTTGTTTTGACTCTGCTCTATCATATTCTCTCTGATGTGCCTCTTTTTGTCAACTTTTTGGGGCACTAAGTGGCGGTGCTAGCTGAGGTCAGTGATAGAAAAATTGGTTAAAGCGTTGAACTTTCAAATATTAGCCCTCAAAGTTTCAATTAATTATATATTGTTGGTAAGGACAAGGGCCACAAGTAGTGAGTAGTGACTGCATACACCAAGATTTTGCAATCACTTTTCAGTGAAAAACTCTTAAACCAGAATAATTGGAGTCCGTTCAACTGCTTTTTCTGCTGCACTCACATCCAAGAATGAGCAATTGAGCAATGCCTTTGTTTCTTGAAACTAAAGCTGCATCTCGTGCAAAGCATATTGCAATTCTGCATTTCCCTTTTGTCTTCTTTGTTTGTGCATTTAAATTTGAACTTTGTGCAACTAGCACTACTTGAAGATTGATAGAACTAGTTCCAAGCCAAAAAAAAGGGGAAAAAAGAAAGAATGAAAGAGGATTGACACAGCTAGCTTTTGGAATAAGAAGACAGTGAACCAAAACTATATGGAGGAGCTATTCAAATAAATTATAGTATTTTTCTACCAGCCACCGTATGTCAAAGCTCTCTGCTTATAACATACACTAACATACCACATTAACAGGTAGCATGTTAAACGAGAGAGAAACAGTTACAAACAAAAATCACAGCTCACTAGAATATTTCTATCTGCAATTTCTATGGCTAGTGGTTTTACAACATCAATCCATACGCAAGGCACACGCACTGCCTTCACAAGGTGATTTATGCTATTGCAGCCCTCAATGCCCCTCTTGCAGCCTCCTGCTTCATCTCAGCAGCCTTACCACTGCCACGGAAGTACATATATACTTGCTGTATGCAACCAAAGAAAAAGTGAGCAGCTAAGTGGTTGGGAAAACATTTCATTCAAAGTGCTGGGTGCATGCACTAAAAAAAAAAAATTAAGGCCTCAAAAACTATTATATGAACCTGAATAACCCAGATGCTGAGCAATGACTCAAGGCAGAATAATCCAAATCCAACAAAGTAGAAAATCTACAAGCAGATGGAGAAGAGGGAATAAATGATCAATCATTCACAAGCAGAAAAATTACATTGGTTGAGTTTTGCAGCATTTGCATTAAGAATGTAATATGGATTGTGCGATGAATCTTAAATTAGCCCAGCATGTCTAAAATCGTTTCAACAATTTTTTTAAAAATGGCAATGTTTGACAATTAAACAGCATAATTCAGTACGGGCATACTTACTCCAATCAAAGCATGGTCGCCCAGCACATCTATGGCAGACAGAATGCCTCTGTGTCAATGAGTAGACAGTGCCAACCATTAGGCAAAAAAAAATGAGAATAATTCCAGCCTCTTGAAAATATGGAACACGCAGTAAATCTCGGGTTTTACCACTCTCACCAACATGCCTACACGTTTGATTTTCTTAGTCATTCTAGGCCCACATAGACTTCAGCTCAGGTAATTTAGGTGGACAGTTATTACGTACATGTCCTAGGTTCAAGTCATGTCAAAGTCTGTATTCTTTTCATAGATACTTCTTTTACTTCTATTTTAGAAAAGAGAAAAAAAAAAAAAGATCCTATCTTCTGCAAGGAAAATAAATTAAAATGCTCGGTCTCTCCTTGTTACACAGGTAAAGCCATATAAGCAATAAGCAATAAGCAATATTGGCATTTGGAATATTAAATAAAGTGTATATATACGAAGTCAACGTACGTCAAGGATTTTCCTTTGAAAGGTATAGGAGGAGCAACGGCAGCTACGATGCAGAATCCTATGTGAAGCTGCAAGCAGAAAAAGAATTGAGGATAATTTGATTTTGCCTATTTTTTGAGCAAAGCTTACAATGCATTAAGAAATATTAACCAATTTACCAAGTAAAACAGGAAAAACCATCCAAACTTGAAAGCACTATCAGTCCTGCAAAAATAACAATAGAGCAAATTCAAAATCAAGAGTAACCAAATCAGAGAGATCAAATTATCCAAGCATATTGTTGTTACATGTTGCATGCATATTAGCCTAGTGTTGTTCTCATGAATGCTTCCAAGCATAAAAGCAGTATTATTTGACAGGACCAGAGATCTCATCAAGGTCTCTTGATGCCAACAAATGCAAGTCTCATATTTGAAGAATAACCCATAAATTGATTTGAGAGAGAAGCGAAAAAAAAAAATAGTGGAACGCTAAAGACACTATTAGCAGACAATGAACTTCTATTTTTGAAAGAAAAAGTCATTGAAAAATAGATGGAAAGACGAAAGAAAACAAAGTGAGTATGGAGAGGAAGACTAGATATCATCCTGAAACAAAAAGGGAACCGGGTTGGACCGGACATCGTACCGGTCGGGGTTCAACCTAAACCGTTTTGGCAGTTCAACCTTCGAGAACCGGTCAAAACCGGTGGACCAGAACCAGTCAGTTCACAATATTTTCCCAGATGCCTACTGTTATGCGGTTTATGGCTGTCTGCGTCGCTTGTTTCTTTCGTCTTTCAAATCTTTTATGGCGCACCGATTTACAGAGATGGCGGCACCAAAATACCAGTTCCCTCTTGCGATGATTTACATGAACTTGAAGCGAAGAAAACAACACTCCACAGTTCAAACTTCAGATCTTCTGACAAATCAGGTTGGTTCTGGCTTCTGTTCAAAGTTCAAACACCTTCTTCTGTGACATGTTTGCCTCGTCCTCTATTGCTTAAGCTGCGGTTTTTTCCCCAAAAAAGCCAGTATTCTAGCTGGCTGCAGTCCTGTTTGGTTTGTGATGCATTGGGTTTTCATGTGCCTCACAAATCTTTGGTTTTCGCGTGGACACGGAAAAGTCAAAAATAAAAACCATTTGATTTTGGTTGTCTTTTTTTTTTTTCTGTTGCTATTCAAATTCTACCCACACATACATCGACACCGACAAGGAAAAGACCTGCGGGTACTGCAAGTGCTTGGCGAGGGAGCAAGTCCTAATGGTGAAACGGTTGGTGACTTATCTACCCAGATGAGGAATTAAGCATTCCCATCACTTGAACACCTCAATATTATGAGGAGCAACTTGGTTTAAATATGCACAATATGTGTTTGATTTTTTGCCTAAATGGGTTGTTAGAGGATACACACAGGAATATCTGCTTTTGATTGAAACTAAGTGGGCTAAGTAAATGCAACTAATTGCCATGGTCCAATGTCTTTAACAGAACATTTGAAAAGGGCTTTTTGAATATGATTGTGGGTTCGCACTGCTATGTACTATTCTGTACCATTTGTGTGTGTATTTTATTTTAAATATATTTATGATGTTATCCGGTTTCACCACCGGTTGAACCATGAATCGGTTCTCTGGCTGAACTGGTTATTAGAACATTGGTGAAAACCCTCCATATATGCCGGACAGAAAAGCTGATCCTTTGATATGTGAGCATTCTGATCTAGTGAACATCACCAAATCACAGTAATAGAGCATATCTTAAGAGGATTTTATTCTCCTCCTTCTGAATTCTCTAAATCTTCTTTTCTGCAGAATGGGACAACAGAACCATGTAATTGACCTCAAAGCACTTCTTCAATAAAATTGATAAAGCTTGTCCCATTTGGTGCAGATAAAAATATCTTTACTAATACAAAACTTTCACAGTTACTGTTAGATTAACTATGGACATCACCAAGTGTGATAGAATTTAATCACGCTCATAAAGCATCAAGGTTGCTCCACTAAAACCCCATAATAATGCCCCAGTTTCTCAAGAACAATTTTCGGTCTTACACAAGTTATATAGAAGAAATGCTTGCAATTGCATAACTTATTAGGAAAAGTCAAACAGCCAAATGCATGTAAGTATTGGAAATAATTACCTAAAAGCACGATATAAAGGGCGATACCACAGGACATATGCTCCAGGAACCCCTGATATGAAGTAGATAATAGCAAGAAAGCATATTTTTACACCTACAACAAACAAGAGCAAGTTTGACATGCATGGAATTTGCTGATGTCAGATTTGTAATACGAGCTGTTCAATAACCCTGAAAGATTCTTGATCCATTTTGAAACTGACCTTCTCCCTTAATCCCAGCTGCAGTGACAGCTATAATATTCCATGTAAGGCACGACACTAATCCTGCATAATATCACTTTTCATCATTGACTGTGGACCATATCCCATGCTTACATCATTTCTGGGTATCAAGAACATGACTCACAATATACATTATAGATAAATTCTATATTGTGACCATAATCAAATCAGAACGGAATCTTCACCTTGCTAAAAAAAATTAAAGAGAATGCATTTATGATACCATTGTCTTTTTCAACAAAACAGGTTACTTCCAACCAGCCAGGTTAATGGTTTGAAAAGTTCAGACAAAACCAGTTAATCAATATCTCACTACTCATTCTCAGACATTTCAACTCTCTACAAGGCTTCAGTTTTCACATAGACCTTTCATTTATAAATTTTAGGGGTTAGAACAAAATAGAATTCCCATTGCTACTTACTAGTTTTAGTCATTGATGTCAATTGAAAGCAATACGAAACATTTCTCTTTTACTTATTAACTTTTACATGAGACAACGTCAAGAGTTACTGGCTTAAAAAACAATGTAATAATGTGAATCAAGAAACACAACCTCTCTCTCCCCCCCCCCCCCCCCAAAAAAAACAAAAAAAAAAGGAGGATAACATACCTAGAAATGTAGTAAATGTAACATATTGCAGTCTTTGAAGATGAATAGGAATTTCATTAGCAATATCATGATGGATAATTGGGAAAAATGGTGGCCAATTCTTCACCTCAAGAACAATTCCAGCTGCAAAAGAAAATGTAAATATTAATCACTCACTAGAAGAATAAAAGCACAACTAAAGATAATTGTCCAAGCAAAAAGCATAGTTCAAACTGTTGTAAGAGATGAGTTAGCATGTGTAGAATGGATAGACATTTCAAGAAATTTTCTGATAACTACTGTGTGGACCGGTAGGAAAGAAAACATAGGATGTTTAGAACTTTAACAGACAAGTGAAAAAGCAAACAAGCAAATCATTTCCAAAAGGCCCAGAAACAAGTAAATTTAACCCAAACTTCAAATACAAATGTACAGCCTGACCAAAAAAAAAAACATACAAATGTACAGGAATTGTAAATTACCTCGTGCAGCAGCTTCTTCTCTCCTTCTGACATCCTGCAATTTTGAAAAATCAACAGAAATAAAAATGGAGGTGAAATTCAAGGCATTTGTAGTTAATAGGGAGGTCAGTAGACAAGGCCTCATATATAGAAAGTCAACTGAAAATAAATATCAACATGCACATTCTTAACATAGAATAGAAGACAGCATGATTTCAAGAGGGGAACATATTTGAGAAGATGCATAATTCCAGAGATTAACCTATTTTCTAATTTCTAATCAAACAATTTCAGATGCCCTCATCCTGTCCAAACTTTAAAAAATAATATAGTAATCATACAGATTCAAATATTCACCCCAAAAAAAAAAGTAAGGTAAAATTACACTTCAGAAATTCTTACCAAAAAAAATTCACAATTACCCAGGCAGGTGGTTAATTAAGTCAATATATTGTTTACTCATTAATCACTCGACTGGTTAATTTTTCATAAACTGGAAATTTTTTTTCCATGAATTTCTAAATTGTAACTCTCTCAAGAAAACAAATATTCCACTGTCAATGCTAGTTTCTCTGGATAAAAGAATTTCATATGAAAGAGAATCAACTATCAAGATTATATCATGAAGGAGATGACCTCCCAATGGGAAAGGGTTGGAACTTGAAAGGGGCAAGAGAAGAAAAAAGAAAGGAAACCAGAAGCCAACATAAAACAGGAGAGTATTCCAACCTCAGCAGATATCAACTAAGGGAACTCCCAACACTAAAGTGTACAGAAAGAGGCCATGAAATCCCATTGTATACCTTTTCCCGTCTTATCAATTCTGCCTCCTTGGCTTGGAGTTCCTTCTCTTTCTTTTTCAAATCCTGATGTTGCAATAGATCATAATTAGAGAAGCCACAATCATCTCTGGCAACAATACATGTAATACATTTATAAATGAAAGAAGAGGATAGGGGATTACAACAACCTTAATTTTATACATACCGTTGCTGTATGAAGAGGTATATCAACTGTCGCACCAAAGCCATAATTATAATCAGCAGGTTCTGGATTAAGAGGTTGAAGCCTTGAATTTATGGCAGGGGCAGTACTTCTAGGATTCTGACAATTTTAAAGCATTAGAATGCATAAAGTGTAGAGAAGAAGTTGCGAATGATTTGCAGGGCTTTTATCTAGGGGACATACTAGAGTTACAGGGTTGTTTAGGAACACAGAATGAAAAAGATAATAGTTGATGATTTGTCATAATTATTACTCTATTTTTTTCAAACCATGCTAGAGAAGCAAACAAATAAAATAGAATACACTGGGCCATATTCATGATCAAGGTTCTTCATTTTTTGGTTGCTAATTTTCCTGAGAAGTGTGACAGAAGCATTGGACATGGATTATAATAAAAAAAGAAAGTTGGTCATGGGCCCAGACCTTATAGAGTTATAGTTTGGCTAGCAGAAAGAATAAAGCAGAAAATAGTTTATGACACCTTCTACTTTGCAATGATGTTGCCATTACATGGTACTGAAGAGTTCACTAAAGTTGAATAAACAAGATTGCTCCCTGACGCACTATCAGTATCACCTATGGCCATGACCTTTAAAATCATCAAAAAGCAACATCATGCATGTAAAATATTATGATTAACTAGTAGTTAATGAATAAACTTACTGTAGTGTAATTTGACTGACTTGATGCTTTTCCCCTTACAGCAGGATCCTGTTAGTTTATAACAAATTTGAAGGATTATGCGTAAGCATATAATACAAAACAAACGCAAGAACCAAGGAAAAATCTCTAAAACACTGAAATAATAATAATAATAATTATTATTATTCAAATAACCCTAATTTTACCAGGTCAAAAAATCCAAACTTATGATGAGTAAACACATAACCATTCCAACTGGGAATAAGATATCCCAAGGCCGAAACAACTCAATGAAAAACTCCAGTTCTCAAATTACAGATACATCATAAATTAATTCAATTATTTACCATAAATATCATCCTGCATTAGCATAAGTCCAATCAAAGATCAACAATAATAATTTAAACATCAAGAATATACAACTGCAACTCATTCAGCCAAGCACGTACACCCACATGTGGCATATACACCTGTATGAAATATAGTATATATCACTGTTTATTTTTCTTGCCAGAGTCATCATCCTCAATAATCTGCTAGCTTTCAATGATATGGTGGTTGATTACGGGGGACCCCTTTCCAAACTCTACTTTCAACTCAAATTATTCAAACACTATGCTATTATGCGTTAACTTGACTACAATCGGAATAAAACCCAGATGATAATCAACTCAAATTGTTTGAACACAATGCTACTATACATTAACTTCAGTCTTCACCAAATGTCTCTCTTCTGACAGGTTTCAATATTTCAGGACCAATCTGGGTGTGCTTCCTCATCACGCCAGATTGAAGGGGATGATAGAGATTCACCTAGTTTCTTATCTTAGGATTAGACTTACATGATATTAGGATTGGCTTTACCAGATAATAAATGAAAATGTATACAGTTGTATAATTTCTTTACTGCAAGCAAATTCTTAGGCCATGTGAAAGATGCGTCCAGAAATTTTGAGCTTAATTCAAAAGGAACTTTCTTAAGGCCAAAACTTTGGCAGAAAACATCAAATCCTACCTTAACAGATATATCATAATCATATACATATAAACAACCCAAAAACCCGTTTCCTTGACCACATCAACTATAGTATCAAACAAGTCAACCAACAATCAACCACAAGAATTCCCAAACCCAAAATCCAAAACAGCAATATATCCATTGTTCCAGGCTCAAACACCATTGAACCAGGTCAAATTCACAGAAAACTGCACACCCAGTTCGCAAAAACTCAACTTCCACAAAGCAGCACTGCTCTGCTAGGGAGAGAGAAGGGGAGGAGAGAACGACTTACAGAGAAGGGATTCACTTCTTCATCGAACGGGTTACTGTTGTTGCGACCAGCCATCAGAGGAGGTTCACCGTGTTAGCTAGAAACCAGCCTCGGAACTGGAACCAGAGAATGCAAAGATCTGGAGTTATACGGAGAACAAAGTCAAAAGGGTCCAAACAAAAAAGAACAAAAAGAAGATGTTCAGATGTGAAATTTTGAATCTTCTTCGAAGGAAGAACGACAATGCCAGAAAATATAGACAAAGGAATTGCCTCCGGTCCGCCGAGGGAGAGAGACAGGGTGTCTCGCATGCTTTCAAGTTTGCACTTTGCTTTCATCAAAATATTTGAAAAAAGGTTAAAGAAAATGTTTCGTAAAAAACGAATTACATGGATGAGTTGTTGATTTTATCGCTCGTATATTTGGCAGGTAGTTATTTCTGTAATTAATAGACAGTTAACGTGTTTGATTTTAATAAAAAAATAACCAAAATGTTTCATGTACATTAAAACTTTTACACTAAACATTCCATCACTTTGTTTTAAAAAAAAAAGAAAAAATATGATAGAATATGTGTTTTTTTATTTTATTATAAAAAATAAAAATAATGTACAAATAATATTATTGAAAGAAAACGACAATTATATCGCATATTAACATTGGTGTTTTATTTATTATTATATTAAAATAAATAATTTCATTTGTTAAAGCTCTGTTTGTTTACCTGTTAAGGAACTCTGAAATGGACGTTTGAAAGACGAAAAAATCTTTTTCTTTTCATTAACTTTGTCTTGAACTACATGTTAAGTCAGAAAAAAATTTGAACTAACAGAATGATTTAAAATGACATGATTTAAAATATTTTCTTATTTTGAGGTTTCTAATTTATTCAAATAACAGAATCGTTTCTTGAAATTTTAAAAACTTTAGATCCAATTTCCACATTAATTTTTGAAAGAATAAATTATTTCAACCACCGGCCAGGGTTTTTTTTTTTTTTCTTGTGAATATGAGGATGTTTGGTTTTGTTTTATTGCCTAACAAAATATTTCAACCACTGCCTAAGGAACATATGTAATAGATAGTTCAAATGTTCCAAGAAACAAAACTAGTATTGGGGTTCTGAAAATGAAAATAGATTAGAAAAGATATCAATAAAATAGTAGTTTGATTGCCGGCCAAAATGTAACTGTCTAGCATTGCAACCATTCAAATAAAAATAGTCACAATGCAATTATGTGAAGTTTTTATATATTAAGGGTTATGGGTATTTAACTTTTGTTGTTGAACGCAAAAGCAAAAACTTATGTGACTGTAAGCAAATATGATCTTAGACATGAATCAACATTACTGAATCACTGTCACGAATTAATAAAATTATGTTTAACAGGTTGAACCCATAAAATAAACTGAATATTTTTGCCTGCTTATCCTTAGATAATATATATATATATATATAATCTTCAATTTTTTTTTATAGATGTACACAATCATATCATCTTTTTTTATACAGATTCATAAACAATTATATACATGTAAAATATACATCTATGAATGTTTAAATTTTGCATTAAAATAAAGAAAAATAATTTGATTGACAGCAGATATGTAGTTGTCTATGATTTCATTGTAGCTGTTGTAAAGTCGTTCCCAGGCTTTACGGCAGAGAA
Organism: Castanospermum australe; assembly: GCA_019955255.1. Classification (NCBI taxonomy): domain Eukaryota; kingdom Viridiplantae; phylum Streptophyta; class Magnoliopsida; order Fabales; family Fabaceae; genus Castanospermum; species Castanospermum australe. The sequence continues at coordinate 907,169 of NSJW01000017.1, forward strand.
GAGGTCCCAAATCAAAGAAATTGGAATGAACGAATCACCAACATTGACTGGCAACCCACACAAACGTGCCTTTTACGTCCTTCTACACGCATCCTGCTGTCTGGCCAGTTCATCTTTACTTTTTTAAAATAAAAAGGAAAAACAAATTCATTTTTTTGAAAACATCAAGATCAAGTTCTTAGTTATTAAATTGTGCTATTTCAACCCATGAGATATTGACTACATTTCTAACAAATGAGAATTAAAATTCGATTCATAATTCACATTTTATTAAAAAAAAATTATTATTACCATCCTTCATTTAGAGAAATTAAACTTATAAAACAATTTAAATGAATCAAACTGTGATTCAAAAAAAATAAAATACAATCGTTGAAGATTTACTTCTTTTAGGAAATGTCTTACTGCTACAGAGCAGATATCAAGTGGAACTCACCCTCAGTTGAAAATAAGAAGCAAACTAAACCTGGTGCGGCAAAGACCATCTTATTAGAACCAACTTATAGAACCTAAATGATCAAAGCCTGCTATCCCCAAAAAAAAAAAAACGATCAAAGCCTAAAATGAAGTAACAGGGAAGTGCTTTCTAGGAGGAAGATAGAGAGACAACTACTCCAGTCGATAAAATCTCGCCCAAAGTATATTCACATTATCCCACTTGAAAAAATGTGTAACATAGACCACCAAAAACAATACTAAGGCTGCATATATGATAATCAAATTAAAGAACAAATAGCAGGGAGGATTTGCAGAGAGAGAAAGGACAAGGAAGGAGGGATGCTAGGAACTAAGGAACATAATCTAGATCATAAGAACTACAGTTTCAAAAATAGAATGAATTAAGAATTCACTCAGCTACACAAAATAAATTATGCCTGTAAATAAGACTATAGCCTGTGAACGAAGCCAGGCTAACATATCCATACAGCTTAGTTAAATGTACTGCTAAGAAAACCGTTGGCTGCCGCGCCTTCTTCTTATGCGCCTTTGGTCACTCTTAAATGGATCAACCCAGTTTTTGTCCTCAGCAACAGCTTGATTCCAGCGCTCTTTGAAGACTTGAAGTTCCCATGTTGACTGCCTTCGTATCTGCTCAGTCCATGTTAAAATGTAAAACAAGGTCATCTTCAAGTTAATTTGTGATCAATACAAGACTTGGTTTCGAAAGTGGTTCAAAGCCTCACCTCGGATCGCACATCAGTGACTGCTGCACCCTGTCTCTGATTAGGAAAGAAAATCAACAAGAAAGAAAGTGAGTTTTAGAAGACTATGATATTTAATGAAACAGGATTATAGGGAAGAAACATCTAAATGTCATTAAAAACTGTACCTTAGTTGTCTTCTTAGGATTTGAAACCTGCAAGAAATTAAAAAGGGTTATTGTTGCAATAAGCAAAAAGATCACAACAAACAACACTAAAAAAGAAAGTGGTTGAATATTCCTTATCACAAATCATCAGTTAATTACAAGAAAAATATCAAATCCATTTGCTAAACTTGCTTCAATCCATTACATAGTTGCTGCAGTTTCCTCCTGGTACTAATCAACTTATCCCAGAGTCCAACTAAGAACTCAGTTTAAGTCAACCCTATATCTTGTCATGAGTTTAGGCAAATCCAAAAATATGACAAATCAAGATGGTTCATTTGGCAGTCACCTATAAATTCCCATGTTCTCCACTAGTTTGTTATTATACTGTAGCTTAACGTGGAATCATGAAGAGCTTAAGATAGTAATACAAGAAATCTCAACAATTGCTATTCTCATTGCCAACCCACTTAAATATCTCAATTCTCAAATTCCATTCTCGTTCAATTTCTTAAACTCTACACATCCTAAAACAACTAATCCATTCCAACCCGAGCCATGCAGATAGTCTAAAATGAGATACTTGAAAGATGCCTAAATGAAGTTACATTTTTTTTATCTTTGTCGCCCATATGACTGAAGGTACTAGATTAAAACTTGACAAAACTAAACAAGTGACAACTTGTACAAAGATGACTAAATTATTAGAAGATCTAAACGTAAAAACTAGCATATCCATATTATTAAAAAATGAGGCCACTTATGATAAGACAGTTCTCAATTGGGTGATTAGATGAATTTCTCAATACCTAAAAGTCAAAGACTCCCAATGTACTTTTACTTATTTTATATTATCTAAAATAATTTTATAAAGTATATGCAAATATAAAATTGGATTTTCTTTGAAAGATAGATACCCAGAATCAAATTTAATTTTCATCCCAAACCCTACGATGCTACAGATAGCTTGCTTTCCAAACACATGACAAAGTGTTACCCCAAAAGGCACTGTACATTCCAGATTTCATTAACAAATTTTTCATGTCCAGCAACAGGCAGAATAAGCTGAGTGTAATCTTTAAAATGTTGCCTAAGAGATATGCTTATGTACTTGTACATGCAGACACATATAGACCATAAGCCATGATGCATTCGGTAACACAAGTCTATGTGTTCTAGGGAGAAATTCAATCAGAAGGTTCTGAAAATTAGGATGGGCTATCCATGCTAAATAGATGTTAAAGATGCAATAAGCAATATATGAGGATTCCTTCTGTTGTATTAACCATGATAATTGTAAATAAAACAGCAGGATAACGTATGGATTGTGGAGTTTCTTGTTATAAAGGAGCAAAGCAAAGTCCACTTTGTCCACCACCAAAAATACATAATGACAAATGGAAGCTATTGACTTCAATGGTTCCACTAGAAAAAGAAAAATCAGATTTTATATACTTTTCCCAGTCTTAGAGGTTGATAATAAATAAGCATTTGCAAGGTCAATTACAAATGCAATGGTAATTTTTCTTAACTCAGAAATCTTCTACTACAAAGACTTATATTCAACTATGATGCTATTTCTGAAATTAAAATTTTGGGTTGCCCAGTGCAACTTCTTCAACAAGACTCACCAAGGAAAAAGGAATACACACCAAGGTCAGATATGTATTATATAGATACCATATTTGCCAGAAATTTCAGCTACAGAAAAGGGGATGAGAAGGACTCTGGTATTGAACTTCAGCAGAGGGAAATATATGAGGGAAACCCAAAAGGCAACCAACAGTGGAGTTTATATTCAACATGCATAAAGAAAATCCAGAAAAACTTGGAAATCAAATCATATAGATAATATCTAAATGGAGTTTGGGCACAGAATAGCAAACAACACAAGTTTTAGTGGTGCTCTGGTTTAGACCAAGAAAATTGGCCAGACAAAATTAATATAGGGCAACAGGAACAATCTTTTGTAAATAACTGAATGATAAAAAATTAAAAATATATATACCAAACCATGTTTGTTCTAAGGGCCACCCCTAAGTAAAGTCCTAAGGATTTGGTCACGTAAAGTAGGAGGAGGTGAAAATAGAAATATTACAAGCATTGGGTATGCAATAATGATCATGTTAGCGTACTTATGCTACATTATTGGTTTGCAGTGACACAGTACAAAATTAAGGAAGCTAATGGATACAAAATCAATTCAAAACATTTGGTGAGAAAGGGGGCAAATACCTTTGTTGTACCATGACCACTACCACCCAGAGTTTGTATTCCCTTGTGAACAACGTATTCACTATCAACAACTCCCACGTTTTTAGTTCGTTCTCCCTGAAAAATGAAGCATAAAGATGAGAACAAGAAAAGTAAGAGCAGGTGAGCCTACTGTACACATGACCAATTGTTTACATATAAATTAAATGGAAGACATGATGCATTCCAAATTGGCATACTAATTTTGTCACATAGATTTGTAAAAGAATATCCTGTAACTCTATCTCTCATCAGAGGCAGTAGTAATTACCCAATAATCAAGGTTTTAAAAACCGAACCAGTCACTGAACCGGTGAAGGGACTGCTTCACGGTTCAAAGATTCAACTGTGGTGGTTAAACCGTGATCGAACCAGTATATAATTAAATATGTATTTATATTTGTATATATTAAAATTTTAATATATATACTACTTAAAATTGTAATCTCTTGATAAATATATTTTACATTAAATATACTTATTTATATTTAATATGTTAAAATATTTTTAAAAATTTAATAAAATACTGAAGTATATAAATTTATTAAGACTAATAATTTGCTTATTTTTTAATTTAAGTGTACACATATATTGCTTAAAAAATGAAAACAAACTTCAATGTATGTATTAAGATATAATATGAAGTTAACATTTAAAGGATAATAGGAGTTGAGCATGGCTTTGATTTATGTTAAGCCTCCTTGTTTTAGTATATATAAAAAAAAGAGACATATATTGCTGAAAGATGCTAGTGGCTCAGCGGCAATCCCACCTGCTTGCCAACGTTGGAGCCTGGGCTCAAATCCCAACATTGGCATTTTTAAGCTCCAGAATGGAGATTCAAGTACTGACCCCATGACTCGCCCAAAGCTTCCAAATCATGTCGGTTCACACACGGTTGACCGGTTCATGCCCGGTTCAGCGGGCCAACGCCGGTTTAGCCACACAGCAGTTCTGGAGACCTGGCCGAACTGGTCAGTGGATCGGTTCACGGTTGAACCGGTTCAGCCGGTCCGGTTTTCAGAACACAGCCCAATATTCTAAGATATTAGAAATTAAAGCAAATGCCTTTCAGCTTATCACGAGAAAGATTACTGCAGCATTAATGCATCATTTAAAGACTGTAGCAGACACTTGATTGGCTATATTTATCACAACACAGAAACAAAAACAAACAGAAATATTTGCATGGTAATGAGAAACATACGGAAAGCCACCAACCCATCAAGAGAAATAATAAACCTTGTGTACATTTAGACACCAACAGAAGTAATAAACCTTGTTCAGAAAATGTGCAATTCTCACCTGTGCACAATATCCTAGTTTCATATCCATTCCCCATCCATGGACAAGGTCATTCTGGAGAAAATGCAAACAATAATGATAAGTTACCAAAATTGAATACCAAGAACATGGAATATTATGATCTATTAGTAATCCAAAGCAGTAATTGAATACTAAAAATTACAAAAGAGACAATGATAAACATCATCAGGATTCAGGAAGTCAACCAAAATAAAATGCAAGTGCATCCAAGTGGAATGGAATAAGTTTTAATTTCAGCTGCTACATGAAGGCAGTAAGTCAATCCACAACCTCATCTCTGAAAACCTAGTTGCAAGCATTTTGGTACCTTGAAAAACTGAAATCGCTGAATTTAATAAATAACGAATTTTCAAAAAAATAAAAGTACACCAAGGTACGTAACACAATAGTGCACCTACAGGAGACAAGGTTCTTGGATAATTTTGAAAGAAATTCACAAGTTGTCTTTGATTAGAACTTAGATTTAAAATTCCTATGGACCATGGAAATAATGTTACCTGTATAAGATGCCAAGTACAATACCAGGCAGATTGAGAGAAAACAGGAGCCATGCCTTCCACAAACCTACACAAGTTGTATTGAAGTTTGTGTCACTCAAAACATGATTATAAAAATTGCATACCAAGATTTATCATAAATCACCACAATATGAAATTTTATTACTCTTCTGCTGCTTCCGAAAATCTAGATAAAGAAATAAAAAGGACTGAAGGCAAACATAGTGTACTACAAGGTCACCTTCCACTAAAACAAAAAATCAACAACATTTTCCTCTTCTAACATAATTGAAGAGAAGGTTCCAGTGCTTGCATTATTTAAACTTCATACAGTGCACCAAATGAAATTCAAAGAGACATTCTAAAAATTTCATCTTGCAAAAAGACCAGGAAACAAGTCATTAAACTATGGAAACCTTTTCAACCCTATTCTGCACTACCAATCTATCATCCTAGATGCAGAAAACAAAAAAAAGGAAGACAAAAAAATTCAGTTTCAATGTCTAACACAGTCAAATAAATGAGCCCTCTTTGGCTGACAAGAAATAAAGCAAAACCCATAGGGCTTGTTAGAAGAGAAAAAATCACCTTACATTTGAGAAGCATGAGGATGATGAATCAGTATTAATTAAACTGCTATTTGAATAGTTCTACAGTTCATGTTACTTGCCTTAATGTGCCCAACCCATGCTATATAGTAAATTAATATACTTTGAAATAAAGGTAAGACAGTAGCACAACATACAGGTTTAATTGAACATCAGAACAAATTTAAAATCTCCTGCCATCTTGATGACAGATGGAGGGATGATAACACATGAACAAGATCCAGCACAAACAACATCTTGAAAAATTACACAGCTCTATCAAGTTGAAAGAAAGTAACAGTTACCCAGTGCACGGCGGCCCTTCACTTGAATCTGAACACCTCGTACTGCCTCTGCGTTCATAGACTCTTCTGCATGCATGAAATTTCCAGTGTAAGTATGATAAGCATTCATTAGCAAGTACATATTAATAGTAATAATAAGTCACCTATGAACTTTCTTGGTTCTAGCTCTAATTGTAATTCTGTGATGTATCTCTGTTGAATTTGGGTCAAGAGCTGGTTGAGATATCTCCAAACCCTCTTCCTTTACAATTTCAATGTATCTGCAAAAATAGCAGCCTATATTAATTCTTTCCTTTCTTTGATGAGAGTATAAAAGTCTGCAAAGAGGTTATTGACAAGCCTCAAAAGCAGAACAAGATTAAGGATATAAACCCAACAAATAACCTCTTTTTCCACCATCACAAACAGGCAAATATTACTTAGCAACATAATGCAAGCTTAATAATCTAATAAGGATAATATAAAGCTTATAGCACATGTAAGTTCAATTAGACATCGAAGAGCCAAAGAATTCATTATAGAGCTTGAAAAAATTACAAGAATAGCAATCATGCATAACAGCATAAGTATTTATTATTTAAATTAAAACAAGACAAGGCATTCTAAAATGTATGCTATTCATTTCTATAATATTTAAATAAACATATGGGTGGGGATCATTTGACACCGGTGTGAGGCTTGGCACGCGCTACTCGAGAACTTATTATAGAAAATGATTTTGATCAATCCAACTGTCAAATATAACTAATTATCATGTAAATTTAGCATGCCAAATTTCAGAAAATTTAAACAAGAATAAGTCTATGATCAAATGGTTGGTATTTCCATTTATTTGAAAAGTATATTATATGTTTATTTTTAAGACATTTCGATGGAGTACAAAATGATATTGGAATGGGAATCTTATGAGAATGACGTGCAAGATTCAAACTTGCAACCCAATGTTGGATTTGTGAGAAGTTCATCCTATAGAAAGTTATTCCTTGGTGTAAAATTGATTTCGACTTACACCTATGTCAATGGATCCTAACCTTGTGTAAGTGTGCTTACGAACCAACAGTGCATTAGATTGATTCACTGAGGCAGTAAGTGACAGCCATAAACTATCAAGTGAACCACAATTCTAAGAAACATATGAAAATGGTTGTGAACCTTTTTTTAGCAAACTACAAGTCAGATTATCAATCTTGTATTTCTTCGACATAATATAGTATTAATTGCAATTTCAAACATCTATACTACTTCTATAGAAAGAGGCTTCCCCCATGGTCTTGAATTTTTTTCCCCTTAAAACCCAGAGCTTGGCTTTTACTGTAACTGAAAATAAAGGTTCAAAACCTACAAAGGCTGATTTTACACTCACTTCCTACTTTTGAGGAATTTATTTTTTAAAATTATTTCTATATATTACAGTTTTCAAGTCAATTTTCATGCAGTGTCCAAATTTAAAAGAGAAAAAAATATCATATCAGCACATATTAATATAAAATTGGATTTTCCTTCATTACATGTACACCATCATTGCATATGCCTGCTGGTATATAAAATGGTAATCCTTCACATTAGAGGCACACTGCAGACAAATATAAAAAATAACACCAGCAGTGGAAGAGCAACAAAACCATCAGTCATACCTTGACGGAGAAAAATGCTCCACCCCTAAATCCTCATCCCAGAGAAAGATATAATCATAAACAGAAACTATATCCGGATGTAGAAATCTTTTTGCAAACCACCTGACAAAGAACTCATGAATTAATACCTAAGTTTAGAAAAATAAACCATGCAAAAATACATACATTCATAAGTATGTATGCATACATATACATATAACAATAAAAAGAAAAGTACACATCTTAGGCAACCATAATAAGAGGACCAGCAGTCTGATATGCCCAGAGACACAACAGGCAGAATAGGGATACAATAACAAAGCCACATTTAGAGAGCCAAGGTCAGGCAGTGGTACAATACCCAATTCATCATAACTAGAAGATTCCCATAGCTCCACTGAGGCATTATATTGATACCTAATGCTAATGCTTTTTCAATTTCAGTAGTAGTTCCCAGGCAGAAAAGGGAAAAATAAACTAAGAAATTGATTTCAATATGTTGACAGAAGCCAAAATGTTCTCCCAACTTCCATGGCGCTTACATAGCCTAACTGGCTCATTCTGAGTCCAAGAGATGTTTTGATTTTCAACAAATCCTTTCGATGATGAAGACATAATATGTCCCATTTATTCCAGTTTCCTCGGAAGAAATAGAGTGATCTCCCCTCAATGAACATATGATTCACAAATATAAAGTTCTCAAACAGAAACAAGCAGCCATCAGTGATCAGTCTCTTACTTACCACTTTGTTTGGTTCTGAGCAACTATGTGTATGGGCTTGCTACTCCAGTCAAGATCCCACCATCCATCCACATTGCCATCATAATGGAATAAAATAATTGTAAAATTTTCTGGAAGAAACTGAAATCAATGAAATTAGATAAGGAATGTCAATTCAAATGGTTTTGATATTCTAATGAATCATCAAAAATACCTTTTGCACCATAGTATCAACATTATGCTTTTGTCTAATGCCAACTGGAACTGCCAGCAAGTTACGATTGGAGTGAACTTTAACCTGCAATTTCATTATCACCACCAAGCAATCAATGAATTTGTAAGCTCAGATATCACAACTTTTGGCAAACAATTGTTGCCATGTGGCATGCAAATTACAGTTTGCCAAATTCTACCTACCATCAGTCAATTTCAATAGAACTAAAATGTAGAAGAACAATGCAAAGATTCTGACCTTTGACCTCGAACTGCTTCTCAACCATAAAGGCCTCAACTCGAGATCTGAATTAGCATGTACTATACCTCGTGGCAAGCCTTTCAACTTCCCAGAAGTTGCAGGAAATGCCTGCAAGTGGCATCAAAAGTAATGACATGGATGAAGAATATACAGCCAAGTTACAGTATCATATGAATGAAATAATTGTAAAATAGACAGGTGCATCATAAATTTTGAAAGCAATCATTGCCATCAGTTACTATAAACAGCAGGGCCTTTGTTTTTAATGTATCAAAGATCAAATCTGGAAAAAGACGAATCAGAAAGCTAGTTGGGCAAGAAAACTAACATCACAGAATTTACCTTTGCTTCTTCCCAGATACTCCATTTTCTGTCTATCTGATAATGGCAGATGATAAACAAAGAAGGAAAAATCAAATTAACACACTCAGCAAAAGAATACTATATGTCATTCAATGGTACACTATAAGAAGGACAGAGTCTGGTTGTTTAATGATTTGGGGAACCATTTGACAAATTTTCTGATCAAAATGAATACTGACATGGTTATAGGACTCTCTGGATAAAGCAGCACCAAAATATCCTTAACCCAATTCTAAATAGTAATTAGTCAGACATTTAATCAACATTTTTGGCCCCTAGCAATGACATACAATGATATCCAAAAGAATTATATCAACCTCATACCTCTTCTTGGTGATACTGATACTTTGTAGTTCTATACACAATGAACAACATTACTGTACACACAACTGCCATAAAAGGCAGCTGTTTCATCTTGAAACTTGATTTTCCCTGCTCCAATAAAATTTATGTTAAGATAGTGAAGTTACAAATGAATCTCCAGAATGAAATATTGTTTAATATAAATTCTCCTTAGAAAATTCACAGTAATGAGATTTGAAGAAAATTGGACTGACCCCATCAGACAAGCCGCTCTTTTTTCTCATCAGCCACCTCCATGATTTGATTGACTTCATAGAAAATCAAATCTTTTATTCAGTCTTCATCACAAACTGCTTTCTGTGACAGAAAGAGTCAGAAGCTATATCAAGCCAATGTTTAAAATATTTACTTCTCTTAATAACAATTTCAAAACAAATCACCAAGCATGCATGAAGCAAGTGATTCAATTAAAAAAAAATTATATCTAACCAAGATCAAAATTCCGAGTGAATATTGCATAATTAGGCACTACCTACAAATCCCACTGGTCAAAATAATTATTTCAAGTTACCAAAGCACAACACAAAATATATTGGCAAAGAAATGACCATGCCCTCAAAAATATACCGGAGTAAAAGGAAAAGGATTGTGGTTGAGCTAAATCACAGGTGAACTCCAAAACAAAACAGCAGTAGCCCAGAACCGAATGACCTTCATACAACTTCACGTTATTGATAAAACCAGAACCGCCAGAGAACAAATTATATTTTGTGCAAAAGAAGATATTCATGCACGTGCAGTGTGACAAAAAAGAGCTAATATTTGTGAATTTGAGAGAGGTTAATTAATAGAGAGGAACATGCTTTGAAAATTGGCAATGATGGCAAGAGCACACCCAGATTGCTGAATCTACCCCCCTTATCCACACCATCCAAACTTCCAAATAAAATATCAACAAAACGATACCCAAACAAAGCAACCAAGCAATTTCCGAAACTCGCATAAAATGCCTTACAACAAAAGCACCCACGAACACGGAAACAAAGCGGCATACATTGGATTTTCCAGGCAACAAGAATCACATGAAAAAGGTAAGAGGATGACGGAAAAACACGGAGCCGAACAAAACATTGAACCACTCTGAAATCTTTCCTTCACAGCAAACTCCATTTGTTTTCCCAAGAAACAGAAATAGACTATAAATGACTAGAAGTAACTTACGCGGAAATAAAAAAAAATGGATTCTTGTATCTCACAGAAAATAACAGAGGAAACAACTCTCTGACCGTTTCAATCAGATCTAACCCCTCTAGAATCTTTCTTGATTGTCATTCCAAGAAGAGTAAAGTTTCACTTTCACTCCAAAATAACAGTGACTCAAAAAAATAAATAAATAAATAAGTAAAGGCATCAAATACAACTAAAACGTCTTCTTGGCCATAACAAATTCAAACATTTGTTTCTTTTCTGACCAGAAATTTTAAGATTTTCCAACGTTATGAGACCCGGACCTTCCCCTGAACTATTGTTTCAGAAGCAGTACAGTGAAGGGCGAAAAAGAGGCAGAGAAAGCAACGCCCATGTAGAACAGCCTCAGAAATTTAATGGGTAACCATGAAAAAACGAAAAGCAACAAACTCTAAAGATCACGTCACATACCCCCAGATACACGTTTAAAGGAGGACAGACCCTGAATGCATGCGTGCCTAGCTATGGCTTTTGGGTATGGGTAGCTAGCCGACGAACAATGAACAGTGTGATGACACCTGCACTCTCTCCCTCCCACTCGTCACTATTTGTTTGCATCCAAAACCAAAATCAAAACCAAAAGTATCAGTTTCCTTCAACCAGCACCTAAAGGAGTAAGACCATATTTAGCAGATAGCAACGACGCAGTCACCGTCTGTCTTCCTCAACCTTGTTTGATCGCACTTCTATTTTGAACCATTTCTGCCTTCACATCTCCTTTTTTCTGCTCTCACTTTGCATATATACCCTCTCTGCAGTATTGAATTTTCGCTATCTTAGTATTGATTTTTTGTCATCCTACATTTATCTTAACTTTTTTATTGTCTAATTAGATTACGTTCCTTACATAATTTATTAGTTTTTATTTTGTTTTATCCCTTTTTTCTTTAATAAAGATAATTTTATTTTATCTCCTTGTAATTAATAAAAAATCTTACCCACCAAATGAAGTAATGTCTTTATACATAATTTTTATTTATTCAAAAGTATTCACTGAAAATAAATTATAACTCTAAGAAAATTTTACTTGTAATGTTAAGAATTTAAATTTTAAAGTCGTCACTTTAAAAAGAATTTTACCTAACTACTACTCCTTATCTAAATAGTTAATTTCATGATTATTCTTAGTCAAAGACTAAAAAACATATTATTTATTTGAGTTTAAATCACTTCATGTAATTTTTTTTGTATGAACTATGAGTATCTCTATAGAATTTAATTTAATTATTTTATGTGATTTTTCTTAATGTGAATTAGGAGTATCTCTACAAGTTCAATTCATTTGAACTGTCTTGTATCCTAAATTAAAAGTGATAATAGTATATAAAATTTTTAAAAATTAAATTATAATTCTCATGTTCAGAGACATAATTCATTTTTATTATACCAATACTTTATAAGTTTCATGTAATTTTCTTTAATTTTGATAAAATTATGCGAATTTTTTATTAATGTAGCATTATGTTTGTGTCATTTTCTAGAAAAATTTCATATCTACAAGGAAAGTGTTTGTGCAATAATATACACGACTAAACCTACCACGTGAATTTGAAGTTTCAAGTCGTTTCTAGTAGACAAATTCAAACAAAATGAACGAAAAATGAAGTGGATCAGAGGGTAACGTGTAGTTGTGAAATAGAGTTTCGTGACCAAAAAAAAATAAGCTTAAAATAAAATCTACGCTAATCATGTAACCCTCTTAAGCAAAGGCTTCCAATAATAATACTCGATACTCTTCTTTGTTTTTTTTCGGTAAATTACTTGATACTCTTCTTTGACAAATCCTAGTGCTTGACATATTTTAGAGCACTAAACGGTGCTTGTTACTTTGTAATAATCTATTTAAATTGAAACTAAAAATGTGCCATTAGTGAGACTTACTTCAAGAAATAAAATATTGCAAGCAGTGGGAAATGATTGAGTTATTAAAATTTATTGATGCCATTCCAAACCAAACCCTCTTTTAGCAAAACCAGAAATATAAGAATACCTACTTCTGCAATTTTGTTCAATCAAAGGGGCTATGGAAGCAAAAAGCAAAGAAAAATAATATTCTTTTCTTATATTAAGTGTGACGTGAAAAGCTACCTAATCGTCTGTTTCCAAAGCAAGTCCTCTATTCATCGTCAACTAGAAAGCCAAGGGAAGGCTCATCGTCATACCCAAAAAATAAATAAATAAAATTAAAAAACCAAGACTAAGCTGCGGCTCAGCCACGTTCTAACACTACCAGGATGCATTATTAAACAAGACTTTTCCCCTTCACCCAAAAGAAAAAATAAAAAAGACTTTTCCCCAATCTCAAAAAAAAACCATGGATGCTGAATCCAAGGGACAATATTGCTCCATAAATTAGTAAGAAAGACAATATTATTACAGTAGTATGACTAAAGAGGATGATGTTTAATATGAAGTTTTGGTTCATGGCCTCATAAGATTTACAGGAGAATAATTATATGAAATTTTCTCATGAGTATATTAGGGTAGTGATCGAGAAATTAAAAATAAAAAGCATTAAATGAAAAATAAAGATATTTAATATTTTTATAATTCAAAAGAAATTTAATATTTTTTCTTTCAATAATTAAAATAATTTAATGAAAACTATTAAATATATTAATGAATCAGAATCCTCTCCTATTAGTGAAAGAATAGAAAAGTATTCTATTAGAAAGAGAAAAATATAAAAAAATTTAAATATAAAAAATAACATTTATAACCTATCATAGTAGATTCTAATATATTATAATTTATATTTATCTTTTTTTAACAAAATAATCTTATCACATGAAAATAAGCAAATTCGTAAGATCATAATTATATATTTTCTTAATTAATCTGTTTGATAATTTTCTTAATTACTAAATAAAAAACCATTTTAAATTCTTAAGATATTAAATGTTTCCATTTTTTATTGAATATTTTTATTTAATATTATGAAAATTATTAAGAAGATTAATGAAAAAAATAACATTACTCATTGTATAATATATTAGAATTAGAATTTCAGTGCGTTGTTTTTTATTCTATTTTTATAAAAATTTTCTCTATATGGTATGTAATAAAGTTTTACTCACAACCCATATTTGCTAAGTTGCATATTTGTCTTTATATCTTTAGTAGGTAATGAACTGTAAATTGTTTGCAATAGGATTTAAAAAAAAAAAAAAGGAAGAGGTGGGGGGGGGGGATTAATTTGGCATTAATCATCGTAGCGGCAAAGGTAATCACTAAATTTATTTTGCTTATGAACTTTTTGAACCCTCACCAATTAATAAAATTAAAACCTGTACAATATTCTAGTTGAATATTTGGTAAAGTTTTTATCTTTTTGTTGAGAAATATATATATATAATTTTGTATTATAATTTTTAATAAAATGATTTAACATGTTTATCAAACAGTTCCTATCATTTTTTTATTTAATAATGATACTTAAATCTAATTGAATTTTATAAAAAAAAATTTTTTTTTTAAATTCTGTAACATTACCCACGAAATAGTAGGTAGAATCAATGAAGTTCCGTTTTATCCTTATTTAGTGGCAGATCAAGAATTCTTCTAAAAAGGTGTTGTGGTGGGGAACCAACCTCAAACCAACCTCACCTAATGCACCCCAAAAGTTCTCTGGCCTTTTTGTTTCTTCCAGTTATGGGATTCATTTTCTATATTCTCTCTCAAATCTTCAACTATAGAGCTGTTCAAGTGACTTTCAAGATGAGGTCCCTGTTTTGTTATGTGATATAAAATTTAATTTAATTTATTATTAGTATAAAGTTTTTTTATATTATTATTTAATTATATGATAAATGTTTATTATTTTTATTAAAATTTTGGAACATTTAATAATTTATAATTAAATTATATTATAAAATTACAATGAGAGTGAATACAAAATTAAACTCTAATAAAAATAATTTTATATTTTTCTAATTCATTTTTTTAATAATTTTTAATTATTAAATAAAATAAAATAAATATTAAATATATTTTTATATTTTTAAAATATTAAATATTTTATTTTTGTATTTAATACTTATCTTATTAAATATTAAAAATAAATTTTAAGAAGGTATATCAAAACTCTTCTGATAAATACTGGGGAAATTGAGCCTTCGAGGTTTCATCCTTGTCACAATTAACACGCAGTCAATGCACGGAGCATTCAAGCACTCAACGCTCATCATGTGATAGGGTTTATGGTCCCACATGCACGCAACAAAGATTTTTAATTGGCAACCGTAAAATAAATGTAATCATGGGATGCAGCCCCTTCCTAATTTTTCCCATATTTCTAGGCTTTGTTTTGGAACAAAATTAAAAATAAAACAACATAGTGGGAAATTTTTTTTAAAAAAAAGTAAATAAAAAAAACGTTTTCTTCATTTCTTATTTAGAGAAATGACAGGAAATAATAAAATTGCAAATTGATTTATAACATTTTAATTTATTGGCATGACTTTTGAATGATAATTATGTAATTTAATACACACTATAATTTTATATTTAATAAATTTTTTTTTCCTTATTTTCATATTTTTCCTTTAAAGCATACACCTTAGGTGGCGCTGAATTGAGTTAGTCCAATTAATGGGCATGAGAAGTATTATACTACGAGCAATTGATTTTAAGAAGAAACTAACATATACTAAAAACAAGTATAAGGAGCAGAAAATGGTGTCTGCATTTTCCAAGCAAACATAATAAAATAGCATGCAATTGATGAAATGATTCCGTGACAAACATAAACATAATGTAGCCGTATATAAAAAATTCAAAAACTTCGCTTTGATTTGATTTCGGCGTAGTGGTTGGCAAGCAATTAATCAAACACATTAATTAGTAATAGGCGAAACATGATCACCAAAAAAAAAATTAATAGGCGAAACATGTTCCTGAAATGAGAAACCTTCAAACTCAATTTCAGCCCATTGGCTGCGCCCATTATACCTTGTGGCATCTATGACCATAAATTAATTTATGGTGACAATCGTCTTAGAGTAAATACCACAAGTTAATACAAAGCACTACGAAATAGAATCATGAATATTACTATATTTTTTTTTATCTAAAGTATTTCTACAAGCATTAATGTGTAAACCAATTTCTAAAACATGATCATAACTTATCTTTAACCAAATGATTCTTATTTATTCTAAAATTTAAACTTTAATTTTTTCCTTAAGATTGTTACTTGTTTATTATCATGCACTCAATCTTTGTTGGCCATAAATATTACATTCTTGTTAGACAGAAAAAAAAGTATTATTTTCTCATCATTATAAAATAAGATTTTCTTAATGTGTATCCTTAAGACAAATAAATTTTAAATAATAAAAATAATATTTATTACTCTTCATTAAACCATTTTAATTATTTAAAGAAGAAAGTATTAAATGTATTTTAAATTTTTAAGATATTAAATATTTCTATTTTCATTTAATAATTTTTATTTTTTATTTCTTAACATGTTCTTTTAAATTACACGTTAATAAAACTTTATAAAATATGCATAGCCAATGTAATGACATGAGAAGAGAAAATAAAAAAGATAAAGTCTTTCTCATTGGTCCTTGTCCATTAAAAAACTTATAGTTAAGGAAAGAGTTGTCATTCTTTAGAAAGCCAAACATTGCTAATGGGAAAAAGAGAAACTAAGCATGGGTTTCTTTATAATTCGTTGGGACTCAGACTATCATTGTATCAACACTCAAATAAGATAACTAAGTATATATGATTATGAAAATTTTATATTTAAATTTTATTATGAACATGCAAGACAAAGTTAAAAAACAGGAAATGAGCTCTCCAAGGCGTGTTTGAAATTCCCAATTGAACAAAGCTCGTGATCTCAAACCAAAAAGCAAAAAAGAAAGAGCTAGCTAGCTACGTGTTGCCAATTGCAAATTTTAATATACATGGGATTAGGAGTCATATACTACTAGACAAAGCTATGTAAAATTGTTTATATTAAACCTCACTACAGAACTGCATAAAAAGAAGCTTCGAGGATTATATATAGAATTTTGTATATTATAAAAAAAATTATATCTTTATCCTTATTGTCATAAAGATATTAAACTTTTAAAATAATTTAAACGAGTTAAATCTTTAAAAATATTTTAATTCATACAGAAATTATATATAAAATTTTATTAAAGTGTGTCTTTAGAATTAAAACACATATTAAAAAATAAAAATTTTTATTTTTAATTTTATTAAATTATCTTAATTAATTAAAAAATATATTAATTATGTTTTAAAATTTTAAAACATTAAATACTTTTATTTTTTATTTAATAACATTTTTTTAATTCCTTAATCTTTAGTCTAAAAGCCTCGTTAACAGAATATCCGCAAAGAGGAAGGGCCTGAATTCCAAACAAATGACATTAGCTGCGATGAGTAATGATGAAAAAGATTTTGGTGTTTGCACTTTGCTGATGCAGCGCGACTGTGAGTGAGACACTGTGGGGCTGTGCAACACGCGCCGCCGCGTCGTCTTCGTCTCGCCATTGGGGCCTGGCCGAAGTTCCCACCGGCCTTTAAAAATCTCTCAACTTAAAATTTCTTTTTGGCCCTTATCTCTCCACGTAAATATGAGAATAGAATAATGTTAGTTTTATGATTAAAAAAAATTACATATTTTATACTTTTTAATATAATTGAGTCTTTTATACAACAACAAACTAATCAATCTACGAAGTATTAATGTAATAAAAGTAAGATATGAAAACTACTATTTGATTCTTAAAAATTATATTTCATAGTATGATCCATATCATTATCATTTTCGAAGCGAAGAGATTATGTCTATAAGGTGATTAAAATGAATTAAATCTTGTAAGAATATTCTTAATTTACACAAAAAAATAAATTTATCTTTTAACTTTTTAATTGTACAACACTATTTAAAAAGTATATATCAATAACTCATTTACAATATTTACTGAAAAAAATACAATTTATTAACATTTTGATATAATTAGTTGATTTTGTAAAATTAATTATTATTATTTTTAGTTTCAATTACAAGTGACGTAATAATTTTGTCAAATATTTAATGATTTACTTACCGAATAACATTTTAGCACAAAGTGTTATGTTTTGAAGAATCATTATCTTAAATCTAATTCACACGTAAATCGAAATTAAATAATTCAAGCTGTAATTCATTATTTTTATTAAGTATAAAAGGATAATAAATCTACAGCCAGCCAGCCAGCTTAGCCTTCTACAGACAGTGGTCTACATTGAGGGGTACATGATCACAGCCTCCAATGCATAGATCCAATAAAACCACAAGTCTATAAGGTACAATGGCAAAGAAGGATAATTTATTTGTAGTAAATTAAATTGTAATTAGGCCATTCATGTGAGCAAGACAGTGCTTATCCAGTCATTTCATTAATGGCCAGTGGCTGCCCACAGGTCAATTGAATTGATATTGATGTACATTGCACCGAACAGACCTTCCCCAGTTGTTTCATGTTGTTTGCAACTTTTTTCTACTTTCGTCAAAGAAAATAGATTACTTTTTTTTTAAAATAAAAATTTAATTTTAATCTATTGTTAATATATAAAATTTCATACAATCATTTAATTATAAATTTTTAAATTATTAAAAAAATTTAATTAAAATAATAATTATTTAAAAAATTAAATACTAAATAATATATTATTAAATGATAATGTAAAATTTTTTTATATTAACAGTTAATCAAAATTAAATTAAAAAAATAAACTGGTTCATTGAGAATTACTTTGAACATAATCCTTTATAGAGAGAGAGAGACACACGCTACTCAAACTAATAATGTACCTTCCTAAGTTATTTTCGTGTTTTGTGTTAGCCATATCAATTGCATATATAAGAATTTGATTTTTAGCACAAAAAAGTTAATAATATATTGGGTAGGCACAAGAGGAAAAAAACAAACTATATATTGGTTAGGGCTGTAAGTGGATTGTTTTGCTTATAATGGGAGATATGATTTTTCACGATGACTTGCAGCGAAAATGGCTAGTTAGTTCAAGGTAGGTTGAGTAGCTATCAAGATTTATACACGGTTGGTCAGAGTGGCTTTGCTTGCAGTCATACGTAAAAGATATATTAGATATGAAGGAATAATAATAAGCTATTTTTTTTTCTATTGTGAAGAAATTCAAATTTTTGAGATTGCTTCTGATTGCAAGTTGAAAGTTACTTACTCCCAAAATTAAAAAAGGTTGAACTGTATGATTCAAATTTGTCGCTTGCTCCTAGCTTGTTGGTTTCTTTTATTCTTCTACATAAGTGGCACAAAGAATCCTTACTAGGGGAAGTTTGCCCTTTCTCAAGCCTCCACTTTAACCGAAAACTTTATTTG
Source organism: Castanospermum australe (assembly GCA_019955255.1). Classification (NCBI taxonomy): domain Eukaryota; kingdom Viridiplantae; phylum Streptophyta; class Magnoliopsida; order Fabales; family Fabaceae; genus Castanospermum; species Castanospermum australe. Next base: position 926,538 of record NSJW01000017.1, read on the forward strand.
CACCAATGATTCTCGGTGGTTGTTTATATCATTTTAGGTTTTAACCACAGACATTAGTTTATCTTTCTTTTTTTCTTTCTTTCATGCTCTGGTTATTTTGTTATCCTTTCTTTTTCGTTTAACAACTCCCCCAGGTAATGAAAAAGTGCTGCTGCAACACTTTTTGCGAGTATCTTAGAATGGCTGCACAAGCTCAGGGAAGATGAGTTACGTTTCAAGTATATTCAAAACTATTTTTTTAGGCATGTTGAAAAGACCAACCACTCACTTTTGTAACAGTTGAGGGTGAAAAGAAAAATAAAAAACAAAATAACCCAAAAAAAAAAGATAGGAGCTCTTTTTTCTTGTTTTCTTTTATTTGATAAAAGTTAAGAAAGAACAGAAATTGTTTTATTTCAAGTTCAAAATTTACCGAGTTATAACAATACTTACAAATCATCTATCATTAAAGGATGATCAGTAAAAATCAAACATATATTGATGTAATTCAATTCTATCTATTAAGTTAATGTTCATTGACATCCTTAACAGTTTTTTATTTTTTCTTTTTATTGACTATAAACTTAAAAGAATTTCTATTAAAAAAAATTATGGGGCAAGATTTTCGTAATTCCGAAACAATTTATAGAAAAATGAAGCTCAAAAGTCATTTGTAATATCAAGATAAGCAACCAAAATTCTCATAATGTATTATTCAAATGGGTGTACAAAATACCACCTTAGGGAATGACAGCCCACGTATCTTAAATAATCAAAACTGGAGTCTGGAGTTTGAAAACTTCCTGCTTAAATTATTCCCACATAAATTTCTTTTTTGTTTTTTTAAATATGGCTTATGTTATTATTCGACTTCATTATGTTTAAAGTTTTTTCTAATATGAATATGAATTATAAAACCGGAGGAAACTATCTCGTTCTTCCAAATTCTCCTCTCAACTAAAAGTAAAATTTAATTCTAAATCTTTGCATACATTACAAAAAAAAAATTTACTAAGCCAACTATTTTCTTACTTTATAATAAAAATAATCAATGTGGTTTTTCATATCCTTATTTCTTTTGGGGCCGGTGTCCAATTCTCTCTAAATGTTTCTCATCCTATTTTGCGGATAAATCTATGATAGAAGGTTTCCATATATTTAACTAGCAGCAGCCCATTAAAGCAATAGGCTGAATATCATTGGGCTAGCGAAGAAAGCCCAATTATCAATTTAAACCCAATCTCATGTGTATTTTTTTGACCACTTATCATAGGTTTTTTTTTGTTTTGTTTTTACAAGGTCTCCCCACATTTTTTGGGTATGCACGTGGTACTGAGGCTGCTCTCTACAAATCGAACCTTGATGTTACAGGCAAAATTTATCTCACCGTGACTTTAACTTACTTATTATTAAGCTATATCTTTGTAAAAGCATTGATCCTAAGCTTAGAAACATGACATAGTAAATGGTGTACTTCTGTAGGCCCATGCCAATTCGAACCTTGAGGCTTGTGAGCATAACATCGGTTATAGCTGAAAAAAAAAATTAGAATCCAGAAAAGCTGCCATGACAAACAAACACAAATTTTAGAACAGAACAGGAAAGTTAGAAGAATAGCATACAAATGAAAGCACAAGCACAAGTAGACCATGCAGTAAAGTGGAGAATGATCCAATTTTTTCAGCTATCACAGAATCAGGGAGCAACAACTACAAATTAAAAATCACCTTGTTCTCTCCCTTCAAATATTTACAATGATATCTGAGCACCAGTTAAGATTGTACTAGATAGAGATTGCTTAAATAAAAAATCCAAACCAAAGAAACAGATCCTGGCATACTGCAGAATTAGTCATCACAGGCATTCCCAACTATCATTTATTAAAGTTCCATAAGAAAAGAGTTAATATTGAGGAAAGGTGGCAAACGTTGTCTTTAGAAGCCTCCAAATAGTCATCACGGTCCTTGTTGGCATGACAATTAATAATGACAGAAAAGAATCGAAGCAGATAAAGAAGCCAACATCTATAAGCTGCAATCAAATTCCATGTTAGAGATGCCGTGACAAAAAAATAGAAGAATGTCTCAATAGACATATGAAACTATAACTCAATTATATTACAGTAAGCGGACTGTTTAAGGTTACATCCTTTCCCCACTAAACCACCTTCATTTTTATTCTGATCATTAGACGATTATAAGTGAAAATGCAGGCACCTAAACCCATTGGTGATATCACAGAACTGCAACCAGCGTTCTTTCTTTTTTAACTTCTTTTTCCTTTTTATTGGAGAAAAGAAAAGTATATAAACTGATGTTCACAGCTGCTAAGTCCCTATTTGGTACACCGTATACGAGATAGATAATATAATATAATTAATACTGTTTATATTTGGGTAATATACTAGATAATAATTTATCCAGTCAAAATAATTTTATCTAACTTTTACGGTATAAGTTGTATAAGATAAAATAATTTAATTCTTATATGTTATAGAGTCAATATTAAATAAACTTATTTTAATCAAATATTATGCTATTCAATATTTTATCCAAACATTATATAAAAATTCATCACTTGTACAGTATATCAAATGAGACCTTAATGCTCCCAACTACCACTTCTTCCACAAGATTTTGTGCTTGCACTTTTTTTTTTCTTTCGGTAAAATTGTGCTTGCGCTTATCGTTTTTCCGGTTTGGCTTCTTCAGAGAAAATGGTTTTAATAATAATTTATTTCAAGTCTTTTTTCTTTCCTCTTCATCTATCCAATGACAGAAATTAATGTATTACTATGAAATAGATACTATGAACTTTTTTAGTCTATAGAAAATGGTTTTTTTGATGAACCTATTTTGTTTTTCAAAGAATAAATGTTTGTTGCTAGCCATGCAAAACTCCCCCCCCCCCCCTTAATTTTAGTTCATGAAGTAATGCTTGCCATCAATGGAATGCTTACAAACATACATTTTTGATGAATCAAGAGTCACCATGTTGCAGAAGGTTTATACTTTATACCTTACAGGAATGAACTAAGTAAATCACCTGAGTTAATATGCTAATTAATCACTTCCCTTCCATCTAAATTAGTACACTTCACTTTTGCTACAAACAAAATTTGTACTTACACTTTACACAAGATTTAGTACTGGCAAAAATCAAAGTGACTACTTCAGTTGGAAACTTATCTAGATTTGTTACTATAATTTATAACTATTTCATATATTTGAAGGAGTTAGTTTCCCTTCTGCTGCAGCTTGTTCGAGCTCCTTTTGGTTGTTGCATGAACCTTCGTCCATCACTAAAGCAAACCCAAAAAAAAAAAAAAACCTAACCAAAAAGTGAAAATCTTTGTACACAGGCGCTTGAAGAACTGTTGGCTAAAATTGAGTTGGGGCCAAATTCTCAGCATCATCACTTTGTTCTAACTCTTTTCTTTCCCTTCATTGGCGATGCAGGCCTTTGACCTGCAGTCCCACGTCCAACCTTTTTCGGTCGACCAAAAGCTTTCTTCTTGACAGGTAAGGATTCCACTGACGACGGGGAATCAGCTTTAGGGGGTTTCTTAGCTCCGTGTGAGACCCCAGATGCAGAGTTGCTGCCACCAACTACCTTTGCAACAATCTTTCTGTTACCTGGGCGTACACTTCTGGGTTTAACAGGAGGATTATGCACAGGCAATTTGATAGGGACATCAGCTTGGTTGACTTTGCTGCTAATACCCTTGAAATTCTCCCTCATTCTTTTGGTGACAAGGTCTCTTAGCTGTAGAGCAGATTTATATTCACGAGTGCTCTTGGAGTAGAAGACTAAAGCATTGTTAGTGAGTAGCAGCAAGTCTCGGAAAAGTTCTATAGCCGACTTAATTGTTTGGCTGGTAATTCTTGACCTTATAGTGTCGAAGTCCATGTGCCGCCGGATCATTTTCTTGTACCTTCCTCTCTTCTGTTGTCAAAAAGTAGTGCATAAGAAATCAAATGACTGCCTATTCCATGCCTTAAATCTCTGTCATTGCTAGACAGTTTCAAAAGAGGAATAAAATGAAAAGGGACAAATTCAGCAAAGGTCAGCTTAATAGTGTTCTTGGCAGGACAGGTGGAAATTGATAAAATAGAAAATAGAGATGAGCGAAAATGGAGTAATGAAAATTTTCAACTTTCACTGGTAAGTTCTTTGTAGAAAATTATATTCATCCCAATTGCCTAGTATTTGTGAAACTAGGAAATGAAAGTGTATTATTCTCATAATTATTCTACTATTCTTATTAATATTTTACAGTTATCCAAAATATAAAAACAAAATAGTAAAAACATTAAATACTTTGTTTGAACTCTTGAACTTTGCCGAATGTCACATATTTTTGGATGAAAATTATTTGTTAAGATGGGATTTCTTTGAGAAAACACACAAACCAACTACAGATGGATAAGGACTTCTTATTTACACATACCTGACTATCAAGTCTGCGACGGAAGGCAGAGGCACCTTTAGTTTCAAAAATAGAATCTAAAATCTCCATCATATCTTCCATTCCATCCTTTTTCAAGTTCCTATTTTGATCATCTACACCAGAAGATTTGGCAACTTCACCATAGTTGCTGGTCGAACTTTCTTTACACCGAGACACAACATCAGCTGAATCTAATAAGTCACTTTCTCCAACACTTGCTTCCTTAATATTTCTGCCACTATCCTTTCTCTTCCTCTTCCCTCTCCGTTTTTTCAAGCTTCCCCCTTGTCCTTCATATATAGTATGTACTAACTTATTTACGTTCGAAGTTTTGTCCTGCTCAGTAGAGTGTAAAACTTCAGGCTTGGTGTCCATATCTTCAGCAGACACAGCTTGAACCTGGCATTCAGCGGACCAGTTCGTCCCGGTTTCATGTGTGAAACTCCCAGCAGATAGCCCATCCTTTGATGTCTCTTTAGTGGAAGATTCAACTCTCCCCAATTTCTGTGAAGTTACATGTAATTCTGGATCACCTGAGCCATTATCAACATGACAATCATCTCTTTTCTCATTCTTCCCAGCTTTGAGGGATTCAAGCTTTGATTCAAGAGACCTGAAATAAAGATGTTGAATAAACTATAGCCAAAATGCTGGCATGCCAGCTGCAGAGCATAGTAATTTACAACAACTATTCCCCACAAGGACTGTGAAAATGATTTCTAGACCACCACTTATGGTCGGAAGCTCTCCCCAGCCCTTGTCCCAGAGGGGAGCAGGGTGTAGTGTGTGCTGATGACCTGTAAGATTTCCTGGACATTCCATTTAGGAAAAGCTAGAAGGAACTGAGACTTGTATTTCAGAATAAATACTTTGGTGTCCAGTCACAAAAATTTCAGCTTAAAGTGAAAGATAGCTATGCAACTAACCCAATAGAATCTTCAGATAGCTCGAGCGCTCTCTTCAGCTCTGCTACTCTTTTCTTCCTAAGCTCCTCAAACCAAGCCCTGAGAATGCCATATTACCCTAATACAATGAGATACAACATCCAACTTCTCTGCAGTCTTCAGAGGGTATTTCATTAAATCTAAAGCTAAAAAAGATGTATTACCAAATTGGGAAATTTTTTAAAAAAATAAATAAATAAATTCTACTTACGTGCACCCAGAATAGCGCTGTTGCAAGTCTTCATACTTGGCTTTACAAATCTGCAAAAAGTAAAATCTCTACTAAAATTAAAATTCACCAAATAATTTTCCTCCACTTTTTGCAGTAAAGAAGAAAGAATAGAAGTATTGCAAACCTCATATTTGACATTTGAAAATGCCTAATATGTGTCAGTGATTAATAAGAAGGCAGAGCAAATTGCAATTTTTTTCAACTGAATCAAACACTGCAGACAATAGTTGGAAAGGCTTACCTGTCACTAAACTAGCAAACAAAATAAAACCCAACACGAAGGCTTTGACCTATGCCTCATCAACTAACTAGGCTTAATGTCAAAGAAAACAAGGTTAAGGTTGCTGCCCAGCAACCTCAACATTCATTCAGTAGCACAAGGTAGGCAAGAAAATTTGTTTACTTAAATTCCCATCAAAGTAATTCTGTGAACAATATCATTGATACAGATAATAGTCAAACCACGACACCCATCATTTAACTATCATAAGCCATAGTATAATTCTTCTTGTACATCAATTTTGAGGTGTAAGTTTTACAACTAAATTTATGATGCTAACTTCATTGAACTATTACGTTAACTTTTCAGAAGTTATCCACACAGAGTAGGCAGTGCAAATTTCACCCCTCCTAAACTATGATTGTAATTCTTTAAAATTTATCAACAAAACACAATATGTGTTACTAGCGAGTTAAGAGACGTGTAAAAGTGAGGCTGAAACATAGGTAAGTCTACAAATTCAATAGAAAGTATTTCAACTTCCCAAAATTAATGGAGAGATGTAAATCACCTGCCTGAATGACACTGGTCCTAAGATCATAAGGCTTAGTTAAGTAAACTGAGTCAAACAAAGCCAAGAAAGCACAAACCATATCCGTAGCTAATCTACCTCAATGGCCCAATTTGTTGTTCTTATTAATTAAAACAGAATTTCATAATCCTCTGGACATTTTACACAAAATGGGCATGCGTTTCAGGACTTCTCTGTGCCATGTGCTGATGCTGATTAGCAAAGCTACAAAAGAGAGGTTTGGCCATTATCATTTATCAAACAACAAACAAAGCAAAAGGGTTAGTGCCACCTCAATGGCCATGTGCAAGTGACGATGTAGGCAGGGTAATATATTGAACTATATTCATTGAAGTGGTGGACCTATGGAGAATATTTCGCACATGTATGCCACCCATTGCACATAAGACATATGTTGTCCACCAAATAGTCACTCAAAAATCTCTTTTATGCATCATTAATTATAATTTTCTTAGCAAGGTCCAAGACTTCACCAAGAATATATTATATTTTACTATTAGCTTCAGGTCACATTCTTTGATTTTTATAACGACCCATACGACGGTCTAAAGTCTAAACATTCGTTGACTATAAATTCATTTTATTTAATTTTAATATTTAATATATAACCTATTATTAGACTGAATTGGAATAGTTATATGGTAAGCAATGAAATTAGCTTCATGAGTCAAAAGAGAATGCTCATGACCACCTAATGTTTATTCTTCAGAATTAGAAAGCAACACATTGCCTGAATATGAATATTTCATTTTCCTACCTTACTTTTGGTTTTTCTATTTTTCTTTATTTTCCCAGGCTAACCGAGTTTCCATTTATACCCTCCTAAGATGAGGCATTTCCTTCCAAATATGCCATTGACTAGAGGATGTTATGGTTATTTACTTATTTTATGACGCTTCAATATTTTAGAAAAAAAAAAGGCCCGGAAGATTCAATTGGGACCGTGCGAGCACCTTAATAAATACCATGAAAATTACCTTTTCTTTAATATCTTTTCGTCGTCATAATATTGAAATTAATTTCTACCAAAAAAGTAAATAATGGAAATTAATTAACAAAACACATTGGTAAATTGTGCAACGACAAAAACAATAAATAGATAACGAGTATATCAAATAAAAAAAGACTTCATGAAGTGGGAATAAATATGTGAAATGAAATCTAATCTTTGTGCCTTTTGCTATTTTGTTTCAAAAGAGAGAGAACATGAACAAGAAAAGAAAATTCAAGTTAATTATTTTTTTTTCATTTACCTCGGGGGTGAAAGTGTATGGGCAAACGGCTCGGGCTCGGAGCTCGACGGCAACGACGTTCCAGTCTCGGATGCCGTGCCGGAGAACAGCCCCACCGAGGAGGAGCTCCTCCCAGGTGCCCCACGTCTCCATCGCCTACGTCCCCATCACCGTCCACGTGTACGCCCCGGATTAAAACAGCCACCACTAACTTCCTTTTTAATTTCCTGCGCACCCGGCTCACGTTAGCAAACGCCGCCCTCGTTAAAAAAGAAAAAAAACCGCCACCCCCTCCGGCTACCAAAACGGAAAAGGCGCAATAGAAGAAACAACGGAGATGGAACAAAAATTGCCTTGTACGGCGAGAAAACAGGCTTCTGGGTGTCGGTAAACCGGTTTCGGCGAAGTGGGTAAGGAGGGAAGAGGCAGCAGAGGCGGTTTTCCGGCGAGAATTGGGGAGAAATGGTGGTTTTCCGAGAGGGTTTTTTTTTCCCCTTTTGTTTTTTAGAAGAATGTAAAAAATAAAAATAGTTAAGAGAGTATGCGTGAGAGGAGGGGGATGAGGGATTCTTGATTTGGTTGCGCACAGAGAAGGGGGTTCGAGTTTGAAGTGAGAAGCTCCCAACGACAAGAGAACCAAATGGGAAAAACAATGGACGATGGCCCAATTCACACTTGTATTTTCTAATTACAGACAAGGCCCTCTCTTTCTCTCTCTCTCTCTCTCCTTTTTGGGGTGTTTTATGTACGGGAATTTCGTGGGAAATGACGATTATGGCCTCCTGGGCTTTCTCTATATTCTTTAATGATTTTGTTGTTGCCTTTATAGATTGCGTGCTTTTTTTTAGTGGGGGACACGAGGGTGGAACCAACCTTTAACACATGAAATAAATTTCAATGTCAGAGTTGGTCAACTCGTGTTGTGTGTGCGTTCTCACTCTCGCATAAGCCTTTCGATTTGTCCATTTTGCTCTGCTCAGCTTTGGTTTGGTTTACTTGTATGCTAATTTCTTTTGTTGCATTACATGGGTTTTTCTCATGGTGCGTGCTACAATAGTATTTCATATATTTTGGGTACCCTTAAAGTATTTTTTTATTTAAAAAATGAATAATTAATCTTTCAATTTTTTATTATGAAATACTTCATATATATTTATTAAAATAGAGAACTTTTGTCAAAGTTAATGTAACGGCAGAAATTAATTTGTTGGATTTGATCAAATTTAAAGTTTAAAGTCCATCAATGTGGATTACATTTATAGCTCATAAGGCAAGAAATAGCATTATTCCTTTTTACTGCAGCTTCAAATATTTTATAATTAAAATTTTATTAAAAATGTTTTTTCAAAAAATTAATTATTTTCAAACATGCATTTATATTCTCTATTCTCTAGAATCTAGATTCTAGATGTTTTTCAACATAGAAATCATTAAATTGATATATTAAAAGAATTTAAAATTACTCTATATTAATATCCTTTATTTCCTTGAGCATGATCTCACTAAATTAGCAAAAGCAACAAATAATAATCGAAATCACAACCAAATAATAGAAGCGAAGAAAAATGCCTTTTATAGATATTATACACTATTAGAAGAAGCGCCTAATGTGCAATAAATAAACAAACAAGTGTCTCCGTGTAAAAAAAATAATAACTTTATTTAATTATATAATATTTTTTGGAATGAGGGTTCTTGTGATCTCACTAGAATTTTAGAAAAACTGACATGGAGTGCAAACTTTTTTTTAAGGAGGAATTTTCATACTATTTGACTGTAAAATTAATTTTCGTTTGTATATTAAGGGTATCACTTCTCATCAAATTTTTTTTACTAAGATTAAATCTTTAATATTAAAAGTAAAACTTGTCTTAATCAGAATGTATACAAAGATTTGAGTTTGTTTAGTTTGTATTTAAAATTTCTAATGCCAACAATTGAAAATGTTTGGATGGGGTTTTCATATCATTTAAACAAAATCATGACGTATTATTATTCTTTCATCTTATAGAAATTAGAAAGCATATATTTATCTCACATTGTTCCGTTTCATCAAAATCTCCGTCTAACAACCAAAAAACTCACTTGAGTTTGACTGAAATGATAAAGACATAGTATAATTTATAAATTTATATATGTATATTAAAAACTAAAGTGTGTTAAATATGAAAAAAAATTCAAACAATTATAATTAGAGCTCCCTGAGTTTATGGCAGCTATTTTTTGAGAAATAATCTTAAGATTTACTGATGGATCTTAAAATCCTTTCCCATCAAATACTGTTTAAATAATTAAGTAATTGACAGACTTTTTAAAGTAATTAGAATAATTTAATAAAAAATTAATATTTTATTTTTTAAGTAATTATGATAATTTAATGAAGGGTATTAATTTTTTTTAAGTCAGTACCTTTAGCAAGATCTTGTTAATTAGTTATTAAATATTTATTAATTGTTAGTTTAAATATTTATTATAAGAATTAATAACTAATAAATGTTTAATAATTTAACAATACTGGTAACTAAAAAAAACTTATTATTAAAATATTACAAATAAAACTTTTAGCTTAAAACTTATTTTATGTAAAAATTAAACAAATCAAATATATATTTAGTTACCATAAACTCTCATTTTGTCAGGATTTCCCACTTCCAATTTAACTTGACTGCAAATGACTTCAGAAATTCCTTTTCTAAGCGAAACCGTGTGATTGTGAATAATAAATACAAATAATATTCTTGGGACTCCTTCTCTACCAAGTCTTCGTTTCCTTGTCTTTTCGGCTTTTTGACTTTCCATTTATATTTTTTAAAAATAAAATTTTTTAAAAGTAATATTATAACTTATTAATTATTTCTGGTGATATTTAATATAAATAATAAATAATAAATAAAAGTATTTAATGTCTTAAAAATTTAAAATATATTTAATAATTTCTTTATTTAATAATTAAGAATTTATTTATGAAAATATATAATTATTTTTCACTAAATAATCAATTTAATAGTTTTTAAATTATTAAATGAGAAAAATATTAAATAATTTATTTTTTAAATATTAAAAAGATTATTAGACTAGTAATTATTTTGAAAGATTTAGTTTTATTTATTTTTATATATTTCTCTTAAAAATTGAAAAGGACATGTAAATTTGGATTCTCTAAAATTAGTGTCTTTTTTAATTTTCTTTAGAGTTTACATTTGCTAATTAGAGAAGAGGAGATTTGAACTTGATTCCTCATTTTTAATGGAGAGTCAGCTTACCACTTAGATTATTGCTCAAGTGGCTAACATCAATGTCTTTAATTCAATTGATTTGGTTACGAAGTAAGTGATTCTTAATCAGTATGCAATATAATGTGAAGAGTCAGTAAGATTTTAAGGTTTATTGATTAACTGATGAGAAATTTAAATATTTTATAATATGAAAAAATATTTATTTCTAATTTTTTAGTATATTTATGCTTAAGAATCATCTTTTAAATTTTCTTTTTTGGTATGCCATGTAGTAAAAAACTAGCTATCTATGCTTGGAATTGAAGATTTTATCTATGCCATATAATTCTATAAAGTGATGAGTTAATTGGTTCATAATGTGAATAGTTTCTTTGAATTTTTAACCTTCTATTAGACATTTACGTGCATGTTTAGATGGATGTTTCTTTCATTCAAATGAATTTTTAAAAGTTTAAATGGATTTTTGTTTACTTTCTATTTTATTTGTTTAACATTTTTATCATTTTTCAAACTTGATTATACCATTAAAAATTTATTTGATTTGAAGTAATTATTTCTTATTTATGCGTTGAATGTAATTTTTTTTAAACATAAATCACTTCACTTAAACTTACTCATAACTAAAATTAAATTTATAAAATCTAATTAAAACACACCCTTAATTATTTTGAGTTGATTCTTCGGGTATTTTGTAACATAATATGTCATTTTTATAGTTTAGGATATGAGCTTTCACGTAAATTTAGAAACACTTCAGTCCAATTTTTTTACATTAAAATATCATAAGATTAAGTTTACTATTAATTTAAATTAAAAAAATAGTTTCTATGGTTGTTATTTGTCAATTTCCGCTCTCAAAATCCTTTTGCTTGTATTGATTTGGTTGACATGATAACGTCCAATGATAAAAGGTTCAATAAATATCAATTTTATAGTTTTATCCTTGTTTATAATAATGTGTCCATTTTTTTTATTGCTAAATAAACTAAGTCTATAAAAAAAAAAAAATTCTTCGTGATGAGGCCAGTCACAACTAGACCCATATCTATTCTACAACTGACCCAACTTCGAAATTCTAATGCTGAGATGAGTATGAACTTGTGGAAGATAATTCATAATTTTTTTTTTTTGGTCTTTGGTACAGGTTTTGAGATTAATCTTTTCAGTACTGTCACAACTAAAAAATCCTCTCAACAAGTAACTGATAATGTTTCGGCTATTGTTTGTATGGAGTTTTTCATTAGGATTTGGGCAACGGCTTGTATCAACTTTACTTTCTTCAAAAATCACTTGGATTGGAAACCATCAATTTCTTTCTAACACAACCCCCCATTCTGCATCCAATTCTGAATATCCCTGCTCATTGCAAAACTCTTTCAAAAGTGGGCCAACGATGGGCAAGCTCCTTGATGATTGTTAAAAATCAAAATAGACATCAATTTAGTTTTTTTTAAAAATAATTTGAGATAAATTTTGATCACAGAAAAATTAAATTGAGGCAAATTTTGATCAATGAAAAATTATATTATAAAAATTAATTTATAATAAGTTAAATTGAGAGTGGACATTTTAAAACAAGCCTTTTATCTATTTATAATTTATCAAACATAAAGGAAATTGTCCCATTGCTATAAGCTATTACAATGCCCACTTGTTAGCTTATTGCTGGCTTGGCAATGGTAATTTAAAGGGTGGAATCACTTTTTAAAATCAATAATTGTGACCAATGCTTATTATAAGGATTTAATGATAATTTTATATATTATCATATTAGAAAAGTACACAATTAAAATGACAGTATAAAAACATTCTCTAATTAATAACTCATCAAAATTAAAGTCAAAATTAATGGCTTGTATTAAATTGTGGCATAAAATCAAACCTAAAGAAGTGTATTAATGTAAGGAGAAGACATTTAGCCCACGTGGCACCTCTGATGCCACACGTCAATTGCATAGTGGCCCCACAAAATATGCATCATCCACATCGGAGTCTACACTCTGTTATATGTCACCACGGGGGGCCTACAGAACGCGTTGTTTGCCCTCTCCTTTTTATAATGACAACAACATTAGCAGCGATCTTGACCATGAATAACATTTTTGTTAAATAAATTGCCATTTGCCGATCACCATCAATTGCAAAAGCCCATAGCCATGCTCATCCGACAAGGTACTATGAAGACCAAACACAGTAGAAAGACCAAACATATGATCATAGCAAATGATGCGAGACCCCTGAAGGCACCATTAGACCCTTGACCACTTCTACGAAGAAATGCAACTTATTCAACACTACGACTTTCACATCGGTCCAAAACTGCATGAGTGGCTGTGATAACTAGTGGTTATTTAAGCTGAGGAGTTCGAAGAAATCGAGCAGGTAACATTTTATAAGTTACCTGAAAGCAAAATAAACAACCTCCAAGCCACATGCGAGTTTAGAATCGTGCAATTCAAGTATAATTGATTCTGCATAAATTGTTTACTGTCAAATTATGAGAAATTTGAAAGCAAGAACTATTTCAGCCCGAGTCACTTCTACTTACCTATGTTCCCAAAATGGTCTTATCCCCAGCAGTGGTGATTTGAACTTAATTTGATAAAATCCAAAACCACTCAAGGTCTGGCAAACCCACCTGCGTCCAAATAAATTGAGCATTCTAATAGCTAAATGCGCAGTGAATGTCAAATATGTAGAAATTGATCACCAACTCCAGTTTTGACATGATAATCCTTGAGCTATTATGGTAGCCACCATAAATAACAGAAGCTAGAGCAGTTTGAACCAAAAAAATTGAAGATCCATTTCATTGACCATCGAATATGAGATATACATAGAAATCTGCACGACTACTACATTCTACATACAGTTGACTGACAACATTGCCGATAGGCACTAGGCCAAGGTGTACCAAACCCCACTTGGGTAATCATACAGGGGTCGGTATCAGTAACAACCAGAAGGAACAAATTGAAGAAAAACTTGAAAAAAAAAAATACATACAAGCAATAGCCGAGATCAGCACATTGAAGTTAGGAACACAAGCCTTGAGAACTGACAAACACCAAGATCCTTAGATGGCTGCTTCCACCTTCAAGTGTCTAAACATGTGGTAAAATAACTCGTTCAGCTTTCTCACAATTCACAAATATCTCATTTGCTACTATGCTCTTCCATCAACAAAGCCGATGATGACAGCTAATAGTGCAAATCATCAAGACAAAATTGTAGGCTGCGATCAAAATAACCCAACATGAAGGCTTCACATTTTGCACGTATCCTACTAAGAGCACATTGAGCCGAGTTACTCGTTCATAACTTTGGCTGAAGTTCATTCATCATCGTCAGTTAAGATTGTTGAAGAACTAGATTTAGCTCTAGGGCAGACTTGGCCAAAAAACCACCCCTCCTGCAGCAAAAAAAAAAAAAAAAAAAAAAGGAAAAGAGGGAAGCTATGATTATTGGTTTGTGTGTCTACATGTAAATGAGATGTTAAGGGTCATAGCTACATGCTATATAAAGAATTATTCAGTATCATTACTCATTTCAGTCAGAGGCCAATACAAGAGATTGTTTGACAACCCCTCCCCAGTCCCCAGTGCCCCCACCAAAAGAAAAAGAAAAAGGAATAAATAATACTGACACCCTTGATGGATGTAAAAAAACAGTTTAAAAGTTAACAATACTAAATTAATAAAACAGAGGGATTGTCGCTTGATAAAAATAGGCAATTTGGAAACATGAATAATCTGCCAAAAAGGAAAATGCATATATGCAAATTGTTTAATATACCTTTTACCATATGAAGATATAGTTGCATACACTACTTTCTTTTTCCAAACATGAGTATTAGAGATATAAAACCATTCATGGGCTTCTACCTAATACCTTAAGCTTTTGGGATAGCTAGTCCTTAACAATAAGAATGTTATTTTCAAAGTTATTTGATTTTTACCACAATAATCACGTTCAAAGTTCTGAAATAGAAACTAGCAAGGAATTCCTTTATTTGCTACATTAAAACCATCAGTCTGCAACATTGCTTTTAATGTACATACATGTTGGCAACACTAAAGGCTACATGATTACCGTATTAGTATTGGAAGAATCATTTGGATCTTTTGCAGTTGCATAAAGCATTGGTTGCAGCACTCCCGCCTGTCGTCAAGATACAATATAAGTTAGATTCATTCACATATAAACTACATGAGATAGTGAAAGGAATATTAGGTGAAAAGGGAGGGCACCTTTGCTCTGCATGTAGGTCAACCCCAACAGAGGGAGGTGCTGATATGGTTGAACGTATCATTGGACCAAAAACTGCTACAAGCTTTAATAGCATATCCAATGATACCTTGACATGTCTGCACAGTAAGCACAGGGTAAATGTCTATCAAGTCATTTTTCTGCAAAGGCCACCATTAGTAGAAATACAGAAGATTACAAGCTCCTGTTCTGAGATCATGGCCCACATATTAAGCACACACTAAGATGAGTTCAAATAAGAGGTCCCACATATTTCAACTCCCAGCAGTAGTTTTCCTGCCACTATATTAATAAAGAGTTACCTTTCTGTCTTGCTATCCAGTAAGCCTGTGAGCAAAGGAAGCAAGCAAGAAAATAAATCTAAAGTGAGAATTTCCATCTTCTCCACAAGGACACTGATAACATCTGCTTGAACCTGCATACAAATGAAATTATTTTCAGGAGTATATAATCAATAAGAAAACCATAAATTTCTAGTTAGAAGCAGTAAACACAGAACAAGTAACAAGCCAACAAGTGACACACAGCCACTTTAAAAACTACGCACAGATTGATCTGGCAGCTTTCTCAAAGCATTGATGGCACCTTTAATATCATTGCGTTCCCAAAAATGTCGCACCACCTGCAAATGCACATTATAATCAGTCAGTGACAATAAGTACAAAAATGTTGCCAATTTTTATCATTTTCTTTCTTGAGCCATGTTAAGCATACAAAAACAAAGATGCACCTTTACACATCAGCATATAGCCAAACAGCATTATAAGTTCCATGGCTAAGATTAATACAGACAGGAAAAACGACTATAATAATTAACCGACCTAGTATGCAAACAAATAATATTAATATTAATGACTAGCTAAAATTACCTGTAATTTTGTCAAGCGTGAGCGTAGATTACTTAATGTTACATCATGAGTTTGCATCAAACCTTCAATGATTACCCCTTCATTTGCAGAGTTTGAATCTCCTCCAGAACTTTGAGGCTCAACTTTCTGACAATATTATATAACAGGATAAATAGGCTAAGTTCAATTAACCCAAAGCAACAACTGGTAAAAATGAGAGTGCATGATAGAGTCTGAACTACCACATTCTTTCAAGACATTATAATTCATTTACTATTTAATACATTATAGAAGGAAGGAAACACTGAAAACTGGAGGAAATCAAAACAGAAAGAAAAGCAACAACAATTGATCAATAATCCGAACTCCCAAGGACTAAGAGGTGGTCATGCAGAGTTTCAAGAGAAAAGACCCGAGAAGCTAATTCTTAAAATCATGATGCTATGTACACTTTTAGAGCTTGTTTTAGTAGATAGTAGTCTCTTCACAAGATATTTACTTCTTCTGGACCCAACTTCAGCTATTACTTTTTATCTAGGTGTATCTTATCAGGTATGGATTGCTCCTAGTAGACCAGTAACACAGCACTTAAACTGCACTTGGACCTGGAAGCAAAAAGGAACTTGTTTGTTGCCTATGTTCATTAGATGATGGGTTGATTCTGTGTTCTTTGTTTTTATTTTATTGAGATTGGGCTCCCTATTGCAAAAAGCCACCAAAATGTATATCAAGCCTAGCACACTACAACAATATCGATTGGATAGCTGCTTGCTTATAAGTTATAAATTGGGACCAACAGATCACAAACAAATTTTTAGCTTAAAAACGTAGAAGCTACAGTGGAGACACCAGTATCTAACTTACTGTAAAGTTTCTTTTCACAGAGCTAGAATTTTACCAGTATGTTGGGAGATTTTTCGGTTTCAGAAATTGTGTTGGGAATGGAGGGTGTAATGTGTCGATCTTCATTAATGGGAATTCTTTCCCTCCTCTCAAATATCGTGGTGGGGGGTGCATTAATTTGATCTTCACTCTGATTTTTTTCCCCCCTTTCATTTATTGTGGTGAGTGATGCATTAGTTTGATCTTCATTGATGTGAATTCTTTCCCTTCTTTCAAACCTCTCAACCAGAGAACGGGTCCTTCCTCGTACAACAGCAACTGCCAGAAGCAGAAACTAAAAATATTCAATTTTCAGTGGCTTTTATACAATACAAAACTACATTTATAAGGGATGGCAAACCTCCATTGACATATTTAACTGGACTGATCTCTTCGTTGCAAGGAGAGGATTCATCCCCTGAAATGTAATGAGAAAATCACTAGTAAAGTCAAAAGATTCAAATCTTTAATCATGAATATGATTATCTGCTTATTCACACCCCTAAAAAGAGCTCAATTTTCAACAATGTTGGCCAACAGTTTATACAGTAAAGTATGCCTCTTTACTGTATATTTCATAACATCTTGACAGATTTAACAAGCAAGGGCCAAAAGTATATATTTTAGATATAATGAATGGATGAGATACTCAATATGATTATAACTTAGCTTATTTGAGAAGGTTAAAGTAGCATGTGGCATCAACTAAAAGTAAAAAATTCACGCTGGCATCAAAGTGAAAAACATTTATTCAACCAATAAGAAGTCAAATAGTTCAGGGCAATGATGTCAACCAACAATTTACCCATGCTATATAACTAAGGAGAGCAAAGAGAATGGTGGGCAGTTAATTCATTTTATTGACATGCAAACATAATTAAGACAAAGGAAATAAACAGAATAAGATTAGGACATATAATAAGTAATGACTTGAACCAATCAGTGGTTTAACACCAAAACTTACGTTTTTCTTCGTCAGAAAATCTGTGTGGAGATATAGTCTTTTCAAACTTGTCTGTAACACTCTTGATAGGATGTTTATCTTCACAAGATTCTTTGACTTCATTCTGAGATCCTAGCTTCATTTGGAACTTAGGATCTTTTGCACTGTCTAATTTACTTGAAGTATCACAAAAAGTTCCAGAATCCACACCTGCTGAAAACCTATCAACATCAAATCTGCCAGTGGATGCTCTCCGTACATGAGCTGGTTTAAGTAACATCCCGGGTTTAGTCTTTGTAAAGGTAACGGTCTCTTTTCCAGATTGTGCGGAGTCCTTATCATCAGGAATGTCCCGAGGGACAACGTTTGGCACAACGAAGGACTTTCTAAGTGCTTGTTCATTTGATTTTGCATGAACTCCTGTTGCAGGACTCTGCTTCAGTGTTACCAAATTACAAATTTCCTTCGATTCCTCTGGAAGATCTACTTTTGCAGAATTAAAAGACCCAGATCTCTGTAAGGTAACAGGTTTCCCTCCAGAAGCTTTATATGGAAGAAAATAACATTTTATTAGATACATAGTAGGGAAAATAAAATTGTAAATACGTAGAAACCAGAAAAAATATATATAATATTAATCTGAATTCATCATGTCAAGAATTTCTCTACATGCTTGTGTGTAAAGTTAAATTTACAGCTTGAGTCGCCTCAAGAAGATTGTCAGTAGATCCTTCACTGAAACAATCCACTGATGCAATGGCAGCATCCTGAGTATTAATAGGCTAAGATGTACTATATGGTGCAAACTCTATTTGCAAGCTGAATTCTTTCAGAATTTTTTCTTTTTTTTGGTGATTTAAGGGGCCAAATGGCCCAATTCTTTCAGAATTTTAATGAAGCCAAATCTAATATTAAACCAATCAATAAACTAATTTCATACTGTGATGGTGATTCAGCTCACACTACACAGCTTCTAGCTAGACCAGTAAATTTGAAATCTTTATAGGTCTATACAAGCTGGGTTTATCAAATTAACCAATGCCAAAATGGCATATCACTTGAAACTTTTAAGAAAGCTAGAGACTTGTGATTTGTGGAGGTTATCAAAATAGGTTTAGTATGGAAATTTAGAAGACAACTGAGAAATTATCACAAGTAGGTGGATGAATTAATTGGCAGACAAATAAAACAACATAACTAATTAATAAAGAATGTCAATTTTGAGGAATTCAACTGACTATGCGTACTAGTTTTCATCTTTTTCTAAGAGAAAAGTGCCTAATAACTAAGGGAAGACAAAAGGTCAGATACTTACAGTCGATATATATATTCTTTATCTCTTTTGAGTCATCAGGAGACATACTGCGGAACCCAGAAGTTGGTCCCACACCAATCTCTACTTTCTCCAGTTGACTTCCCTGAAGATTAAGTTTCTGCTCCGTGCCTTCACTTTTCTTGGGTTCGAAGCCAGTACCATATGGCTCAATAAGCTGATACATTGAAACTAACACTTAGAATGATAGCTAACAGAGTATAAAGAATACTGCTTGCGTCTCAAAATATTTTTAAATTTATTCAGAGATTGACATGGATGCCAAGTAGTCATGGCATATGGAGTGCATAAATAGTGGCATCACGTTTAAAACTAAGCAATTAACATCATACTGCTACCAGCAACCATATAAGTATGAATTCACAATCATAATTTGAGCAAAATATAAAATTATAACAGAAAGATCATGTTTTCAATTAAAACATAAAATGCAACAACTAGTCTAAATGACAGTGGATCCTACCGATATATCTGCTACCCAGACTCCAACAGAACTTTGGTAGTATGAGCACCCCAAAAGTTTCCCATCATGAATACAGAGGTCACCAAGTGTTGTCCATCCCATATCAACAGCATCATGACATATAACAGGTTCCCATGAATACACCTACAATATATAAGCATTATAAAGGATATCATTATCCTGTTCCAGCTGCTGCCTTATTATATAATCTAACTATTACAACAATCTTTACCTTCAAACCATCCTCAAGTCCAGTAAATAGGGTCCTCCCGTCAGGATGAAAAGCTATTGAGCGTACCCCTGTAGCCTAATAAATTGTAATTTAATATGATTCAGAGAAGTAATATAAATTAAAAGCCATGCAATTTATACTTATCATTAAAGTTCATTGTGTGTCTGTACATGTGCATGCATAAAGAACAAATAAGAAAGTTCATGCACAACATAATAGTTTTTGTGGACATTTAAGCATGCTACAAATGCAATAACTTTTTTTTTTTTGGCAGGCTACAAAGGCAATAAATTTGATACATCACAATATTTGTCTTAAAATATAAAGAATAATAACATTTTATGTGTCTATATGCTTAAAATCAAGACAAGATACACAAGTATGTGAAAGTTACAGAAAACTTTTAACCCTGACAAATACAGAAAATGGAGAGATGTTCTTGGCCACAACTACATTAATAATTTTTCATCAAAAAACTCATCAACCACTAACAACAATGTGATGATAACCTGGTAAGAAGTGTCAAGAATGGTGATTCATCACAACGGTCACCAAAGAGTTTCTATGAAAGTTAGTAGTGGTATAAAACTGGTCTAGAGGTGTTGCAACTTGCAACAACAAAAAATTGAGGATAGGCAAAGAAGAACACAAATTATGGCAGAAATGGACATAATCGATTCCTTTCAAACAGAAGAAGAAAGATTCAGCACGTTTAGATACCTCACGTCTGGCAGATCCAATCAGTTCAAAGGTTTCTAAATCCCAGAATTTCACTGTTCTATCTGCCGAACCTGCAGAACAACTTGTGAATTTTAATAACTTAAGAACTACTGCTTTTTCGGTAACTTATATATGCATAAAACAAGTTCGTAGAAATTTTGGAGGAGATAGAGAAGGCACAACTGCAAAGCACATTGACATTAACACTTTGGGAAACCACACCTCAGATTTCAGTCCCACAAGTACATATATGAAAACTTTACTCACTACAGATTCATATAACAGCATGCCAGGTATGTTACAGAAATGCCAAGACTGACCTCAATCTAAATCAGAAGACAATTGTATCTACCCAAGTTTGAGAAAAAATGGGTATTTTAGTGCTCTATGTTGGCTTTCTCAGAAAATGCAAAATTAATGTGAAGTTCTAAGATCCCAGAGTCTACTGCTCATTATTTATGTCAGTAGTATATGATCCATTGTGTAAACAAAGAAAATAATTTGTAAATGACATAGTCTTCCTGTCTTTAATCAAAATATATAACTTCTATAATTTTATATTCCTAAATTTCGAAGTCCAGAGTTCATTACTTTTAGGCTCCATTTGGATCAAGTAATGCATTTAATGGAAGGTATTTGTATTTGAGTTTTTCATATAATTTGATTTGTTACTGACAAATTGTTGATTTCAGATAAATCCACACTTAGGTTAAGCACTAATTAATCCTCAATATCTTTGATCAACATCTAAGCTTCTATCCTTTGGGTGTCAAATCACAATTTATTGAACATTGACAAGAGATTATTAAAGAATATACTTAACCTTCTTTCAGCTCAAGGGAACAATTAAAGCATAACATCAAAAGTGCTCTCATGCTCAGTTTGAAGTCCTTCAAAATGTCTCAACAGAGACATACATGTTGCTTTTATAAGTTTATAAGAGCTGATAACAGGCTTGGGCTTTGATTTTGTCAATTTTTGAAGAGGCCTAATCCCAAAGCCTGACAAAATTCTTAATAAAATGAAGCTTGAAGTCTAGCTGGTGATCAGATCTGGCAAGCATAAAATCATCTTAAATTTATTGTCCATTAAATTCTTACCTTTTCCAATATATTTTAAATTTTAACGGCCATCGGTTGGGGGATTGGACCCAAAATGGCCCATGCTTCCCTAATTGAGGTGTTGCTGTCTCCTTGATCCCCCACAGATGTAGCATATTATATAAAGTAATGTAGCCTAAGTTTTTCATTAAGTTTGACTAATTATACAACCTAAGTAAATGTTCATTTAATGCACTAGAAATTATATTATTGTAGAAGAGTTTCCTTCTACTTATCTACCCAATAAAAGAAGTAACTAATTATGAAACAAGGATTCTTTGTATAGATATTGCACAAACATAAGCATCTACCATTCCTAACTGCTCACTAACTTACCTGTAGCTAGAAGAAACTCAAGCGGATGGAAATCTATTGACCTAATGCGTCCTTCATGGAATTTGAAGTCATGCAAGAGCTTTCCAGCCGTTAGATCCCACACCTGTATATTGGTGGCAAGGTGGATCCATAGTTTATTGATAGAACAATTGTAAAAGTTATAAACTATTGCAAGCCATACCACAATGAATGTCCATATTATTACCTTCACAACATTATCAAATCCACCAGAAACTACCCATCGGCCATCTGGAGTGAATTTGATTGTACTGACACCCTGGCTATGACCCTTGTATGTATGAATACATCCTTTTTTTCGGATATCCCAAATCTTTAGATTAGTGTCCATGGAGCCAGATGCAAAAAACTCACCAAATGGATGAAACTCAACAGCAGTACAATTGGATCTGTGTCCAGTAACAGTGCGAACCACTACAAGAACAACAAAATATATTAGGAGCATATTGGTAACTTTTAAAATGCAGGGATCCTATATTCATGCATTGTAAAGTAGATAGCTTAACTCACAATTCTTAAATCAAATAATTGTCTAAGTTTATCATCATCAAGTTTTCATTTCTCTAGCTTACAGTCTAATGCTCTCTATATATAACACCATTTAGGGTATATAGTCTCAGACTTCAGCACAAACTAATTAACTTACTCTTTGCTTCTTCCAAATCCCATAGCTTTATTACACCTGAGGATGCTCCAGCAAGAACCAACACTTCTGCTGAGTCAAAAGCCACAGATTCCACTGGACTAGTATGACCACACAGGCTCTGCATATATTCACATTAAGACAGCAGTGTTAGGTCATAGTTATACATGATACTGCTGCCATCAAAAGAAAGTCGCACACATGTCATAATGGGAAATCCAATTAGAGGAAAAGGCACAGATGATAACAATGATCTAAGTATGGTAGAAAATTCCAAGTTTGTATTTCTACCTATTGTGCCGAAAAGGGTAAGAAAAAATGAAAACTAAACTAAACTGAACCTATCATTTAATAAGCACATCCTTCAGTCATATACGACGACATAATTTGAGAAGCAGTGCACATCAGAAATAGACCCTTCATTATACTGGCTTGGTCAATTATCTTGCAGTAGCATTATCCACACCAAAACGCTAGAAAAACAAAGGTAGCAATCAAACTGACCATTAAAGAAGTTGGTTTGCCAATCGTCCACAGATTGACCTTGTGATCATCCCCTCCTGTAATGAAAAGACGGCAAGCCTTCTTTCCAATATTTAAACAATTGACGCTGGCTGAATGCGCCACAAATTCCTCTACAGTTGGCTGGCTCAGGAAATCACATTATCAAGACAACCCAACATCTACACCTCAACAGAGTCCATAAACCCAGATTGAAAAAATCAAGACCCCAACAAATTAAAAATCAGCCTTTTAAGCTAAACCAGTAAAATTTATTTCTTCAAATTAAATAAATTTTTCTGATTTTCAAAAATTACAAAAGATGCAGAATGCTTCAGCTTATAAAAATCGAGTAAAACAGAAATCAAAGACTGCAACTAGAAAGTTTCCATTCACTTCTGCGACAATTTCCCGGCAACCAAACAGAACAAAAAGACCTAAAATTTAAACTTTTCACCATAACTTACAATTTGCATCACGCTTTCTTCTTTTTTTTTTTTTTTCAACAGACCATCAATTCTACACCACACCTTGCCCCCCTCCCAAAACGGAAAACCCAAAAAGGAAAAAAAAACCACTTTGGGAGCTGTAAAGAAACAGCTCACCCAGATTCCAATAGAAACTCAGCTACTAAAAAGTAATCATTTTTATACAAAAAATACACGAGCCAGAAGCAGTTCCTACTAAGCATTTTCTCTCGCAGAACATTTATTTAGATTTAACAAAAAAAAGGATACGTAGTTTGTATCCACGCTTTGCCATTTTTTCTTGGGGACCTCAGACACCAGCTTCTGGAGCCGAAATGAAATTCCTTTTCCCGGGGATGAGGCAACTCAGGACTTGGGTTTACTTCAAAGATGGCTCCCACTGCTGCTGCTGCTGCTGCCTATTCCGCAAGTGCGATTCAGAAAAAAAGAAGAGGAAAAAGGAGAAGCAGCAGTTTCTTTCTTGGGTGGAAAATGGAAATCCGAAGAGGAAGGTAGGAATTGAATTAGATATTTTAGATGGGAATTGGTCTGAAGTCTGAACAATAAAAAGAAGAAAGCGGTGAAAGGAAGAATTCAGATTCAACAGTGAGAGAGAAAGAAAATTATTTTTCTTTTCCTTTTATTAATTTTCCGGGGGAAATGAAATCAAAAGGCCCAGATTTTCCTTTCTTTTTCCCTTTTTATATTTTCCAGCTTTTTCCTATGGAGGACGCGTTGTGGACAACGAAGAAAACACTTCATCTCAGATTCCAGGACACTGTTTCTTCTTCAGACCAAAATGCCCTTCACTTCTTGCTGTTGTCATTGCGAAATTACCTAAAAGCCCGTCTATTGTAATGCTGACGTGTCAGTTCTAGTGGCACATATTCTTTTTTGTTTCTTTTTCTTTTTAAGTATTTGAGGTTGGGATTGATTTTTTGTGTTATATTATATTTGATGTAAGGAAAGAGTTGAGTGTGGTTTTGTTCTATTTTATGGTGTCTAGCACATTAGAGATGTAGATAAAATAATTGTAACGTTTTATCTAAAACAATATGTTTTTTAAAAAAGCTTGTATTTATTTATAAATAATATCTAAATCAAATTTATATATAAACCTCAAATAAATGTACAAATCTTGTCATTCCATAGTGTCCCGCCTAATCTAACGAGTAATTCAACTAACAATTGGGGAAGGAGCATTTTGATGGAAAAATAGGGCACGAAAATGACTTGTATCAAACAATGAGTAATTCCTTATAATACAATCACCCTTTCTTCAGCTTTAATTTTTCATTATTTAGAAAGAGACATGTCCATGCTTCATTGTCATTCAATATTATGGATGGCCATGTATCACCTGCTTTAAAATTAGTTAGTTACAAGCACAAACAAACTCACTCACTTTCATTAATTATTTTTGCTTCTAAATAAATCTTGGTCAATTCTTTTGTTTTATTATTATTATTATTATTATTATTATTGCTATTTGGCGATATTGAGACCCAATATTTGACACTAAAAAGTCCCTATGACTGGATATCAATTGAGCTAATCAAATTCAAATCACTCCATTAAAAGTCATATATTAATATTATGCATGACTTAGTCCATGGATATTGAATTGGTAAATAACTAAATATACAATCTTATCATAAAAAACTGAGTTCAACTTACTGGGTTAAACCACATTTTACAGCACATAAATGTGAGCTGAATTCATCAATGTCCAATTGAAGCACATGTTTTTTTTCCCCCTCTTTTCAAGTGTGACAAAACAAAGTGAAAGGCTATCTATGTATGATGCCCATAGATTCAGTCATTTAGGTTAGATCCTTCTTTCATTGCCGTCAATGTTGGTCCTCAAATGCTCATAATTGAGAAAATATTATTGTTCTTGCCTGATTCTTATAGAGGTGGTGTTCGCTTTAATTCATAAAATGCTAAAGTTTCACGTAAGTTGAGTATGGTAGTAAGAGTACCTATAAAAGTATTTTGACGTTCAAGTTAGCATAAGAATAAAATAATAGTTAAAAATTTAGGCAGAGAAAATGAACATAACTAAAGTTTGAATGAATAAATTGAGAGGCGAAACTCTTAAAGTTTGAATGAATAAAGTAGATGTAAGTCATTAGATTTAGATTTATCCAATTGTTATAGAAAATAAAAGTCAAATATGAAATATCTTTCTGAAGAAGAAAATAAAAGTGCGTGGCCTGTTGTTTAGTGTTGGTTTCCTTTTTCCTCCTTCACCACTACTTTACATGAATCTGATGAATGAATGCAAGCCTTACTAAATGTTATTTGAAATTTCTGAATTAATAATAAAACAGCCTTACTGGAAAAAAAAAAAAAGCAGCCTTCCATTACAACGTTTTTAACATGAGTGTTTTGCCAACGAAAAAAGATTTAAAAAAAAAAGGAAGTTGTAAGTGGTAATATCTTCTAAGAATTTGAAAGTGATTTTGTTTTTTAAAAGGAAAAGTTTCCAATGGCTTCTCACTTCCGCGACGGTGGGCTTTAATTGTTATGTTTTCCGTGGGCAGAGGGAATGTTTTGGCAGTGGCCCATTTACCCAAACATGAATGTCCCTTGCATGATGAGAATTATTAGCTGAAACCCATAAAAAAAAATCATTGACAAAGCACGGGCATGGCAGTCCATTGTCTGCTGCAATATCTGAAACATTGCCAAGATTTTGTAGCCACTCTTTTTTCTCATCCAAGCAACGTAGCTCTAGTTTTCCCCTGGACTTTGGTGGCATGACTGTGATTTTCACCTTGTTAATATATTACAATAGTTGGTGGTTAACTATGGTAATATAATATGAATACATTTTTCTTAGAATTTTGGCTCTTTTTTTGTTACTGCAATCTTGATGGAAGATAGCAGCTCATTTAGTTTACAATTCACAACAGAACGTATGGTCAGAGAAACCTCCCTTTCAGATTTTGAGCATTGCTTTTTATATGATGTAATAGTAGCTCCTATTTCTTATGACAATCTCAAGTTTCCAGGGGGAAAAAAAGTTTAAGTCCTTTATCTTACAAGTTGTGCTTATTTTTACAAGGTTTGAATCTAAAATTTATCTGTTAGGGTATGAGAGAAAGAAAAGGGGAGATAAATTTTTAATTTTAATTGAAAATTCTCTTTATTTGAGATTTTTTTAAATTAAAAGAATAAAATGAGAGATTATTAAATAATCTTTTTATCTTTTTTTTTATTTTTTTAAATATTTTAAAATTCTCTCAATTTAAAAATAAAAATCAACCCTTTTTTTATTTTTCCTTTACTTATAAACTCCTCCATCCATACAGATAACTCCCAAAGGCATATAAAAATAATCATAGTTGTTTCAATAATTAATTTTCTCCTTCAAGCTTATTAATAATGTCTAATACATCTTCTTGAATGTTTGAAAATTCTTAGCAAAATTTATATTTTTAAAGGATTATTGGCTGGAATTATATAAAACAAAGTTGTAACTGAAACAAAATTACAAATCTAACAATGATTACAAGGCACATGGGGTAGTCAGTGAGTGTATCGGAAAATGCATTATTCTTATTATGTTTGTGAAATGATGTTAGGCTACTCTAGTTTGAATCTTGTCTTTATGATTCTTCTCATGTGCAGCCCATCCAGCACTTTGTGTTACTATTAATAAATAAATTAAAAACGTTCATTTGAAATTATTTTTGTTTTTGTTTTCTTTGAATCCAAACACGAAAGAAAACCCACAGAAAATTTGTGAGATATGACCCACTGAAGAGCCAGACGGAAACGCGCAGATTCTTTGGAAGTCGCAGAGAGTGAACAATCCAACTAAGAGAACCAGTTCTATTTTTCTACTAATTCTTAGTATTTTAAATTAATTAATTAATTAATTAAAGTATTTGACTGACAGAAAGAGAAAATAGTTGTACATCTCATGGCAGTGGGCACCGTCGCGGCAGGACATCGTTTGTCGTTTTCTCTTTTTTAATTTTTAATTTTTCTGTCGTCGTTTTCAATGTTTTCGATTGAATTGAAGTTTCCATTGTGCTCCGTTTTACCCTTGAAGCAGAGCACAAAACGACAAGAAAAATAATGCATAAAGATTCAAGAGGGAGTTGGAATGCGACAATAACACGGTTTACGACGTGACCATGCGCATCATCAGAACAGGGATACATGACCAGTAACTATTATTTTGCTGCAAAACAAGGAAGAGCGGTAAAAAAAGGCACCACAAATTTAAGCTACAGATGAAAGTCTCCTGTTTGGCCACCTTGAAGGCCTTAAATTTGGGCCTTCACATTGGTCTCTCTAGGAGTGAATCCGGGCCCACGACATCTGACATATTAGCATTAACAAATTGAAGGATAAAAATTTACGACTGGACAATAAACTAGAGCACAATATTTCTAATGTATATTTAAATTAATTTATTTTATAGTCAAAATAATTTATAATTAAAATTTTTTTAAAAAAAATATTGAAAAAAATAATAATTTTTTTCTTGAAAAAAGATGTTGCCAAACATGCTACTGCTACTCAATTTCATTAACAAGCATAATGCACACATACATAAAGAAACAATTAAGATCTAGCTATCAAAATTATACAAAGAATATAGAGGTAAAGTAGAGAAAAATTTGGGAACCAAAGCCTGACTTTGGCTCATTTCCTAGCGAAGGGAGTTCATCATCATCATCAACATCTCACTGATAGCTACATGTCCCTTTACATCATTCGCAAGAGATCCTGAACAATTTCAGACATTGCTGGCCGGAATTCGGGTTCACGCTGGAAGAAAAGTAGTAATAAAAGAATAAATGATAGGCCTCAAGAAAGTGTTGTCATTTGTATATACAGCTTAAATAACTAGGTTCAAATTCTTATTGCTTCTTAAAAAAATTGCACGTGGTGACATCAACCCCGATGCCTACTATCCTTGCCACGAAGTTACTTGGTAGCTGAATTGGCTCATTTGGCTGTGTTTTGCAGTCACAGCAATATCCCATACAAATACAACATTCCTTGAAAAGTCTTCGTAATAGTGACACTTCATGTTATAGTTGCATATTACCAATTATACGAGACAAAAGAATTAGGAGAATATAAAAATCTGGTAATAATGCAATGCATGCCTCAATGTATATTCATTAAAGATTTACATTTGTGCAATGAACCATGAGACAACATGCAACCCCAACATCATTTTTCCTAAAAGCATTATTACTTTTTCCTCTTTTTGGGTTTGGCATAGGAGATTAAGGCAGAAAATTACCTGAACACATGAAGAAACAATATCTGCAAAACGAGACAAGGACTTCATAGGATAGGCTCCATTTAAGCAGGGGTCAACCATTTTTGACAATGCATCAATGTCATGGAGTTGAGGGACTGCCCATCTGACCAAAAATTGCTCTCCACGAGGCAGTGACCTAAAACATACATGGTGCCTTAGCAAAATTCAATATTTTAAAGATAGCTTCTGTTCAGCTGGTGTTATTACTTATTACTGTAAAAGATACTGAACAGAAGCATCCACCTGTCATAGGATTTTCGTCCAGTGAGGAGTTCTAGCATTACGACTCCAAAACTGAAGACATCACTTTGCTGTGTATAGCTTCCAGACTCAAATTCTGGAGCACTGTAACCATAGGCTGTGAGAAGGCGTCCTGACAACTGAGATAGATGCACAAATGTTAGCCAAAATGTAACAAAAATAGAATAAAAGCTAAACTTGTATCTCAGCTCTGTATTTGCTACCATCTTACAAGCAGACACCCCCCCCCCCCCAAACACACACACACACACACACACAAATATGTGTAATCCAATTTTCAGAAACTGAGTACTGGGAGAATTGGAATCTAAGTCATTAAGTTTTACATCCTTCAAACAGCTTACTGAAACAGACCAATCATCCACTTGTGTTCTTGGTATCACCAAAGAATTTTTATAAATCAAATTTTCCTTCATGATTGTGCTGCACACTGGGATGACTTAACTTCTTTTCACATAGTCCGACCAAAAAAATCTGATCACATATATTTTACTTCCATATGCATATCATGTTTTTTTTAAGCCATTTATTCCATCATGTTTTAGAGCATTCAAAGAATGCCCAAAATATAGTTGATAGAAACCCCTTTTAGATATCAGAAATTGGGATGGGAACCCAGAATTTACAGGTTCTAAAACTAGAAACAAGGAGGAAAATGCACAAAGAAAAGATAACCCAAGCTTTCGAGAGGCTTGGTCTCTCCCACCCCAAATCCTAACTTAATTTCTGCCTATCCCCTCTCTCTTCTCTCCTCTCCTCTTATTCCATTCCCACTACCCCATTCTGCCCTTTGCCCCACTTGCCACGTAAGCAGGTTGTTAAAATGCCATTCCACACATGCACACACCTTTCCCACATGTCCATTGCTATTCCCTTTCCCCCACAATACACCTTAGTTATGGGACAGTGTCTATCAATAGTTAAGAAGCCCAAAAGAACCAAACATTTTTCTTATGAGCCATAACTAGATATCAGTTGTAACTGAAGAAATTAAAACTAAAGAGATACCTGACCAGCAGAGCCAGAAGATAGTAAGGGACCTAATCCACAATCAGAGACACACACTTCCATCTTGTCATTCAGGAGAACATTAGCAGACCTAAAATTTCGGTGCACAATAGGAGGCCGAAAGTTCTCATGCAGATACCTTATATCCATGAAAAAAAAAGGAAGTTAGTAAAAGTAAAGGCTGTCAAAAAAACAACCAATGTCTTAGCCTGGGGATGACAGTCTGAAACATAACCACTTTACATGTATCGAGACCTAATTTCACATTATATTCTTATAGAACACCTTGCAGAATTGTACAAATTGCATGTGTGTAAATTAAGGAATACCGTTGGATAATAACAACTGACTGACGGAAGCTATGTTTTTAACATCCAAAATAAGACAAGCATTACTAACGGACCAATATTGAATTTATCTAGCTAAACAAAAGGGTATTAGATTTTGTGAGTAGATTGCTAGACTCACTCTAAAGCTCTAGCAGCTCCAAGTGCCACCTGAATGCGTGCATTCCATGAAAGTTTAATGTGTTGTTCATCATCTGCGTGCAGTGCATCATGTAGGGTCCCATTACTGCAATACTCGTATACAAGTAGTCGTTGGTTATACTCAGCACAATAGCCCATAAGCTTTACAATATTAGCATGTTGAATTTTGGAGATGCTGGATACTAATTGAAGAAACTGTTCATGATTTTTCCCCATGGAAGCAGTAGCATCAAGTTTCCTCACTGCCAATAGCTACAAAGAAGATCATTTTAAAGATATAAGCATGTAAAGCATCAATTAAGCAAGTGAAACCAGGAGAATGAAATAGTAACAGCCTAACAAGTCCTGTCAAGCAAGCAAGAAAAGAAAAAGGTTGTGCAGAAAGCTGAGAAAATCATAAAGCAGTAAATTGCTTATAATGTATGAATCAAGGCAAAGTCTATGATGCCCCCACACAAGTTGGGTGCATCAATGCAACACTCAATATTAACCTTTGGATTAGAATTATTAAAAATGGATCGTCTGGAGTGCATAACTAAAAATCCCCAGCAGCACAAAAGGGTGAAGCATAAGTATTCCTATTGCAAGAAGCATTAAGATTAAATACAAACAAGAAATATGTTGAGTTGTTGACAGAGAAAGCATAGCCTAGTTTGAGAGGAAACGAACACAAAAGAATGCCCACATAGTAGATAAGATGACATTAATATAAAAGAGTCCATTATTTTAAAAAAATAAAACAAAATAGAAGAATATTACCTTTTCATCAGGGAGCTCAGCCCTATAAACAGGCCCAAGTGTGCCTTCCCCAATATAATTTTCTTGGGAAAAACTTTTTGTATACTGCTGAAGTGATGCAACAGTATAAACTTTGATTGAACTTGTCATAACTTGTCTTTCAGTTACTTTGGTAGGCATAGCCGGATTGATGATGACCTTCTCACCAGGAATGATTGGGAGAGGATTTGGTGGTGGCTGCAAGGGTGAAAGTTTGGAACCCCGGCCTGAGTTGATTGATTCACAACCATTATTGCATTCTGAAGTTGCAGATATACTTTTCACATATATTTCTTGTTCGTCCTGAACCTTTGGAATCAAATTCGTTCTTCTATTTGGTACTTCATATATAAGTGATGGTTTCTCAACTGCTTCATTTGGAATTGCAAATAGAGTTCGAGAAGCTACTTTACAACAGGTAAAAACGAAAGAAAAAGAGCTCTGTCTAAGATGAATCAGATTTACCTTTCTCCTCTTGATTAGTTACTTCAAAAGAAGAGTCGCTGCATGTAGGTTTATGCAAAGGTCTTGTGTACACACCCACATTGTGTTTCTTAGCATCTATCTTCTCTGGCCTTCTCTTAAAGCACCACAACATAAAAAGGAAAACTCCTAATGCAATAAATATTAAAAAACCGGCACCAGCAATCCAAACGACACTCTTAACTTTAAAAGACTTCCTAGCACTTGCAGGCATTGGTGCTATCAGGGAAGAAGGACTATGTGCCACTTTCCAAGGTGATTCTTTGGGGGATGGAGCCATAGCTAGAGGTGAAGGGGATGCAGCTGGAGGTGATGGAATAATAGTAGTATTAAATGGATTCCCATCTTTTCTGCAAGGGAAATGCTACTATAACTAACTTGAATAAAAGATCTGGAAGTAAGGCTATGAATTCATTAATCCTAAAGCTTAAGCCAACAAAAATATGCTTAGAACATCTGGAGTAAAAGCATCCTAGTACAGTATTTTAGATTTTATTGCTATTTCTCATATTGAAATAAAAATACAGTAGGAAATTTTCTCATGTGACTTCTCCTTGAAGGTCAAAATTAATAACATTTGAACCAAGATTTTGAAAAACAGGGAGTTTGGCTAAAAAATAATTTTAGAACAGAAAAAAGAAAAATTCAATGTTCAAACCATGGCTCACCTGAAATTAGGGATAGTCAACAATTTTGGAGGAATTGGCCCAGAGAATAAATTGTCCTCTATATTCCTACATAGTAATAAATTCACAGTTTAACTAAAAAATATACTTCCTACTTCCTATGCATTGTTGCAGAATATAGATAATATTTATTTATATCTCTGTCAAAAGCATATGGGCTGCAAGAATTGTACAGATCCTGAAGAAGGAGGTCCTGCAAAACATAAAGGGTCCCAGAAAGTTGATTGTTCTGCAAGTGTCTGCAAAATAAATATATAAATAATAATAAAGAGCACATCCTTATTGAACAAGTAGGCAAATAGAATCTATTAGTTGCAAAAATTTTACTCACAGTGTGGTAAGAGATGACAAACTCCCCACTGAGGAAGGCAGCTGACCAGTCAAGTTGTTACCTGACAAATCCCTGCAGCATAGCACTTGATTTCCATAAAACAGTGGATAAAATAAAGACAGAAATACAATGTGATTTAACACCATTTTCTTATAGCAGTATGCTGTTGAAATACAAATGGGATTTGTCCAGTTGGAAGGTTATTGCTAAATGACCAAAGGGCAACAAATTCTCTTTCAAAATGAAGAAATAGATTATGGAAAAATATAACAAATCAATATGGCATAATGAGAAGCAGATATATTTTAAACTCACAAGTCTGACAATTGAGTTAATAAGGATAAGGCATCTGGAATGCTTCCAGTTAACTGATTAGCTGACAGAGACCTAAATGTTAAAAAAAAGAAACAAAAAATGGTTTAAGGATGCTTGTACTTATGTTATGGATACAACAACAAACGATTTGCTGAATACAAGGCAAATAATGAATTTAGAGAAGATAAGGAAAACATACAAGTTCCTCAGAGTAGGGGGCAGAGTGGATGGAATGGGCCCTCCAATGCGGTTGTTGCTAAGATCCCTGCTCACAGAAAGCTTCATGATGTTTCCAGTGCAAATAATTACACAATTACAGAACAAAAACAA
Organism: Castanospermum australe; assembly: GCA_019955255.1. Taxonomy (NCBI): domain Eukaryota; kingdom Viridiplantae; phylum Streptophyta; class Magnoliopsida; order Fabales; family Fabaceae; genus Castanospermum; species Castanospermum australe. The sequence continues at coordinate 960,150 of NSJW01000017.1, forward strand.
GTAAGCAATTAAAACAAATGTATCCACTTTCAATATGTATACCCATTATTAGAAGTATATGAAACCATACAAAACAGTCATTTCTTCTACTGGTCAAGAGCTAAAATTTTCCGAATAACCACAATCAAACTGACTCCTCTATTTTTTTTGGGTTACATAGGAGGTGCTGGGTAGGAGAGGGCGATAGGTAGCCTCATAGAGAATTGAACCTTCGATATTATCACACCCCAACCTTAGAAACTGAGGCTGGTGCCAGTTGAGCTATAAGTTCGTTGGCAAACTGACTCCTCTAATTATCAGTGACTTTGGGCAAATAGGAGCCTAGTGTACATATTTTTAATATTTCAATAATTACTAAGGAAGAAAATGCAATATGGCAGATTTACTCATTCTAAATCACTTTGGACATAGATACTGCTGAATTTAGTGATTATGAAAGACAAGAAATGTTTAAATATGTAATCAGTAAACACATGGCAAAAACATGTACCATTATCTTGAAAAACGACACTTACATTTCTATGATGGATGGAAAATCCAAATTACTGCCCAGCTGTCCACTCAAATTCATGCCTCCAAGTCGTCTGCCAACCCAAATATAAATTTTACTGAGCCTTATTCTAACTGTTTACATTCAGCTGATCAGCTCTATCAATCAAACAACTCAGGAAACACCAACTAAAACATTATCCTTTGAAGCCAATTGTCTATAATATGAAAACATTACCACAATGTTAACCAACAATAGTTGAAGAAAGGGAGAATGGGCATACAAGGCCGTTATGTTGGAGAAGACACAACCCACGCCTTGCCACAGTTCCAAACATGGATCTCCTCCTATGGGTTTCCACCCTTGAAGAGGTGGTGAGCCCAGAGCAACATACAAACTATTGATGGCTGAAACTGTGATCATAACATATATTAAGAGAAATAAGTTTAGAAAACGTCTGCACCTACAAACAGAACATGCATGCTATTTAACCAGGTGAGATTCCCCATTGGATTTATGGTCATTGGTTTGTAAAAGTTCAAAAGTAGCCCTGTAAATCTTTCACTTCAAAGGAAAATTGTTAAACATCAACATTTGAAGAAGCATGGCTAAACAGAAAAAGTATTGGAGAATTTACTTTATCGCCGCAAAGATTCAAGCATAAAAAAAGTAGAAAAACGGTCAAAAGCTTAGCGAAAAGAAAAAAAAAAACTTATCATGTTTCTTTTCCTTTTACGACACCTTCCCTGAGAACGAAACAGAGCATCATAAATTAGAAATCAAACTAGGAAATGAGAAGCCTCTACAATACCATCAAGCAGGTCAGTGTCCCCAACACAGAAGGTTCCCGTGAAAAGCACCATCGAAGTGACAAAGATTCGCACATGCAACTCCAAATTCATACAACCCATTTCCTCCAAAGGGTCGGTTTTTAACACCCACCTGCTCTTTGTGCTCTTTCTTTATCAGGATACCACGAACAAGCCTCAACAGCGATATTGAAGTAAATGAAACTCAAAATTTAAAATTGAATCAACTGAACAAGACAAAAGGTAGAAACTTTCTCAAGAATCTGCACAATTCTGAGAAACGAAACAAACACTTTGCAGAATAGAGCCAAATAAATGGGAAATGAGCTACGGAAATGGCAGAGAAAAACTGGGCAAAGGCTTTCGTATGGAGAGTGAAAATGGGAGAGAAGGTAGGAAGATGGTTCCAATAGCTGAGAAACAAAAATGGGAAATGCAACGCCGAAGGATGATTATAGAGCTTACAGTTACAGTTACAGCAGCATCATCAAAAACCCAAACCAAAGCACAGAGAGAGAGACAGAGAGAGACAGAGAGAGTGTGTCTGAGTCTCAGGAGAAGCAGTGTGTCTGCTGTCTGTCCTGCTTTGCTTTCTCTCTTACCAAAAGCAAAGGCCAACGGAGCTTTTTAGTTTTATTTTATTTCAACAAAACGGAAAATTATTCAAATTTTTGTTTCAAGATTGTGGATTGTGGGCTCCACCATCCGCCACGTCAGAAGAAAGAATAGAATCAGACAGGGTGACGGTATTTTTGCAGCACATTTAAAGTTGTATTTATGACAGACATGCTTGTAGATTATTCATGGGTATATATACGCATTTTATTATTTTTTACAATAAAGGTGAATATTTTATTTGTAATTTTACGTTGTTACGTTGTATATATACCATAAAATAATTGTTAGAAAATTAGGAATTATAGAAGTCAAGCAATTTTTTTATGTAGTTAGCATTTATTAATCAGGAAAAAGAAAATTTGAATATTAGTTTCTTGTTATTAATAAAAAGTCAAATTATGACTCAAGTTATTGTTTAAGTAATAATTAAATAAAAAATTTATATATGATAGTAATGTATATTAAATCTATTATAGAAACACGTTAAGATACAAGTATCTACCAAACAAAAAATTAAAAGATCGAAAAGTAGTTAATAATAATAATAGAATTTACTTTTTCTTTTCGTTTCTAAGTCATTGTTGTTTATTATATAATAATTAGTGTTATTACTACATGCATACAAGAGCAACCAATACTGTAATAGTCTAGTATGTAATGTTTAAAAAAGACTAATTATAACAAAAAAATAATTACATATACATAAATCTCATATACTCATTTATCAATTATTAGATAACACTTTGGTTTTCACTTTAACGTATTTAGAATAGTATGTGCATATTTCTCACATTATATAAATAATTATTTTTTATTTTAAATTACGAAATATATTTATACTTAGTTCATACTTCGAGTCTTAAGCTAAGAAATACAAATATTACATAGAATATAGATACGATACGACACAAATACAAGAATACTGTAAATTTTAAAAATTATAGAATATGACACTACTATAATATGAAGTATAAAATTAATATAAAAATATAAATATTAAAGATGTCTGTAAGATAGAAATGCAAATTCTAACATAAACATTTATATTTAAAATATAAACATTATGACATAGTAATTTTTAATACAAATCTTATAGATAAAATATAAAAAAAAGTCAACATTAGTCATTGTAAACATATTGCCCAAATCTTATGATATCACATTTATATTTAAACAAAATAAAAAAATAAAATAAAAAAATGATTACATGATACACACTAGAAGTATCTTAAATTATCTGAGAAGAATCCAACACTGTTACGACAACTATTTTGAAATATTTGCTTTGTCTTAAGTTGCCCTCAAAAATGCAGTATTATATACTGATACGTTCTTTATTCGAGTTAAGAACAAAACTCCTTATATTCCTTTTCGAGTGAGAAAAATACTCCTCAAATCTTATTTACTTTTAACAATGAAATTACAATGCTAATATTCTATTATTATACAACCATTCTTACTAGCTAATTCTAACTAGTACATAACAACTTGTAACTAATGTAACTAACTAGAGAAACTCTTATCCTTACTTGTATCATATGCTTTTTCATTTTCTTATTGTTATCCTTTGCTTTTTATAAAGGTTTCCATGGCGGTTGGTTGTGACACAGAATAAGCAAATTCTAGTACGAATCAGACTAGAACCTAGATGGTTGGTGCAAGGATGATTAGCCAAATAGGGATATAAATAATTACTCAACACATTTAATCAATCCATCAAACCCCCCATTGTCTTTAAGCGATGCAAGGTACAATTTACGCTTGCGTGCAGATTACATTTTGCACTTACAGCTTCCCAAATTGCCCGATACAGTCCCCCAGTGCCATAAACGAAATCATGTAGTTAGCTATGTAGAAAGCACCAAAAAATTCTGATAATGTAACTGCTCGATTTTGAGTTTCCAACAAATGATTTTAGCTAGTACTTGGATGAAATGAAAGGATCCTATTAATTTTGATTCCTTGGGACGTTATATGAAACAAACCAGAATATTTTTCTTGCATCATAATTTTAAGTAATCTGCAAGTTTCATCTGCAATAACTCAATAATATGTCTTGTAAACATTAGAAAGAGCAATTTTTGTGGAACCTTTCATTTGGACGGAACCAACACAGCCTTTCGATGCACAATTAATCCATCAAAATGACAAAATATTTTTTATGTGAATTCCAATCAATGGCCACCGACCAGTTTGTTGTGATTAAACTGATTATAGTAGGCCATCAGATCTTACACTAACTTGCTTGGACTAAACTGAAATGACTAATTATTGTCCAAAAAAGAAAAAACTAATTGTATGGAAACAACAAAGCTCTTGATGATTAATGTTAGATTACATAATGCATTCATTCTTCACCTCATCAGTCCTTGAATAGCTTAAAATTCTGCTTTGATTTTGGAAGCAAACAGAGACAGCATATCTAAATTTGTGAGAAGTCAATGCTTTTGACGATTGAGCGTGATGCATGCATTGCTCGTTTTCCTGCATGTTTTGTCTTTATAAGGAAAAATTCCAATTCATCAAAGGGGGGAAAAGAGGAAGGAATTGCAAATATGCAATTTAGTTGCAAGTTGGATTGGCCTACCAACTTCCATAGCAACTTCCAATTCATCAAAGGAAAAAAAATAAAGGCTGTGTAGCTGATTGTCAAATTTGCATATTTTTTCATTAGAAGTTATCTTCATTAGAAGTGTTGAGCATAATAAACCTCCAGATCAGGTACTGATATGAAGATCCTAATTTCTGAAGCCAAGTTTGCCAAGTGAAATATTGCATATGATTTGTCTTTGCTTGTTGTATTTATCTACTCAGATTCCATCAATTCAATGTCCTAAGGACAAATTTTACTGTTCAGTAGCAATCGCCTCTCAGGCCCCCCTACACTAGTCTTTGTCTTTACTCTTGACTAGTTCCTGTCTAAACTTTGGTCTCTGGTGTTTTCTTGTGGTTGTACAATTGTACTACTGCTAGCCATTGTTCTTAAAAGGAGATGAAACATAATTTCTTATGTGATCAACAGATTAACATGATGAATTTTTTGTTTGATAGTTTAGTGATTCAAACAGAGCCACCTTGTCAATTGTCACTCGTCACCTCTTTCACTCTGCTCAGTGTTTGCCATACGTCTATGTTTCCCGTCAGTCTGACAGTCTCCAACATTATTTTTGCACATTTGATTTCCAAACTCCTTGACCATCAACCTTCAATAGAATTCTGATGACCATCTCTGGTCGCCAGAATTTTCCCCAAAGGTTCAAAGTTGGCAAAGCTTGAACCATTTGCTCAAGTCTCCAGTTGCTTTGCACTGCTTTGAGCCAGCTGCTCCTTGAAACTGTTTGAGAAATTATGTGGAGCTGCACATGACATAAGATCTATACCCTAGTCACTGAACCAGGAGAGAATCCATCACAACCTACACCTCAAAGACTCAAAGTATACATTCTACAGGATTCTATCAAAAACAAAATCATATGCCTAATAAGTAATAATTCAAACTAATTTCCATGCCAAACATACATCATTAGTGAAAACACACCTAACTATTGCCCATGCCGCCATATTCCTCTGCAAGCAATTTGCTGACTGCTGCATGTGAAGCTCATCCTATGCAGCCACACAGGGAAATATCCCAGGAGTGTCCATGTACATTAGCTGCAATAGATTGACATTCCTTTCAAAACATGAGCAACGTGGTCTACTGCAAGATGTAAAATATAAAATCTGTCATGCAATTTCTTACTAGAAGAAAAATAAAATGTACCCATTTAGACAACCTTCCTTCCTTTTCTTGTACTAATGAATGTCATCAACCAACAAATTCAAAACCAATTTTTCCCAGTTCATTTCATCGATTCTTTCTACATCAGCCCACAAAGTGCAAATAATGCAAAATTTCACCTTGAAAATGGGCATTGTGGCATCATATTGCAAAACAGATTGCTGTGTCTTACTAGGTGAGATCTAAATATCACCATGACCATAAACCCCACAAACATCTAAACTGTGATCAATAGAAGCACCGTTGCTTATGTCAAATCCACCATTCTTCTGTCCAAGTACCCTTTCCACATCCCCTAAAGTCACAATAGACTTATTCTACATAACAACAAAAAAATATTAGGTGAACTAAATTTAATTTTGACAGAAAAAATAAGGTGAAGCATTTCAAAATCATCAATACTGAATATTTAAGTTACAGAAAAAGCCCAGGTATGTAAGAGAAAGTGGAGCATTACAAACAAAACACAATCACACATGCACATGGCTCAACATGAACCCTTATGGAAACGTTTCTACTACTTAACTTGCATATTACTGTTGCTTCCCTAGTGGACAAAATCAAGACTTAAACATATGTCAGTCCAATAATAACCAAAGACAGTTCATTAAGTCTAAAGACCATGGATTCACCACAAGATGCCAAATTTCACTTTAAGAAAATTGCACACTCATAAGCAAAAGTCTATCACCACAACACTCAAAGCATGTGAATTGGAAGACCGAAAGCTAAGCAGAACCCCATCATATCAATGACTACCAGACCAGGCACACAAAAGCCAGAGACTCATACACAACAACCGAAATGTCATCTCATGATAAATATCGATTAAGTCTGTGAATCCAGTATTTCAATCATTATTATATAAAGCCCCACCACAATTATGAAGCAACTGAATAGGGATACATTACCACAACCAGAACTGTCGGGATAATTTGTAAAAGTAACATGTGACGGATGAAGTCCCGTATAGGAGAGAATAACATTATCTCAATTCCTTATAAATAAAAAGAGGGCTCGCATGTTAAAATTAAATTGGAGGAAAAGATAAAAGTGTATTTGCTAATTAAATTGAAAAATATATATATTTAATATTTACATTTCAAAAGAGGAATTCTTATCTTTTCTCTATACACTGCGCTTTGTATTTTTTACACCATACACAGATTTTATTGCTTGTCGATCTAAATGGGCATCTAGCTTAATGTAAATTGCTCAATTTAGGTGTGTCTATAATATTTTTTTTATTATTCAATTATTTGTTATCATATTAATAAAAGAGTTTAATCTAATATCTCATATAATTGTTATTATAGTCAAAATAATATAATAACGTTGATTAAATGATAACGTAAAATACTCAAAAGCACTGCTGATCCAAGTTTTAGAAATATGTAAAAAGACTATACTCTTGATTTGGTAACTCGTAATCTAGAGGTTTAATTGAGGTAAACTTGATACTCTTTGCAATATTATGGCATGCAGTGCACAATAGTATCAATTTTAAGTGAAAATGTCCCTTACATTACATCATGGTTCGAATATCAAAACCATGTAAAATAATTTATGTTTTGTCCTGCATTATGGTTTTCGAGTGAAGAATACAAACCATAAGCTTTCCAAGAATAATTTGTCCTTAGAAATCTTATAATTTATATTCTTAAATAGAAATAAGAAACAAGACTTCTTCTCAACCTTTCAATAATTCACTCTATTTTTTTTCTCCCTTCAATACGCAGTTTTTTTTTTTAAATGGAGCCTAAATAGAGTGTCTACAGTCTACACCCGTACTACCTAAAATTTCTGGCCTTGAGACTTTTACAATATAATGATTGCTTTATGCAAAAATAGTGTTAGTCCATCTTCATTTTGTTTTGATCTGTCCATTTTGTCCAGCATTATTCTATTAAGCATCAATATGGATTTGTGTATGTTATCCTGGCGCTGGGCCATGCTACTCATTTTTGTTAGTATGGATGAAATTGCCCCCCACCCCACACATACACATATATATTCTATATTCTTAAAGTATAGAAAAATTAAATAACTCTCTACCACATGGGTAGTAGCAGTCTTAACAGTTATATACTAGGAATCAATAATGGTTACATCTAAAAGGAATCTTTAATTCAATACTAAATACATACATACATCATGTTACCTCTAAGCATAAGTAAATAAAAATATTAAAAGAAATGGATATATATTATGTGACCAATTTTTTCCCCATGTTCATATTTATGTTTCCCCTTTCCATCTTCTTTAGCTAAACTGCAATAATTTCTCCTTGTCTGTACAATGGGGTTCATATTTCGTAAGCTGGTGTAGATTTGGCCACGTAGTCATTCGCGTTTTCTACTGTCATGCATAAATGTTGGGTGTACCAACAAGTGAGGCTCATTTTTTTGGGGGGTCAAAGCGAGACCTATTGTTATGCACATGATCCTGATTCCCTTCATTTTTACTGTTCATTCTTCATTGCTTGACAATCCAATCAAGCTTTCTAGACTAGATTCATGCCAATCTCTTATTTGGCTTCTTTCACTCATCGTTTCAAACTTCTGGCATTTCATTTGCCATCTTCACGGGCTAACAAAAAATCAGTAATTTTCCAACAGTGGATTTGTTTCTTCATGCAGCTTTTAATCCCAAGTCATGGTCCAAGTCATTATGATGAGGCATCCTTGTTGCAATTGCCATATATCTTAATATCTCGCTATAATTTATATGTTATAGAAGGCTTTGCAATTGCACATGAAACTGATCAAAGTGCCCATGCGGCTGTGGGATCCACAGTGTTTAAACAGGGACAAGCACCATCTGGCTAATTTCTATGCATCTTCCATTTGCAGCATCCCATCCTCCTGATTACTCCAATGGCATATTTGTCCACCCTCGCCGCATTGCACCCCTATTGACCCTTCAGAATGTTTCATTGGCAATGGTAGGTTAAAAGTCTCTACAAGCTCATGCATCCAGACAAGTGTTTGTTGTTTGTCCTGAGAATACAATGCACTGAATCAGTCGCTGATGAAGATTTGTGATTGGAGGTGTTCCTCATGATAATTTGGTAGCCCATACAATTTGACTTGATTGGGTATGGTCATGAAATCTTGGACCCCATCAATCTCTGTGTTAGATCCTACCCTGCCCCACTGAATCAATAATCTACTGTGGCTCTCCCGTTCTCATTGGACATCTCATATGTTATTTGCTAACTCCCATGTGATGGTTGAGACTTTGTTAGATCATCTCTCAGCTTAGCATAGCATCCGCCGCAGTTGTGATAAAAACTTGCACAGAGAAATGATGGGGCACAGATCAGGAGCCCCACTTGTTCAACTGCATAAATTATATATATATATATATATATATATATATATATATATAATATATATATATATATATATATATATATTTGTGTACACATTCATGAGAGCAAAATGAATATCATTCACGAACCCTTTCTTTGTACTAGTAAAATAAATAGAAGGATGGTTGGTCAAAAATAAGTGGGTAATGAGTTCTCAACAATTTTTTTTTTTTGTCTCCGCATTTAAGAAAAAATATAAGAGAAAATATAAACTTATTAATTTTAAAAATTTTGTTAATGTGTGTTCTCAAGACATATGTTAAATAATAAAAATAATATTTATTATTTTTCATTAAATCATCTTAATCAATTAAAAATTATATATATTAAAATTTTAAAATATAAAATATTTTTTATTTTTTATTTAATAATTTTTATTTTTAATTCCTTAATTTGTAATCTTAAATCACGCATTAACAAAATCCTAATTTTAAGTATCATCTCACTCTAAAATCAAATTTGTATATGTTATTATTTGAATTGAGGACAAAACTATTATAATTTACAATGTGAAACTTTCTTTCTTTTTCCTTTTTACATAAACAAACAATGGATCTTTATTTTTTTTTTCACACTCATTTCTCTTCGTCTAAACAAAATAAAGAGAATGTAATCTTTTTTTTATTTTCTTTCTCTTTTATTTTTTTTTATCTTTTTAATCTTTCCATCTCCTTTCCTTGTACGAAATGAAAATGACAGTTTCATGTTGATTACATAAAAAAAAATTTGCATTCTTTTTGGCTGAATCTAAGTTCATGTTCATTTTAACTTTTCCTCTTTGTTTTCCTCTCTTTTTTTTTTTTATGGGTATATTAAAACAAAAATGTTTACTTGTCAACCCAATTGCTTGCGAGATCTTACAATAAATGCATTCCCTTGACCCCTGCAACTGCAATTCATTCTCTTTCTAACAACCCTTTGCTTCCTTTGCCTCTTCTCCTGTGTGCTCTGCTTGTTCAAGTAGTTATGAGACTGTAACCTCTGTAATGGAAAGCTACCTTTTCTTGGATATCCCAGCCACATATTGACATTAACAACCTTTGAGCTTGTCCCCAACAATGTTTATTTTCTGATGGAAACCTAAGACTTCGTTCACTGGCTTTTGTGTGAAGAATTCTAACTCAGGAAACAAAATGGGTTGCTGTGTGAGTTGTAACAGAGCTTCATCCTCAGCTTCACCACCAAGAAAGAATCAGGATTCTGCAGTGGATGCTCAGCCACCAAGATCTACCATTTCCCGAGTGAAGGCCTCAGAAAGCAGAGCACCCCCTCCGGTTGAGGAAGAGACTGTGAAGGAAGTGCTCTCCGAAACCCCCAAATGGAAGCCAACCATTGCCAAATTCGAACCAGAAAAGTCACCCCAAAAGTCAGTCTTTGACAAGTTTGAAGGAGAGAGCAAGGTTGATAAGACATTGGCCATTAACAAAGCCGATGAGATCTCTGAAGTTTCAGAGGTTTGTAGCCTGAGCGAGAGCATGTCCACGACCACAATTACCGACAAGAGAGAGGAGGACGAAGAAACACGCCAAAGGGTAAATAGATCTCCGGCCAAAATGCAGAAAAACCGTTCCTTTTCCGGTGATTTTGGCGGCACAAGAGAAAGGTCGGTGGGCAAGTCTCCGGTGCGGAGGTCAGAGCAATCCCCCTGTCGAAGGAATGTTGGGTCCGTGAGGTTTGTTCAGAGCAGAGACCAAATGGGTCAGACAATGGTCAATGGGGGAACTAGGAACCAGCCCCACCGGCGAGATGCCGGTGAGAACTCCGGCCGGCGATCTAGGTCACCAGCCACACGTGCGGACAACGGAGCTACAAGATCCATCGTGGGTCGGAGCCTTTCCGCAAGAAGAACAAATGGGTCCCCTTCTCGGGTCAGAATCGCCCCGCCTGAGAGTGGCAGCCGGAAAACGGAGAATCCAGCCATAGAGGGCAAATGGCCGTCGGCTAATGAGTCGCTGGAAAACCCACTTGTGTCATTGGAATGCTTCATCTTTCTCTAGGATTCTGCCAAGTCCGGCGAGGCAATGGTGGTGGTGGTGGCGGGTGCCACCACTCGGCCACCGTAGAGTTGTTAAGCTTAACAACCAAGTCATTGTTAGTCCTAGTAACTCATAATATCTGTACTTTCTTTAATCTTTGGAGTTAATGCACTTTGGGTGTAAATAGTTGAAGTCAAAGGTCAATTGTAGGACTCAATTATAGAGGAAGAGGGGGGAGAGAGAGATTGGCCGGTTTGTCCCAACATGGGCTTTTGGATACTAGAATACGTCAACGCTAGTGGTAAAAATTGACCTCTTTTTACTTTACTTTACTTGCATCACTGCTCTGTTTTTACTTCTGCAAATAGATTTCTTCTGTTCTCTGTTTGGCATGTTAGGAAAGATTGCGTTTCTGCCATATACGATTCAGTCTGTACCAAAATATCACCTTCCGTTTTGGTGACAATGAAAGATTCAACCTCACGGTAAAGTACAGAGAGGAGTATGAAGAAAAATTACAAAATTTAGTGAATTTTTTTTTATAGAAATAAATTTTTTAATCAGTAGACAGGTAAAATTGGTTCCAACTGCAGATTTATTATTTGGATAAAGATAGTTATATAATGGTGGCAATGTAAATATTAGGTTGTTCTTAGCACCATAGTCCCTATAATAGAATTTTTTTTAACTCTGTCTAAATGCAAGTAATGGTTTTATTTTGGTGGGTTTTTTCACAAACTAAAGTTCGTGTCATGCACATGGTGCTGCTTCTCGAGGTGGTATATTTTGGGATAAGATGAACACTGAACACTTGTCCTTTAGATACACTGCTAGCAAAAGAATACTAGGAAGGAAGGCCTTTAACAACTGAGGTTTATTGTAAATAACAAAGCCTTGAATCCAGAACCCTAGTCCACTCATTCATTTTCTTTTTCTCCACATGAATTTTAGGAATACAGCAAGCAGCATTGTACTCTAGCGTTCGGTTCTTTTTACATAAATTTTTTTATGACGATTACAAACACCAGCTACAGCTAGACACAATTATCGAGATCTTGGATTTAACTTTCGTGGACGACTTTCACATTTTTAATTAGAATCTCTTAAAAGGAACAAAAGTTTCTCAGAATTTGTTATTAAAAGAGTCAGTTTTAGGCTTACCGAAGCCACCTTTGTTAGAAAGATTATCTCCCCTGCATGCTCCAAGGGGAAGATTAAAAAAGGCTCTGTCAATGTATAAGAACTCTATAATCCTATTTCATACATGCGTCGTTCTCTTCTCTTTTTTTCCAAGTTGTAACACAAATCATGTACTTAATCACAAGGACATAATGCTGCATAAGTAGTTGCTATCAAATAAGTATACTAAGGAGACCTAATAGGTCAGGCAAGTAGGTTCACGTCAATGGCAACATCATTTGTAGAAGTTAGAACATAAACAATGCCATGCACCATAAAAGAGAGCATGTACAATTATATTTGGAAAATTTTAAGTACACGTTTATTTCGAAAGGAAAGAAATAGGAATAAGAGTAAAAATAAAAATAAAATGAGTATTTTAAAAATAAAAAGAATGATATTTATTAAAAAAATGCATTTGGTGCTTTCGCTTGGTGGGTTTCTAATCTGAATAATATTTTTTGGATACCAGATCAAGCATTTTGGACTGTTTCATAGGATAAGTCGTCACTTTCAAGCTCACAGAGATAAACAGTTAATGTGTCATCAATCATGTTCATGTGGAATGATATGGAGAAAGAAGGAATGTCCGAGGCTCAGAGCTCAAGGTTCAAAATTCAACCCAAAAGAAATTACCAAAAAAAAAAAAAAATCAACCCAAAAGTGAACCTAAGTATGGTTTCTATTGTGGACTACTTTAGCATTATTTTAGAGCTTTGGGGATTCGTCAATATCTGCCGCCATTAAAATTCAAAAGGGTCACGGTTTTGATTACTCATGAAATAGTAACGAAGATTGATTATTAAAATATAAGTGGAAGAAGCATAGGTTAGCTTTTGAAAGTACTTGTGACGAGGGTCTATGCATAATGTATAGCACGTATAATGAAGCATTAAATGTATATTTTAGGAAAAAAAATTACATTTTTCCCAGTGAATTAAATATAATTTAAAAAATAATGTATAAATTGATGTAGAAGTTAATATTAGAAAAATATTAAAAATTTTTGTTTATATTTTTATATAATGAAAAATATATATAAAAAATTATCAATTATTCTTTAATATATGTTCTTGGAGAAATTTCTTCTAATCCAAATTATTGAGCCTGAGAAATTGTTTGGGAAGACACAACAATGAGACCCACTGTTGAGCACTTCATAAATTATGTATGAATACCAACGGGTGAAAGATATACTAAAAAATCAAAAAAAAAATTATGTACAAATAATTTAGGTAGCTGCATCAATAATTTGCGCTCAATTAAGGTAGGATTACTGTTTGTTTTTCCTTTGCTATAAGTAGGAGTATTCCATATAAAGTAGCCACTGCGTATAAATGATGATAGGTTTATAGACAAGTACATGTTTTCTTCCTAAATAAACTAAAACGCAAAAGAGAAAAATAAAAAGAAAATTAATTGTCCAAACTACACTATCGATTCAACCAAAAATATCATATCTGTTGTTGTAAATTTAATTATTCTGCATGAAGATAATGTCGGGGTTGCAGTAGGTTACATCCCGAATACATAATGTCCTGGATGATCAGGACGTGGGTGAAAAGTGAAAACCCAGCTCTCTGGGACCAAACAAAAATCCTTTAATTAAGTAGTCATGGACTGCGAGGATAACCTTGTGATTTAAGCACCAAGCCCTCTTTCCTTTGCTGTCTCAAGTGTAATCAAAAAAAATCTTTGGATCAAACCTTTTGTTTTTCAGTAAGCTTGACGATAATTGGATTTGGTCAGCTCTAATCGTCCCGGACTCAATGTACTTTATGTGTTCAAATCGGCTCAGCTTGTCGAACTGACCCATTTGTCCCGGTCCAGTTTTTTCGGGCCTAAAAAAAAAAAGAAACGAAGTTGCATTGAATAGCTTATTTGTTCCAAGAAGTCGTCCCTCTCAGACCTATGGCTGAACGACGTGAAGCTGTGGTTATCATATTTGCTTCTTCCTCCGAGCATTCAGGTGATAATTTTTTTTTTTGCAACATTACCTTTCTAATATCTGAATACTAAAGTGATAATCAATGTGTAAATGGAATATGAGATTAAAAAAATTATAAAAAAAGTCCTTCCCACCAATATTTCTTGACTTCCAATTTCTTGAGATTGTAAGAAATTAAACTAGTATGAATTTATTAAGCTTGAGATAAAAATTTTAAAAAAAAATTACTTGAACCGACCAAGAAATGAATTTACTAGCACAATCCATGAATACTAGAAAAAAAAATTGTAGCTATATATGCCCTAAGAGTTCCATATCAATTTAGTTCAAGAACAAACAAATATATTATGGTAAAGATAATTCCTGAATTATTATTATCATGGTATAGTACGATTATTTGTGAGTTTGTCCATGCGATTTTATCATGGTATGCTTACGCATAGTCTGGTGCGTGTTTGAGTTCAACATACACTCAGGTTTGCTGGTTTGGGGCGTTCAAATAGATGCTAAATTCTCAAGACTTTTTTTTTACAGAGAAGGTTTACCTAGTTGATGAGTACAGCACTACATCATTTGAGAACCGACTTACACTATGGGAAACCCCAAAACTTTATCCTTCATGGACAAGAATTAGGGAGGCACATTTGGACAGAAATTGATCTTGTACTTCAAATATGGACCTCATTGCCAAACCCAGTTTGCCCTAAACTAAATCCTATATACATGGTATAAACTATAAAGAGAGCTTCTCTGGGTAAAAATGGAAGGAAAACCTCAAGAACAGTCTATTCTTCACAGAAAATTCATCAGTTCCTTGATGCAATATGCCGAACTTTGTCACACTCGATTCTCTCATACTTGGTTGATATTAGGCAGGGTGTTGGAAGGGGAACAAGGTAACACGTTATGCTGATGGGAAGGCCATGAAATCCGTTCGGGGCAACACGGCGCAGGGGCAGGGTGGGCTATGAATGTAGGAATCTCATCTCCAGGCATCAGAACTGAAACCCAACTGGTATATAGACTCATCTGCAGAAATTAGAAAACCAGGTGAATTGATGAAACATCACCTTGTGAGTAAAATTAGAACATAACTGGTTTAAAAACTTGGAGCAGAGGAAAATTTTGGCGCTAAATATACAACTAACAAAAAATGAAATTATCTCCTACAATAGATTAATCAAATTCTGGGATGCAGCATGACTGAGATGAAACAGTTACTTTGCACCAAGAATGGACCAGAAATCAAACTAGAAAGGGCTTGATAAACCATTGTCCATTGCACACATCACAGGACAAACTCAAGGTACTAGCATCAAATGACTTATTGATAACCACATGACATCTTTTAGGGCCAAGCCATCTAAAGTATGCAGTCATCTATCATGTCTTACACATTATTAATATAGTAAAGCAACAATTGCATGACTATTGCTAGTCTGATTTCAACGCAATAAGCAAATTCATTAAGAGAACCTAGTTAGTATGAAAAACGGTAAAATATCAGCACGGAGAAAGCAATTGATAGCCTGTCACGGATTTTCAGCTAAAGATTTAATCAGATTAGTTCATTATGAGACAGTATCACGATGGAGAGGTAAGAATGCTATATGTTAAAAAGAATGTTTACAACAACAGTGTCAGACACAACAACCACAAAGGTATGGATCTAAGACGCAACTTGCAAGCAAGCACATGGGCAAAACAAATTAATCAGTGTCATCCACAACAACTCAAAAAATTATTTTATAAAAAAGTGTAGCTAAAGCACCAATGAGCCCCTCAAAATAATTATCATTAAAAGAAACAGTGGTTAAATAGAATTGTGCTATTAAGTTGTTTGCATCTGATACTAAGCTTGTAAACCAAGACCCGGCTAGTGATATGCATTCCATCAATCATCAAAGTTTAAAATATAAGATTCAGAAGGGACACAGAATCTTCTCCTAGTGGACTTTACTTAACTATCAAATGAAATAAAATAAACAACGAAAACAACACATTCATCAAACCCAACAAAGTGAGAATGTTCCTACTGCATTTTTCTATTCCTCTTTTCTGTCATTCTGGACACGTTAGATAAGGCACCAACATCACCAAACATCTAAATCATATATTGGACTTTAACATTAATATATATACAGGACATTCAATGTTCCAATCTAGATATAAACATACAAATGAGACATGGATCCACAGAAAATAAAGCATAATAGTTGCCTTTGGATTAAAAAAGTCTATGTTTGTATATATAGAACATGTTGAGAGCTTTCACAATTCATAGTTATCATTGAAAACTTTGTTTTACCTTTTAAACACTTACGCGTTAAAGCTGGTGAGCTTGAAGTCATCACCTTATCAAGATATTGATAAAGGTAAATACAACTCATCAAAGGAGGGTTTCAGATCACTTGGTATTACAATTAGTTGTTCAAGAATCACATGCTATATTTCTGCCCTTCCATATGATTATTCTCTGATCCAATTTCCTATTGGGCATGATTTGTTACTGAAATGTCGAACTGACTTTTATATCACATAATTTTGTTAATGAGGAAAAATTTTCCAACATGGTATATTAGTGCCTGAGTGGTATCATTACCACAAACAATAAAAAGAATCCCAGTCAAAAGCCCAAGTGCGTGAAGCATTTTCTCTAAATCCCATATTCTGTATTCCATTAACACCATAGTGAATTAGTGATATCCTTAATGCGATCTAAATGCCAAATAAATAAGTTAGGAAATTCTATATTATTTGATTAGTGGCCTTTTGCATTCAAAATCTCATTGGCTAACACCAGAGAATCATTAATGATTTTGTTAAAGTTGAGAGACACAACTCCACAGACAGTGTCCCAATCAAGTTGTGCCCTCCTACTGAACACTGAGATTGGATAAGTAGGTGGGCCTGGTGTGTTCCTCCAAAGGAATGGCACAAGGTAGACAACACAATTGTTGCATGGTACCGGCTCGTCGTAGGATACTGCGTTAAACACTAAAATAAAAATAATAGCCAAGAACAGATATGTACAATAAAAACTACTATGTCATGGGGTTACTTTTTCTATTAGCAGCTAGTAGAATAGACAATCAATGCTAAGATAAGAAGACCACAAAACAAGACTAACTTAAAAGGTTGACCGTCTGTCTCAGACCACAAACATACGGTACCATTAAAGATTGGAGGTGATGGTGCAGATGAACGTCAAGGACAATGTGGGTCTCAACTTCCAACACAAATATAAGCAAGTCCTAAGCTGATGGTTAAGGACCAGTCATTCTGTAGAAAACTTCTAGGGAGGACCATCTCCTTATAATCAGAAGACAACTTCTCTCGGGTAAGAGATGTACTAGTAATTTACTGTGTGCTAGGTCCTCCTCGTGATTAACCCCCAACTTCCCCTTTGGAAAAGAAAGGGGTAAAAACTGTCAAATCTGAATTTAGCATCTGACTAACCCCGAATTTTTTTTTTCCTGGCTTTTATGGATTTTGAACTCGAGGTGTATCCTAATCCTTACCCCACCAGATTTTTTATTTCATTCCCCCCTGCATTTACACGTTCTGTCAAAACCTTAATTATGAGTGAAAAGCATAAGCATCTGAAAGTTTGGTCAATTTCAGAAGAAAGGAGAAACACCCTGCACCCTTTAAACAGGCCAATAGGGACATCTCTCATGGAAGAATATGAGAGCCAATGGAACAGGAAAATGCACAGAAAGTCTAGAAAGGAGAACAAGAAGATACATTTCTAATGAAGGTGAGCAGGGACGGGGATGGTGAGGCAGAGGACAGAAACTTTTTGAATTAGACATCCCAGAGAAATTCATTAGAAAACAGAACACAGAACAAGACAGGTAAGTTGCATAAACGCCCAAGATCTAACATTCTGTTAGTATGGGGAGCATAAGCAATTTATGGGAGTAATATTCAAAAGAAAGAGTTAAAGAACTGGAAAGCAACATAGAAACAACAAAAATTAGGTATCAAAAACTTTTGTCAGATAAATAATAATCACTTATCCAGAAATCAAAATAACTACCGGAATTAAAGGCCGAATGAAAAAGCATTTTTCATTAAAGAAGAAAGAGAGAATTCTGCATTTTTCTGTTTGGCTGACGGGAAATGTGAAAGAAAAAGATGAATAAAAAGGAGAAGACCTACAAACACCCAATAAAGAAGCCATTGTTTTGAACCATTAACACGGAGAACCAAGCCACACGCAAGAAAGTTAAAGGCTTTCCCATTGGCATGAAATTGGGACACACCCCAAGATAGAAAATATGGGTTGTACTCACTTTTGGTGATGGGTGACCGAGCTTCCCACTGAAACCCATCTGCGACTCGACATCGCCACGGCTCCGGCGACTAGACGGAGACAAAGCCGGCGAAGTGGGTCTGAGGAATCTTTCAAAAATAGCCATGACTAAGAACATGGAGATAAGAATGGCAGTGGCTACGAACCCAAAAGACACTGCATTGACCGAGCTGTCGAAGTTGCTCCAATGCTCATCTCTCTGCACGTTTAGTGGAGCCCCTATTGGTTGCCATCCATTGTTATGGTCTTCCACCATTATTGCTGCAAAACTCAGCTGCGTTTTACCATTCTTGGGTAGCTTCAGAGGAGCAGAGAGGTAGCTTCAGAGGAGCAGAGAGACTGCAGCACCACAACTATGACAGTAGTTGAGGCTTCACACTCACACTCGCACCAACACCATTACCAAAGCTCGTTGGAGTACTTAAAATTCAAGCCTTGGAGAGAGAGAGAGAGAGAGAGAGAGAGAGAGAAGCATGTGGGGCGGTGACCGGAAGGTGAAAAAAATAAAAATAAAAAGATAACCTTTGGAATTTGGATAGGACCCTCCCCTTGGTTTTTTTATTTGAGAAAACGATAAAAACAGAAAAACAAAAAGCTCTTTGACAGGTCTCACACTCACAATTTTTTTTTAAAGTAAAATATTGATCAAAATATTAACGGCATACTTGAAATTTTAGATTAGCAGAACAGAGGGTCATCCATTTACCTCGAAAGATTTTAAATACGATCAAGCCAGATTACTAATCGAGCGGAGGCTCAAATCCTTACGCGGGATGCAAAGTATTATTCTTCAATCAATTAAGCCAACTTATGATGGTGGATTTTGCGTATTATTTTTTTTTTTACTTGAAAGTATTATTGTATGTTTGATATTAAATAAAATTAAAATAAAAAATTTATTGACAAGTATTTGGATATAAACTTTTTTCCTTACTTTAGTCATTTACTAATATAAGAAGAGTCTAAGGTGAAAATTAACTGTGAGTGGGCACGCAGAATGATCTGTCAAGGCGTTGTTGTCAAAGACCCTTCAAATAAATATGCGGTATTATGCTTTTGAAAAATTATGTAATGTTATGTCTTATACTAAATAATCAACCAAATTTAATACAGTATTAAAATTATAGGTCTTACTTTCATGTTAAAAAAATTAAATTATAAGACTCTCTCTACTTTTAAAATGGACTTTTCTCATGAGTTAACTCATGTAAAAAACCATGTAATTTTCATTTTTTTTTTTAAAAGTAGTTTTGAGTTTTTGCCTTATGACAAACGTGTGTCCCCATTTCAAAGTCTCATCCTAGATAAACATGTGATAAGCGTTACTAATGTTGAATTAACATTATATTTTTGTTGCTTAAATATGGAAAAGTTAGTTTTGTTGCCAGTTCCAGGTCTTTATGTATTAATTATCATTCATTTTCAGTATAACATTTTTTTATATTATTATTTAATAACATATTATTTAGAGTTTATTATTATAATCAATTTTTTTTATAATTAAGTAACTTATAATTAAATAATAATGTAAAAAATTTTATACTGTGAGTTGATTAAAATTAAACTCAAAATTAACTCTTTACAAATTAATTAGTTATTTTTTTAACCATTAATGATTAGTGGAATATATAATGGTTTTATAAACTAATCATAATATTATTGATTTATTCAAATCATTTTTTTTTACGGGGCTTGATTTATTCAAATCATTAATGCAATGTTAGCATATGAAGTTATAAGCTCTCTTTCGTCCAAAACAAAAAAGAGGTTAGAATGCTCTACCAAAAAAAAAAAAAGAAAGAGGTTAGAATCTTACTCTAATATTCGCATTACATAATTAAGAAAAGTCAATATATTTTGATTTTATATTTATTAATCATTTATATTAAATAAAATCCTAATCATGATGATATCTAACCAAATGGCATGAAATTGTAATTCTCTTTTTTTTTTTATAAAAGAGTTATCAAAATCAAAAGGCTAAATTAATTACAAGAAACTCTTTTAAGTTTCAATGTTAGAAATATAAAATCGTTCATTTACTTTCATCTAACTGTTTAAGTTTTTAAGATAATGAATTCATAGCATGATATATATTATCTACTTCATGTGTTTTCACCTAACGAGTGAAACTTTAACTAAACCGAAACATCATTTACTTACACCCAAGAAAAAAAAGTTTGTTACTGCCTTGTAAAAAGGCAAGTGTCTCAATTGAAAATAAAATTGTGTTGTAGACGAACCTTCTCCCTCTCATAAGGCTCCCTTGTCTTTCTTATCTGTTTGGATAATTATCTCTACTGTGTCTAGTTCTTAATGTTGATCTTTATATTAACAAAACTAGTTTATTTCTTAACAAAACTCTATTTTTGGGAAGAAATACATTGCCATTCACGCCCTGTTCCAATTTCCTTTTTGGGATTAGGCTTGTGCTTTTTTTAGCAGTTTCATCAGAATTTTCTTATCAGTTAACACATTGCAATGCTTAATTGACAATTTCTCTTCCAAGGCTACACTAAGTCATTCTTTGCGTGCAGCACTTAAAAAGAAAAAAAAGAAAAAGATTTTTTTTTTTTTTGTGTTTTATCGTCATGAGAAAGTTTTTTACTTTTGATCATGATTTGGATCATTTCCTTCGTATTATGCTGTTAGATGGGAGACTAGGAAGAAAAATGAGAGACAAGAAAGTTTGTTATAAGTATTTATTTTATTTAAAAATTTTATTAAAAAAATTAAAAATAAGAATTTTTAAGTAATGTTTTAAAATCTTCTATTTTAAAGTCCTTTCAATTTAAAAGATTAAAAAAATCAAAATAAAAGAAAAAAAATTATTAATTATTCTTTCATTCTTAAAATCTATTTATTTTTCTTCTTATCCAAACTCCAAATCATAAACTTATGTTCTCCTTATTTTTACCAAAAACATAAACTTATGTTTTGTTTAGTATCATAAAGGAAAAGGAAAAAGTAAAAGAAAATATACAATATAAAAGAAAATAAAGGAAAATAAAAGTGAAAGAACGTTTTACCTTTTTTTTGTTTGATTGAAAAATAATAAAAATACTTGAAAATAAATATTAAATTATTTTATTATTCTTCACCATTTATAACATCATTTAATTTTAATATAAATAAAAAAAATAAAATTTTAAATTTTTTTTCTTTTCAATTTCTTGGATAAGAGAAAAATACAAAAATTTAATGTCCACACACAAAGTTCATCACTCTAAATTCTTTTTATTTTAACTCAAAAAATGCATGCTAAACATAAACTTAGCATGAAATAACGTTTTCCATGTGTAACCACTTTATGTATGATTGAAATTTACATGCAAGAGATGTCGGAAAATTCTACCATAAAAATTGCTTCCTTTCAAAGTTTCAATTATTCAAACTTTTTGTCTAATCAGAATTCGACAAACTTTAATAAAACTTTGTGGCTAATTTCTCAATCATATCCAACACACGATATCACTTGCATCTTTCAGTGTCCTCCGAAATAGAAAAGAGAATAGACAACATCTTATCTGTGAGTTCCCAGTCATAAAATCCAGCACTCAGAACAATCAATGCCCGTAAAATTAAAAATTATCTTAACTGTGCCTTTCTAATAAATGAAAAAAATGAAAATATTAAAAAGGAAATGCTTTTTATTTAGGTTTCTTTAAGATTTTTTTTTTCACTTTGATTCTTCAAAATTGTCGTTTTATTATAAAATATAGTTACCAAGTTTTAAAAAATTTTAATTATCCTTTATAAAAAAGTGCTAAATTAAAGTAGAAAAATATTATTAATTAAAATAGATTGAGTTGGGATTTCCAAAAGTAAATCTTATAGGAAAAGTAAGTGCATTTTTTTTTCAGTGGTAATGGTTGAATAATGCTTTAATATAACAAATCTGCCTACAATTATATAAAGCTACTGATATAATGGCATCTTAATTTGTTAAGAGCAAAGGTTCAATGGGCACTTGAATTTAAATGGCATATTGTGTATAATATGTCAGTGATTTTGACCTCAGTCTTCTATCCATGACACAGCTTTTCTAATTTCTGGCTGCACCCCAAATGACCCTCTAATACCCCCTGTATATTTTGAGTTCACTTTTTCATCTAATGCTAAAGATAATGATTGGATTCACTTAGCTAATATTTTGTTAAAGAAAATGATGGGATTCACATGGTTCATATAATGCCAAAGACTAAAGAGAGTGATAAATAATGATTAGATATAATACTAAGTATGAGAAATGTATATAATTTCAGCAGGTTAGAAAACTTTTTAATTGAGACTCTTACTAAGAAAGATCATAACAAAGCCTATTTTTCCATGTACTTTTTTAGAGGTATTGAAAACGTTTTATATAATATTTTTACGTTACAAATAATAAAAATTAAAAAAATCTTTGACACAAACAAGCAATTTTTTTTTTGGCAATTGAAAATGGGACGTCTTTATCTAATTGCATATAGTACAGAAAATGCATTTTCTCACATCACACACAAAGCGAAGTTAGTTATTAATTTATTATTAACGGAGTAAAAATTAAGTGAGGACAGGGCAACATTGATAGAAGAAGAAAAGGACAATGGCATTTTCGAAATTATCCTAGGATCAAGGGGTAAAAAGCTTCACCAGAATCTAAAACAGGGTAAGGCAACAGTGCAGGATATTATCATGGGAGCAGTAACAAGCAGTGTACCGCACTCAGAGTCAGAAGTCAGAAATATGAAAAATTATAATTAAAAAAAGAAAAGATAAAAACAATTAGTTTTTCTTGGCCCTAAGAAAAACGATTTCAATTCTGTTTCTTTTGGAAACATTTCTCTTTTCTGTTTCTTTAATTTATTCATTTTGAATATAAAAAAATAAATTTACTTGGGGACCTGTGAACTGGAAGGAGGAAGCATGAGCTGCAGGTTGGTCCCCATTGGGACCATAAAGAAGTAAACCATGCCTTTCTTTTCCTAATCCAACTCATCATTACATTAGGGCACTCCCTGCTTTTTCTTACCCTGGTCAACACTCTTTAATCAAATGCTGGAAGTTAGCTTAAAGTTAAAAAACTGTAGTTGTGTTCATATAACATACTTGGTTCCATTTTTGAAAGTTTTTAAATTATAATTTGAACAAAAATTTTTTAATTACTTTTATTTAAATGATAGTTTTATAATTTTAAAAGTTGAGCTAAATATACTAATAGTTGTTTACATTATTTAAAAAAGTTTATAGATGTTTAAATAAATTTTTAATTTTTAATTTTATTTATTTTAATATTTATATCATTTTTAAAAAATAATTATAATTTTAAAATTTTATTTAATTTAAAATAGTTTTTTATTTTTAAATTAAATATAATTTTTTATCGAATATAAATCACATAATTTAAATTTTCTTTTGATTAAAATTAAATTTATAAAATTTAATTTAAATACAAACTAAGTTAAATCAACTAAAGTATTAATTTGTTTTAATTTGGCTTATAAACGACAATTGTGTAGTTTGATTCGTGCTTTGAAAATTTAAATTTAGCTATACAATATGTATAAAGATGCAATTTTTTAAAATATGCATGTGCATACAAACAGTACATAATTTTTTAAAGGTTATAACTGTAATACTATTTTTTCAAAATTCTATAACCTTTTGAGTTGCGTCAAATTACTTGCATTACCATTTGTAAATACATTTAATAATATTTAGATTAACATATATGCTTCTATCTCGACTAATTCATATATTTGATCTTATTAAAAATAGGTCATCTACATACATCCAAATTATGAAATTTGAAAAAAAAAATCCTTACAATCTAACCTAAAGCAATGGAAAAAACTAAGATTTAAACTTTGTAACAATATAGTTGGCCTCTGTTACAAGGTCAAACTCTTTAAGATTATAGTAAGTTGTTTTTCTTTTATTATCGTTTTATAGCGCTGAAGAGAAAAAATTTATCTTGGACATTCTGTCATTATGTTTGTTAGTCACAAAATAAAATTATTTTTTATTTAAAATTAAGGTTTTAGTTGAAGTAAAATTTTATTATTTTTATATTTGAATAAAAGTTAATTAAATTTTTTTAATATTTTTAATTTTGATATTTATTTTTTACAGTTTATTTTATCTTTTTTTATTACACTATAACTTATATC
Source organism: Castanospermum australe (assembly GCA_019955255.1). Classification (NCBI taxonomy): domain Eukaryota; kingdom Viridiplantae; phylum Streptophyta; class Magnoliopsida; order Fabales; family Fabaceae; genus Castanospermum; species Castanospermum australe. The sequence goes on from NSJW01000017.1 coordinate 984,794, forward strand.
TTTTTTATAATTATATATTTAAAATTAATTTTAATCAATACTATTTAAATAATATTTTTTTTATTAGAATTAATTTTTAAATAAATTTTTTTAAACATATATTACTTCAATCTAAATTCACCTCTAAATAAAATTAAATTTATAAAATTTAATCTAAATATACAAAAAAAAAAAAGCATATATCATAATCTTTTATAGTTGGTCTATTACTTAGATCCTAAGGCTATAGTTGGTCACTGCTCTTATTTTATTTGCCTATATCATAATATTTATTATAAATGTTTTATGATATATATTTCACATATTTTAATTAAAAGCATATATACTTTAAAATATTTGACGAATTTCATATGATGTGACATATGCTTTATCTTTTTGTGTGAAAATCGGCATGTCAAAAATGTAACTGACAACGCTGAAAAAGAATTATCTCCAATAAAACTGTAGTTAATAAGCTAATGTCACATGTGAGTTTGTGATTCATCAAATAAGTCGGAGCATGGTTGTATATATGCATATATGTAAGGAGGATTCGTAGGTAAATAACACCATCGTGATATGGGGGAAGAGAAGCAGCCCACATGTGCACCACGGGATCCTTCAACTTGTCCTTATCCTATTTTCTTGCCAATTGCTTGTTTCCTCCTTTTTTTTTTTTTGTCTTTTTGTGTCTTATTTTATTTTTTATTTAAAATATTCAATTCAAATTCATTGCAAGTTTTAAAAATATTTTTGTATGGATATAATTTAATTGATAACAGGATACATGTGACATTGCTCTTTATGCCAATCACAACGAATCGTTTTATCAAAAAAGACAAAACAATAATTAAAATCAACGATATTTCTGGGAAAATTTGTAATATATATAAATTTTTCATAATTTCATACAATATTAATGAAACTAATAAGAATAAATAGGATCTATCATAATTGACAAGAATATCCAACATGCAGGGAAGCTATGAGAAGAATACGAATCGATGAATCCAATCACAGTGGATCATGTCTTTGCGCCCCCCATCCCTATGTACTCAGTCTCAGGTGGGAAATGCAGATGTGTCGCCGCGGAAGAAAATAAAAAAACCGAGAGCACATGCACCCTGTCTCCCTCTCCCCCGTTGTCCGCACCTCTAGTATCTTTCCACGTGTCAAATCCATCCTCCCTCCTTCCTCGCCACGTGGCACCACTTGAACGGTCGGGCGTTTTGGGAGAAAAAAGGCAGTAAAGCAAAACCCCCTCTCTCTCGTATGTCGGCCTTTTCAGGCCCAAACCCGACATGTGTCCCTCGAGATTGTCCCCCTCATCAACGGCTCGGATGACTTTCAGAAAAGAATCCTGGTCGTTGATCCTGTTTCCCAGGGTCAAGGACGCAGGGGTCAACAACATCAGATAATAAACATCAGTGCTCAGTGATGTGAAGGCTTCACGCGTGCATGTTACAGATGGCACGTGCGAAGAAGAGCTTTGCGTAACTTATAGTATGGTCAGACAGACTCACAGGGTGGGCCCGAAGCCAGAAGGGGTCAGGTCAGGGTCAGGGTCAGGGAGTATAGGTGGCTCGTGCTAGGGACTGAACCCATGGCTCACGTGAACAAAGGACCCTTTTGTTAGTTAGTACTAACTTTCTCTTCTTTTGATGGTGGTAAAAGCTTTTGAGTGCTTGACCACTGAGACAGGAAAAGGAAAGAAAGCCTCGAATCGAATGGGGGGTTGGGCTTTTCTACCCTTTTTGGGGTTTGAGGTTGGATGGACATGTGCAGCCTCCAAGTGGGCTTCGGAAGTTCGTGTTTCAGCCTACAACCGACAGTGGGTAGGGCCCAGAAAGCTTCTCTTGGGCCCACCCAATCCATGGACCATGTTCTGGGCTCGTCCTCTAAAGGGGATGTCTACGGTTGTTGTGTTTGCTGAAAGCTTTGGTAAGACTCGGAATCTTTCCCCTTATGGTAATGTTAGTGGGACATTGACACACAATGCTCAATAAGAAACAATTTAATACACATTAGCCACCCCTTAAACAGTTTAAAATATTCATTATACTACCAATCTTTAATAAAGCAAACAGATTTTTTTTAATCTCATTTGCAAAAAGGGTGTGATTCTCTAGAGATTAGAGAGAGCTCTTTTTTTTGAACTTCGCTTAGTGATAACTTTTGCCTTCAATTCTTCATCCCGTTAAAGAAACTGAAAAAAAAAAAAGAAAAATTATAAATGATAAGTAATGCCCATTACGGACGGGACTGATGTTATTGAATTCAATTTGAAAAGGCTAAATAGATTATCTAGACGTCTAAATCCAAAATTCATGAATATTCCAAAACATTACATTCCAACATATACCAAAAAAAAAAAAAAACTTCATACTAGATTTTTCTAATTTGGTGACAAGGCAGAGGCAAGGTCATGTGGATTTGGTCCATAATGATCCATCCAACCAAAGACAGCTCTGCCTTGCAAATGCATAGTGAATTAGCCAAAAAGTCCTGCATTAATTATGACATGTAGTCCGTAAGTTAAACATGCACCATTACGTATGTTCCTTCTCTTTTCTTTTTTTCCCCCCTTTGTTCACTCTCAATTAAACTCATGAAAGCTGCACAACACAGCAATGGCTACAAAGCTCTTTCTCCCCCTCCAATTCCATTGGCTCAAAGCTCCTCCAAGCACCCCTTGCCGCTGACGTGTCAAATGTGTGGACCACAGACATGGTTCTCGCTAGCTCCCCACCTGTCCTGTAACCTGCCAAGAAAAATAATTGAGTCCCAATTGGTGCCATGGTTAGGTAAAATCGTTGGTTAGAAGGCCAATTCTCATAGTTGGCTTCCAACGTGCAAAGGCTTCTTTTGTGAGATCCATCAACTTCATTCCAAAGCTTGCCATCATAGGCCTCAATATGCCCCTTCCATGCATTCAGGCAATCCCCTGAGCTAAAAAGTGTCTCATTCACTGCCACTATCTGATTAGGTGGCACATCCAGCTGCCACATCCCCACCATGAGGTCCCACCTTCCTGCTTGCGTGTCGTACACCTCAGCAGAGCTGCGTTCCACTAGGCTCGGCATTGTTTTGTCCGAGTCCTCTCTTTCTGCAAACCCTCCTACCACGTACACTTTTCCTTGCCACGTCACGCCTATACATTTGTACCTCAAAATACGCAACTTGGGCAGGGGTATCCACGTGTTGAGATCGGAATCGTACACCTCAGCTGACGAGATCCCTCGGGCACTTGCCAGCGTGGACTTGCCACCTGCCACGTAGATCTTGTTTTCACAAACGGTGCAGGCAAAATCATATCTTGCCACGCACATTGGTGCACAATGGAACCATTGGTTGGTTCTTATGTTGTAACGGAGGACTGTGGGTACAACTTGGATACCCACATCAATGAAGTCAGCAATATCATCAGAGACATGAACCCTCTCTTTGTGGCAAACTTGGCCACCCATTATGTAAATGGAGTCTCCAAGGGAGACCATAGCAAACCCTTTCAAGACTTGGTCATCAATTAGGCCAGGAATGGAGCCAACGTAGTTCCATGTGTTAATGGATGGATTGTAGAGCTCAATTGAATTGGGGACACTCACATTTGGGGCTGGTTCTCTGGGGCAGAACACAGCCGCCACAAGATAGTTGGAAAGGAGGTTTTCCGGGGAGGGAGACGGCGGGGCCGCTGGTCGAGGCGGCGAAGGGAGGGAACCCATTGGAGTCTCTGGGAGATGATGCAATTTAGTGGTGCTTTCACCAATGGTTCCTATGTTTTGTGTCAATGGCAAGTGGGAAATGTAATAATATAAAGGGGAGTCAGAGATATAGAGAAGGGTGGCGGAGAAAACAACACAGGGTTGTATAGTGAGCATCGACTAGGAATAATACATGGAGCTGAAATCAAAGGATTTTCTTGTGACAAGATCTCAAACATCTGATGTGGTGGGTTGTTGTCCATTGCAATGTCTTTTTTTTTTTGGTTAGAAAATGGGATAAAGAATATCATCTTCCGGATTTCCCAAGGTCTGTGTAGGTGCTAACTGCTAACTAACAAAATTTGATTAGTTTAATCTCTCTTGCTGGCGTGGATTTTGAGGTTAGGACTAGGAATTCGAATAGATTGTGTTTCCTCTTTTTATAGCAGCACGGCAATGAGAGGTGAAAGAGTAAGCGTGCGAGGCTTGGGCATATCTGGCTATACAGTGTTGTTATATTATAGATTACTTGCCACTTGATCATATATTTTATGGAACAAGCATATCATTTTGATTTTTCTAACTCGTGAGAAACTTGAATTGAAATTATGATGGGCATGTGAGATCATGAGATCTTCTGAAGGTTTTGTTTCACAATTTTGGAATAACTCATAGCTTAGGCTCTGCTTTTAAGTCTCACGCTTTCATTTATAAGATAATTTGAGTTCGTTTACATACATTTTTTTTTTAGAAAAAACACTTTTTTTGAAAAAAATATTTCAACACATTTTTAAGTGTATTTAGATGTAACTTTAAAAAAAGTCAAAAAAAGTTAATTTGTCTCTTTTTTTAGAAGTTAATAATATCTAACTTCTGAAAAAAATAGAAAGAGAAATAATTTTTAATATAATTTTATGATAAAAATATTATTTACATTTATTAAAAATTATATTTTATATCCTTTCTTTATCCTTCTTATAAACTTTATTTACATAAACCTTCTTAGGTAATTTTATGAATTATATTTTAAACAACACAACTTTAAGTCATTGTACCTTAATATCTTAAATTAAACTCTGATTTCAATGACTATATCACTTAAAAAAAGTAAAATAGAATAATATTAGTAACATATTATTAAGCCTTTGAATACACAATTAAACATGTTGTTATTACTTTATGTCTTATTTTTCATAAAGCTGTTACCATAACATACTTAAAAATCTCATCATCCCTATTATGCTAACCCATTTAATCATATCTTATATATCATAACTCATTTTATCTTGTATTTGCTTGTTTTTTAGTAATTTTGATATAAATCAAGTATTTTTATTTTTTTTATCTAAATAAATTTAAAAATATTTTTATTATTTAAAAGTATTTTTTAAATATTATATTTAAATACAAAATTATTTTTTTCTTAAAAAATGTATCAAAATAAAATATATTAAAAAATACTTTTTTTAAAACTTATTCAAACGAGTTCAAGTCAAGAAAAAAAAGGGGCACATGTTGAACAATTGAATTGAAAGGAACAAGATACGGAAAATAATAGTATCTTGTTTCAACCGAAAAAAAAAGAAAAAAAACAGAAATAATGGTATCTTGCAGGCAATGTAACAAACACAAAGAAAGAAGAGAGAGAGAGAGAGAGAGAGAGAGAGAGATAAACGGAACCCGCTGAGAAAGCATCTAAAAAGATGATAGCTTGGGAGCAAGTCCAAAAGAGATACTAGTGCATGATACATGAAATGTGGGAGATCTTTGACACTTTTTTCTCATTAAGCAAGCACTGGTTCGGCTATAGGCATAGGCTTGCTTATCAAGAAATGACCCTTGGTTTTTGCGATGCTATACTTTGGTTTAATTAATAATAATCTGCATGTTTTTGCAATCTCGCATCTTTTTCTGCTTTACTCCTCTGAAGATTTGGCGTACCATGACACAGATTTTTTGATGTCAGCGGCAACAAACAAGCAAGGGACACTGCATATGATTAGTATACTAAACCAAATAAAGCATGCAACTTTTCAAAAGTGAAAGAATGGACTGTCCATTACATTAGGCTATTACTACTCCAACATGTGTTGCCCCCATGACTTGCCTTTGGCATTTAGAACTGTGCATAGCAACATTGTTTTTCTTTTCCTTTTGCTGATAAGGCATAGCACTATTCAATATTCAATATTCTTTGTTTGACATGTGCCAGTTCTGTAATTTTTGGGTATTCATAATGATGTTTGTTGGGTTTTTGCTTTTACTCTCAAGCCCAGGGCCCATTTTTGTAAGGATCCATTAAACTTGGGATGAGAGAGAAGCATAGAGATTGTAACTATATGTAGCTGCATTCTGAAATTAATTATTTGACCAAAAGAGACAGTAAGGAAAGCAAATATACCTGCTTTGTATTGTAAAAATCATACGGAGGAAACCCCTCGTTTGTTCAATTTTTGGGAACTTGCTCCCAAAATGCATGATGATGACTAATTGCTTGTTCTGAATACTGTCAAGAATGAGCAACAAGAGTGACAAAGACATAGTGACAGCAAGCACTTTGGTACCTAGTTAGAGATTGGCAAAGAGAATGGTCCTAACAAAAAGGAAAGAGATTTAAAAGAGTGTGCACAAGAAGAAGCCGGCGTTGAGTGGGTTTGGTTCAGAGAAGGCCTGTGAGTGGGCACATGACCAAGCACCATCAACAAGAGGAAACTGGGGAATCAGGCCTATCAAAAGTCCAGCTATGACTGATACGAATGGGAAGGATCATGGGAATTACTGAGTTGACAGTTGCGAGTGTTTCGCTATTTTATGAAGGGAACTAATTGGACCAGCATGTGGATTCAATGTGAACAGAAACACTTTCCTCTGATTTCAGCCTGTGATTGTAGACCAGTACAAATTGAGGTGACCCATTTCCTGGGGACCCTTTTGAAGAACCATACCAACTGGGAAAATCTGACTTAGCGGGATCTAAATCACAAGTTTTACAAAACCCATATTTTCGCACAATTGGATTCTAGGGGATAAGGACCTTTGCATAGGGTGCCAAGGGTTGCTCTGTTGGCTAGAATGACAGGTCACTTAAAGGTTACCCCCACCAGAACGCTCCTTGTGCAGAAGTGGGGGCAGTAGGCAGTGAGCATAAGCAGGGACATGAGGATAGGTGCTGCAGAATGAGACAAGGCAATTTAATCAGGATAAATGTAAAAAGCAAAAGTCAAAAAGACTTAGAGATGAAGACAAAAAGCGAGAGAATCAGATGTGCAGAAGGTGATCAGAGAAATCCACATGGTCTCTGGTTTGGCTGGTGTGGGGGACAAAGCAGTTAGGAACAGAAAGGCCAGTTTGATTTGACTGATCACCATGGAGTTTCATCGCCCACTTTTTAGGCTTTACTCTCTCAAGAACATGGGAAGTCCCTTTCTTTTCTTGGTCCATTATTTCTGTAATTTAGTGCACTTTCCTAGCTTTATCTTCGACTAGGAGTTGGAAAGATTCTCAAAAATAATCTCATACTTGAGCCCATCCCCGTTGTGCCATTTGCCCATTACCATAACTGAATCCTAATTAAGTAAAATTTGTAGGCATACATTAGGTATGAGTAGAGTTTTGCCACCCCTGGTTTGGTGTTTAGCAGATAACTAGTAATACATCCAAGTACAAACTTAAACACTAACTTTTGAAGGAATCTAGATAATGTAGTGGATCATTCCATACACAAAAGTTATTTTATTTTACTTTTATTGGAAAATGTTGGCATTCTCTCTTTTATGTTTGTTAGCTTTCTACTCTTTTTTAACATGGTTTTTGTATTAACTAAATAAGAGTAAGATGCTAACTTATATATAGATGAGAGAAGTTAAATTAAATAAGGTTATTAATTTTTGAATTTTTTCAATGAGTTAAATTTGATTTGCCTCCTATGGTTTAGGACATTATTACTTTTTCACCATCTCTGACTTTGTTACTTTATCCTTATTGGTTAGTTTAGTATATACCTTGTCATCATTTGATTTCATTCTATTAATTTATACTACAGATTCATTAACTTCAACAAATGAAAATGCTACAATATATCCATTAGATATTATCTTGTTCTCCAGAAAATAATTTTTTCCTTTACTGTATTTAGAGACCTTAGACAAAAAGTTTTAAATATATCTTTTTCTAAATAAAATTATGAATAGTTGAACTAAAAATATTTGTTAGTATATGTATGTTATTCCTTAGGATATTAGCGTTTAATCTATTCTAAAGATTCTCGCTTTAATAACTTAAGAGGGTAGTACTCTGGTCATATATTTTTCTTGTTCATCTTCTTGACAATAAATTTTCAAATATAAATATTTCACATGCTAATATCATTAGGATTTCTCTAATCCCCATACCTGTTGAAAACTCGTATAGTAACTCAACTATTTATTGTTTTAAGATATGTGGGAAAATGTAAATTATTTGAGAAGTTGGTCTTGTGATAGCAAATGAGCTCTATTGACCAAAAGGAAATACTAACTTTGCAACTTGGACATGTCTTGATGAATAAATGTGTTGGTTTAGTGGATTATAATATAAAAAAGCAATTTCTTAATTAGCATAACTAAGAAAGATACAAGAAAATAGCAAATATGTTAGTAATGAAATCACAGGAACAGAGCTAACCACATGGGTAAAAGGGCAAAGTGATAAAATGGAATTCATATGGTATCAAAGTGGTATCTTCCCAAATCACACAGGACAAAATGTATTTAACCATTTTTAATAATATGTGACACTTATGAGGTTTTTAATTATTAAATAGGTCTTATTATCTAATTTGATTATGAAAATAAATAATTTTTGTGTAAAAAAAAGAGAGTAAATGCTAAGCTTTGCATGAAGAAAAGTAAGTTAGTGTTTTTCTTTTGTTTTTATCATTGTCAATGTTGTTTAGAACAAGGAAACTATTCTTGCATATCATGTTAAATTTATATTATTTTCTAGATAATAATTTTTGTGATTTGTTTTTTGCGCTTAATGACGAATAATCAAATGTGCTTATGGGGTAGCTCGAAACTCTTTTTTTTTTTTTTTTTTTGGTCTTCGCTCAAACTCTCAAAGGTGCTAAAAGGGATATATGATTATTTCTTATGGGCTTAGTTGTAGGTTTTACTGTTTTAGTAACCTAGAGGCCACTCATCTGCTTTAGAAATTTCAAAAAAGTTGAAAGGCTATACAGGGGGAGGTGTGGTCGAGTGTGTAGAAGTAAATCCTTTGCATTGTAACAATTTATTGTTATATTTTTGGTACGGACTATATATTTGTCATATAATATGGCTAAGAACAAGGGAGAAAAAAATATGGTTAATGACTTTTATATTCTTATCTAATACAGGAAACCACGTCTTACTTTATATTAAGGCAATTTTTTTTTTAAATCTCAAGTATGTGTTTAGTTTTTTTAAAGAAAATTGTGAATCATAGCTTTAATATTGCTCATATAATTTTAGGTCAAAAGTGATACTGTAAAGTTCTTCTCAAAGTGATAATTTTATGTTAAAATTAATAATTTAAAATTTATTTGTGCATTTTTTTGGTGCTTAAGTTTAATGTAAATATATGTACTTTAAGTTTGATAATTTATGTATGGTGAATTTTTTTTTTCGATACATATGTATGGTGAATTTAAAATTATGATTTATGTATGCATTATTTGAATGTAAATATTATAATTAAGATTCATATAATTAAATACTTATAGAGAGGTCCGTGGTTGTATTATACTATAAAATAGCTCAAATGTTTGAATTTGAAAGCAAAAGAACAGAAAATTATCTTCCAAAAATTGATCTGATGACCCAAATCAGAGGAGATAATATGTAATCCCCTAAAATCAAGCTATTTTCTTAAGAAAGAAATGAGAGGATAGATAGTGCTCGCTGTGTGGGGAGTAAATACAGCAAATTCGTTATGCTGGATGCCGCTGCTACATACATTCTGATAGAGAAACGACCTTGGAGTAGGGAGGCTCTCTGCCCACTGCATCCCCACCATCCTGGCTCTCTCTCTCTCTCTCTCTCTCTCACCTTCTCTCTAGAAGATGGAATTTTAGCATCCCAATGTGACTATAGATAACTGTGGACATTGCAGCCGGGTCTGCGCAGCTTCTTTGAAAGACCAAAAAGATTACGTTCTGCTTTTGCTTTCCATTTCAGTGTTTCTTCTTCTCCAGCCCCAGCACCGAAAGTTTCAACCTTTTCGAGCATTTCTATCTCTCTACACGATAAACAGATACAAGCAATTCTCTTGTCCTTTTTTGAATTGGTGAACCCCCCCCCCCCCCGGTCCCTGACTTGTATCAGAAAGTTTTGAAAACACGAAGCTGTTGCTAGCCACTCCGTCATTTTGATTATAAATATCCACGTTGGTTGCTTTACAGGAAATTGCCTCAAGCTTTGGTTCTGATTGAAGGAAGAAAGCTTCCCTCTTGGTCAAATTGCAAACTTTGTGAATATGGGTTTGCTGCGGAACTTGGAATGGGTGAATGCTTACGGTAAGAAGCATTGCAGGAGCCTGTTTTGGAGGGTGCGGGCTGCAGTGAAGAAAGCTTTGAAGAATGGGGGCAAGCAGCAGCTCAAGTTCCAATATGATCCTTCAAGTTATGCCCTCAACTTTGATGATGGCTGCTGCCATCTCAGAGATGGGGCAAAGAAATTCATGGGAGACGCAAGAGTCCAGGAGCTCACAGATATGAACAACACGACGTGGGTTTATGTGCTTTGGGTCAAAACCAAGTGACCTGCTTGTGAATCAAGGCTCTGTAAACCAGCCTCATTTTCTCAAGTTCGTTATTTAATGTTCTTATTATTATGTATCTGGTTGCGCAGATGAGAAAAGCATTGCATGATTTTTCTAGGATCTTGTTCTCATCCCTCGTGTTAGTGTACATCCTTAACTTGTCATGAGCTAGAACTCTAGTTACTCGATATCCTTCGCTTCTGTCTTGAGCTAGAACACAAGTCTTAATAGCAACACTTACACTTGGCCAAGTAAATTGTAGTGACGCTCAGTACCCAAAGTTTAATTTTGTAGTCACGCTGTTCAAAAACAACGTTTTCTTATCTGGAGAAACAAGGAAAAATATGCATTCATTAATGAGGCAGAGCAGCGAAGTGAAGATTGTTGTAACGGCCCCTGGTAATCGGAAATAATGATGGGTCTGTTTTAGGCTAACTGATAGACATTAATATGCAACAGAATGCCTTAACAATCAGTAACTTAAAGAAAAGAATTGATAACTGTGTTGACAATCTTTTGTACAACGGTATAAAACCACTGAAACAACTATCTCGGAGAAAATGGACACCAATTTTAACAATCATCTTTGGATTGAAGCACATACTAAATTTTCATGCCGATGACCACAATATCTTCATCTAAAACCTAAAAGCTCCACACTAAAATTGCAAGGTCACAAGTATTCAGACAGCAGGGTCTTCTAATGTAGCCGTGGATAGATCTTTTAAGCGAGGATAAGCAGCTTTCTCATCCAGCTGGTTTTGGGCCCATATCAGCATCTTCAACAAGCTTGGAAGTTTTGGGTCTGACGCAATAAAATCAAACAAAGTTACCAAATTCCGGATCATTGCATTAGAAAATTGTTCAGATAATGAAATTTATAGCAAAGTTTGAAGTTGTTTAACAATTTAGAAACAACAAACCACATTTAATGGAACATGATCAAAGTATAAACTAGGGCAAACTTTAGAAAGGAGAGAGGGCCATTTCGACAAAGTGCACTAATTATAACCAAAAGAAAAAAATCCAACATCAGTCACTCAAGCATGCATGCACACGTACAATTCTTTAATCCCATTACTTCACCTCAGGATTTGCTGTCATCCTTAAACATATACACTTTCATTACCCCATGTTTTGCTATTAGCCTATTACCCGTATGTTAGGCATGTATAAACATGAATTTGGTTCACGCAATATTCCAATCTATTTGCAGCAAATAGTATATAGAAATAGAAATTTTAGGAAAAAAAATACGTTAAATTGTCAGAAGAGGAAAATTCTCTCTTATTGGTCTTCATCTCAAGTGGATACCAATCAATATCCATTTGCAGAAATTTCACACATACACAACTCATTCCTAGAAATTCAAGCCAAATCTTTCCTTCAAGTACATAGATGGAAGATCCAAAGCACATACAAACATAATGTTGACATCCCAAATGGCATATAATGGAAACCAACAAGCTACAAAATGATTGATCATAGTAGATGAACACTAAATCCTCTCAATATTCCCGTGGAATTGAGGTCTGTGAAAGCAGGCATATATTTCATATAGTTAATCAGTTACGAGCTCTACAAGTTTGAAACCATATTTCAGGCATAAATCATCAGAATTCAGTTAATGCACACCAATGGAATGCTGGCTTTATTGGGGTGAATCTGGCAAAGCTTCTATTATGTCCCCAAATTTTATAGTAAAACAGTTGTGATTCAACAAACTTTATATCTGAATCACGATAAGCTTATGGGATTACAAGTAAGTTACACACATTCCTCAGATAATTAAATAAGCCAAACTAGAAATGAAAACCACAGTCACAAATCCAAGTTATATATGCCACAAAACATATTTCTGCAGCAAATACAAACCTTTTTCATGACTCTGGCTTGTAAGTATGGCCGCATTCACCTCACTTGCTGTCTTTAGACGCTGTGATATGTCAAGAAGCTCTCCAACAGGACAGTTGGAGACATCTTCAAAGGCAAGCAGTGCAACAGTCTTCTCCAACTCTTCCAAAAAGCTTTGCTGGAGAGAACCAAATTTCAGGCAACTGTTAGCACCAAGTCTGTGCAATTAATTACATAAACTTTTCCATGATAAGAAACTATTTTCATACTTTGTATTGTTTTCAAACTAAGGCAATCAGAGTAAATTAACAGCGCAAACAATTACCCATTACTAAAAAGAACAGATGAGCCAGGAAACACTTCACTAATAAAGACTTTATATGAAAAATAGAGATACAAAAATATATCACGTGAGACTTACATTTTCCTCCCCCCTTGGTGCAAGCTCCTCCTGGGCAAACTCTAGAGCTTCTTCTACTTTACCATTCCGGATTAGTTCTATCAGCCGTTGCTGTTGAAGATGGAAAAATAACTGGGGATTTGTGTCCAGTATCTGCAGACAGTATTATAAAACGAATACTAAGTTCATAGAACGGATGAATAAGACTCTGATGAATAGATGTTATGATGAGCACAAAAATGTTTTGTATTTGATGTGCAGTGATTTTAAGAATGAGGAAGAAAAACTAGTAGAGAAGGGTAAAAAAAAATAAAGCAATTATCAGCAAGAAATATATGTATAAATGGAAATCTCTACTGAAAAAAAAGCAAGTAAACATTTTATTATAGCTCCGTAAAAATATATATAAATCATTGGAGACATCCCTTCCCCAAATTTTTATGGTGCTTACATAAAATTTAAATTGCTAGACAGCTTGTTGAAACCTCAGAAACATCAACAGGAGGAATACTTATCAAAAGATATCTCTGGCTTCTAGACTTCCACAATCACCAGCTGATATGCTATCATCTAAGAAGGATTGGTACAGATACATGTATCAAATACAAGCCAATACAATACGGGATACAACAAATTTTCAAATATTCAGCTTATAGGTACAGCAGGGTATATTAAATGAAATATTAAAAATAAATTTAAATAAGTATAAAAATTAAATCAAAATACTATATGGTATATTTAATTTTAGAAAGCACCAAAAATGTGTTTAGGATTTTCTAAACAGGCGCAGCATGTTTCAGATCATATCAACTTCTATTAGCCAAAAAAGTTAAGCAAAAAACATCAATAATACAGGAGCTGTCAGCCTTTTCACAACTCCATATCAGAGACATCTTCTGTATAGGTAAGCAGCATAAGACAAAGCTATTCGTGTTACATAGGCTCCTATGTACTACCCTCTAGCTTGGAAATCTGCCTATCATCTTTAAAGTAACAACATAGCAGATAAAGCTACTTATAAATGATTGTTTATACTTTATATTACATGGCTAATGAAATTTAATTTTTCCTTATACACTCAAAATTTCAATGCTATTCAAAATTACTATTTTTTTCTTATATACTTGACTATGTGAAAATGCTTTTCAGAATTACTACTCTTTTAGTCAACACCAGTAATTTTTTCCCTTTGTTTTGTTTTAAGGAAATTGAAGGTGTACAGGTATAAAGAATAACATAAAAAATCAAATTATTACCTCAAGCTAGAATTTCAATCTTTCAAACAGTCTCTATTGCTCTCTTTTTTTTCTTTATTTAATAGAAATCTCTATTGCTCTCTCTCTCACACACACATACACACCCAAAAGAAAAAAAAAAAAGAAAGCACTTGCAGTTGCATGGCTAAATAAAATTTAATCCCAAATCAAAAAGAAAATGGAGGCTCTTAAAAAAAAAGCCAACCATTTTCTATATTTCACGAGAGGCAGCATGCAATATTTCTGAGCAAAGGTATAATAATGAGTCTTATGATCTGATATTAGGAGAAAAAAAATAAAATTAAAATGCTTTCTTTCTTTTACCAACATCCACCATCATTGTTTTAATTCCTGGCAGTTTTATCATGAGGTAATTAGAACAAACTGGCAAGTTGAATGATTGAAACCTTTATTTACACTCAAAACAAAGTATACATTACATTACACAAATAATAGGATGCAACGTCATGCACAGCCCAGCCCATTTATTAACATTTGGATTCAATTTGGTATCCCCTTAAAATTGGGGCTGAAAAATTCAAAAATGGGTAGGGACACCAAACTGACCTTTGGGAGTACAATATAGACAAAATAAAAGTAGAAGCAACGTAAGAAGAAAACAAAACATTTGTAGAACTAGCAAAATGGAAAAACTTAGGAGTAAGGAATATAGTCCTACATAATGACAATCTTACTATGCAAGTCGTACTGCCTTTCTTGTCGATACACTTATAACGTTATCCTAATAATCATATGGTGTTAAGGAAGTGAGGATAGTTGAGTAGGAGATCGTAAGATCACCAAAAAAGAAGCTAAAGGAAAAGTTCCATTTAACACCACCCCGACGCCCCCCCCCCCCAAGGCGGGAACCAAATACTCACACATTAAGTGTATAAGATTGCCACTCTGTATTGTGTCAACATGGTGATCACATCGCAATACCAGTTCATTCATGAATAATGCATGCATTATGTGCATTGCACACTAGATACATAGATTGTTAAGTGGTGGTAAGGCAACAAACTATAAAATTATAAAAAAAGTATAGAATGGTCAGCCTACCTCCGGATTTAAGTCATTCACTTTTTCTATTGCATCCTCAACATTACCACTTTGTACTGCCTTCTTAACAGCCATGCGATCAGTGATTGTTGCAAGATCTATGTCTGCTGTAGATCAATAAGGACAAGCACAGCAGGACATAGGAGATGATAACATGCCAAAAAAAGAAAGAAAGGAAGGAAGAAAGATAGAAATCAAAAGAGGAAGAGAGGCATATTTATTCAAGGATACGTTCAGTTCCAGACTCCATTCGGAATTTCTCAGCAGCTTCAACATAACCCTCAGTGACAAGGAAATTCATCACCAATTTGTTCATGTCTTCTTTCCTAATCTTCACATCATTAAGCTTCTTCTCCCACTCTTCTCTTGTTATCAGTTTCTTTGATGCAGCCTTTACACAAATAAGTTCAAAGGTAATCACATTAGTAAGCCATTGCCATGACATCTGTTGGAGTTACTGCACTGTCATGCAGTGTGCATGACACTGTCTAGTCTATATATAATAATACTTCCAGCAAAATGACTGAAGATCATACTTCCCTCTATCATTTTGTAGTGTAACACAGTAACATGTAAGAAAACAAATACCTTGCATGCTAAATTCATCTCTTCCCACCCCTTTTCTAAAAATTAAGAACCCAAAAGCTAGCCATCAGTACTTCTTCAGCTTATATGAAGTTCTTCCCAATTTGTAGGATAAATTAACACCCAAAATATATCAAATCTGAACTATCTTTCTGAATCTCTTTACAATCACATGGAATGTGGAACACAACATCATCAGCTCTTAAATATTAGCGCAAGGTTGAGATCCTTTGCACTGTTCATATTAAAAAATATTAATTAAAATATGTATCAGCTTATAAAGTTGGGAAAAAGAGGGTGAGAGTAAAAGTCAAATACCATTGCCTCGATTTCTGCAAGCTGACGAATCGCAATCCAGAACAATGACATCAGTGCACCAGCTTAAACCCCATTTAATCCCAAACGACACGATGTCGTCCCTCTCCTGAAATTCCGAACGAAGGCACCAAATTGCAGGCCGTAAATCAGCATCGATAATTCAAATCAAAACTGTCACATTACAGATTCCAGCGTCTTTCTGATCAATAATAATAGTCTATATATATAAGGGAAAAAAACTACGCTCATCACAATCCAGGTCGAAACCCGATTGAAGGGGACAAAAAAACAAAAAATCCGCAAGTCAGGGAAAATAGAGTAACAAGGAAGAGTAGGAATTCACCGCAAAATATTCTCCCGGAGATTCTTGTGGGTTTTCTTTTCCCGGGAAAGTGGTGGCTACAAAAGGAGATTTGGCGAGGCCTGTGAGTGTGAGTGCGTGTATCAACGTTTTCGGTGCACAGCACACTGCGGAGGGTGCTGGCTATCCCTTCCCTTCAATCGTGCGGAATGTAATCCTGGGTTCTGTTATTGTGCTTCATGCTATGATTGGGTTCCTATTTGGATTCAGATCCGCTTCGTTTTCTACGGGTTCACCTGCCTGGGTCGGGTCTCAAGTCGTAACCTTTCAAATTAGGGCCACCTCAACCCAATTAATGAACGCATCCTCCCAAGTATATATTTTTGGGCGAAGACAAAAAAAAAAAAATATATATATATATATATATATATATATATATATATATATTTGGTTGACAAAAAATATATATTTTTGAACAATTTCTTTCTTATGTTCTATTTTATATTATTTTAAATTAGTTTTAGAGATTATCAAACACCTCTTAGTACTATTTTAATTTTTGTTCAATTTAATTAAAAATAATTTATTGATAATTAAGAAATTTAAATTAAACTTGACAATAATCAAATCGAATCAAACTATTAGCCTCTTTAGTAATTTATGTGCAATGAAATAAGTAATATTTATACACAATTAGATTTCTTTGTCTTTAATTAAAGTATTCTTACAATCCAGAATAATCTCTTGGATATGACCATAATTGATTTTTAACTTAGAAGTTCTTCCAACAAATGTTTGTTTTAGAGTTTAAACTTTGGTCCTCCTTGTAAGACTATGACTTGATTATCACAATACCTATTCCTTGTTAGTATACATAATTACATTAAATACAAAATGAACAAAATCTCTAAGTACCTTTTTTTTTTTTGTTACATTAACCATGTTAATATGAGCTAAGATAGAATATATTTTAAGAAACCCAATTTTATGAACAATTACTTGATAGAAACCAAATCGTGGATCATCCTATATATGTATGACAATGATTGCTAAGTTTATCATCCTATATACATAAAACACTATTTTCTAAATTCATTAAGTGTTGGTATAGTAAAAATGAGTTATATCTTTAAGCGTGAGAATTATAATTTAATTCTTGAGAGTTGCAGAGCCATACTATTATTACTCTCGATTCGAAAAGATTAAGCCCATAGATAATTCAAGTGGATCAAACATGTGAGAATACTTATAATTAAAAAAAAAACTATTTGCTAAAGTAAAATAGGAGAGAGTAAAATAAATGTGCTAACTTATTTGTCAATTAGAGTCTTTCTAAAAGTTTTGACTTTGAAGAACTTGCTCTTCGTCGTTAGAATTTTGTTTGCTTATTCATATTGATTTTATTGGGGCTTTCTCCTGTCTAGTCTATTTTTCTTTGTAATTCTCTTTTTGAGTTTTGGTCCATTTTCAATATATATATATATATATATATATATATATATAGTATTCATATTCACATTAAATGATCAAATTATATATTTTTATATTCTAAGTAAGATATTAAATTAATCTAACTATTTTCTTTATTAATATGAGTATTTGGAGATCAGATGGAATACTTTTAGACCAATAATACTCAAAAATAAAAAAGAAATTCGTCGTAGCTTTTGATCGTGATGGTGTAGTCTACATTACTATGTGTCACAATGGTGCAACTTTGATATTTGTTGTCAAATGGTGTAACTTATTACTGTGAGGTTTTCTTTATAGAGAAGTCACCAAACGCCACGCTCTTAAACTTCAAAAAAGAAACTGTAAAAGGAGAACCCTCAGTCCCAAGTAAGGCCTTGTTTGAATCAATAATTTAATTAGATATTTATTATATTAGAATTTGTCAAAAAAAATTGTATTGTCATAAGTACAATTTAAAATAAGTTAATTAATATTTAGATAGATATTTTGATAAATGCTCACACAATAATAAAATTTTAATAATATATTAAAGTTAATTTAATCAAAAATTATTATAAAAATAATTATTGACACCTTAATTACTTTTAACTTTCATAAAGATTTACTTTTATAAATTTCATTTTTTCAGTAAATGATAATCCCAAATTTTAATATATATATATTTATGAAACATTATTAAAATAGTTTTAAATATTTATTATAATAAATAAGTCTAAGGTTGTGTGTGGATAAAATAATTTAAAATTTTAAATGCAAAAAATTTGAATTACAATAATTTGATATTCATCATTTACAAATTTTATTATTTGGATAATGATTAGTTAGACTTAGATATAGGTCTTTACACACAGTGTCTCATGATTGACCCATTTACGCACTCTTTCCCTCTCCCTCTACAATATCTGTGAATGAAAGAAACAGGAATTCACTCTTTCTCTTTCTCTACGAGGGAAAGGAAAACACAGAGGGCAGTAGAGATGGCAATCCAAACAAGCATAACTAAATCCCATATCAAATTTATCGGAAAAATCTAAGGCGATGGGATTTGGAGAGAGTGATTGGACTTGCATTCGAAAAGCCAGAATCACAAACCATTTACATTTATTGTTGGCGAGCTCTTTATCCATCAATGAAAGTCATGGACTTGACCTTGCAATCTTGGCAAGGTGAGCTCGCTATTGATTTCGGTTGATTTCATGAGCAAAGCATAGACAAATGAGAATAGGTAGGAAAGCCTGAAAGGAGAGAGAAATTATAAAAATTCTATTTAAATTAGTATAATTTGACATTCTTCATTTTGGATAGAAAAACACATGCCAGAATTGTTGCAAAATTGTTAAATTTCATCTATTAAATATACAAATAAGACATTTCATGACAAAAAATTTTAGATTTCCTCAAAATTTTCATTCTCTCCTTAAAATACAATATCCAAAGACCACATAAATAAATTAAAAATAAGCTTATTCAATGCCATCCTTAACAATTCGTAGTTAATGAAATACTGGTTCAATTCATTGCAACTGATCTAACACTCTACTTTCAAGGAAGCACAAATGCAGCTTTCTCTATAATTTTTTTTATTTTTTTCAAAACTCTACTAGAAAGTTCATTAAACAAGATAAAAAAAGAAAAAATCCAAGGTCAAAAAAACTACACCATTTTAAAAAATAATTTTAAAGTTGCAGCATTGTGGGAAATATGCAATATTGTTAAAAATTAAATTATACGTTAAATTGATGAGACTTTCAGTTCAATTAATTAGACTGGACAGTCGAGTTGGATGACATAATAATTAATATATAAATATAGATATACACATACGTCATAACATATATCACTAATAATGAAAATACATAAGGAGGTTTAGTCTGAAATTGTAGCAAGAATCTTGATTAAATAAGAAAATAATTAAAATATAGAAAAAAATAGTCCAAAGAAGACTTAAACGACAAATTTAGGTCTTGAAACTATCTCTAATTACATAAACTTGTGTTGTTACATCGACGGGTTTAAAGAGAATTTTTAATTGATATATTTTAGGTCTCATATTTTTTTTTCAAATAAAAAGATATGACTGTTTAAAGTTAAATATTTAAAAAAAAATCATAACCAATCGATTCACTGAAAACTGGCCGATTTTTTCGATTATGATTAGTTTCGACCAGTTTTGATCTGCTCAATCTAGCCTAATTACAAATTTGATTATGATATTGAATTATAATCGAAATGAAAAGTAGTTCACCATTTAACAAGTTAGACTGACTGATCTGAAGTGATTTTAATAATCATGGAAATATGTAAGGAGACTACGCCATCCCGGTCAAAAATCCTGTACATATACGCGAATATAACCATACTTGTATGAGTGCTTGTTTCTTATCTATACCTCTAATATTCACCAAATCTCCTACTTTATTTTTTCCTTTATTAAATATGGCTTCTTTCCTCGGTGTTAACCCCATTATTAAAGTTTTATTTTTTATTTTTCAAAAACAAGGTGCATTGATATAAAGTTGGGATTTTATGCTCTTGATTGTAATTTTCTTTTCTTGGTGATCAATTTAAGAATTGTTCCATAGAAAAAGAACTAAAAATGATTTCTACTCTAAATATTATATTATTTAGTTATAAAGCGGTACTAGATATCA
Organism: Castanospermum australe; assembly: GCA_019955255.1. Lineage (NCBI taxonomy): Eukaryota > Viridiplantae > Streptophyta > Magnoliopsida > Fabales > Fabaceae > Castanospermum > Castanospermum australe. The sequence continues at coordinate 1,005,151 of NSJW01000017.1, forward strand.
TAAAACCTGTATCATATAATGCATTTCATTAATTAGATTTTAGTTACCATAGCAATGCCATTTCACTCAATTACAAAAATTTAAAAATTACAGCTAAGACTAAAAGAATAATGAAAATTTCAATAAATCAAGCTTTTTTTTTTTTGATAGAATAAATCAAGTTATCTTTATCTGTGAAAATTTTTCTTTCTTTTATAATTATTATAATTATAATGATATTTCTAAATTGAATTGATGATTTGGCAATTTTATCCAATTGCCGCAACATTTGAAATAATAAACTTGTGGTGCTATTAATTAAGAGGGAAAATTAAAATGCTAAATATATGAAATATTTAGACAAAATTTAATACAAAATAATGTGTCATGTTGGATCCATGTTACACTAATAAATCACCAATGATTTTTGTATTTAAATCTCCACATTTATAAAATCTACAGATGTAAATTTGTTACACTTAATCTTATGTTAAGAAGACTTGTAAAATTTTTATTTCTATTGTTTTGCTTAACAGTTTTAAAAATATTCTTATTATATATATAAGTTACATAAAATCAATAAAATATATATGTATAAACATAATCAAATAATTAAAAATCTAAAATTTTTAAGTAACTAGACTTCGTGTTATTTTTTGATTTCATATTCCATTTTTCCCATTTTATTGTTTTATATTTTAAAAATATTATTCTTAATGTCAAGTCTAGTAATTATTGGAGTAAATTACGGTTAGAAGCAGAATCATTTTGTTTTCATGATTACACAAAGTTTGACACTGTCTCACTATGATTTTCTATGTAATCATAAAACCATCATTAATATATATATATATATATATATATATATATATATATTTATTTATTTAATGTAGGATACGTATTAGAGTCGAAAAAAAACTTTTAAAAAATTATTATTTTTTTATTATCTGCTAGTAAATCATGTGAAAAAGTATTACAGAGATAAAATAAAGTAAAATTTACACTAATTATTACGAAAGCTCTTGGGATTGAGACATTTAATATATTTTATAGGCAGGTATTCTTGCCAAAAATGAATAATAGCCATGTAGAATATAATATATATATAATATAATAATAATAAGAATGCTGATACCTCGAGCAGTGAGTCTTAAAAGAATATAATATATTGTTTTACAAATCATGTGATTTGATGAAAAGACAATTTGCCGCCACTTAACTTCCAGTAGGTCGGTGATTATAATTTGTTGTGACTGTGGACGCTGATTGTCCCTTTGGAATTTGAATTACTTTTGTAGTACATAGGACCTAATACCTAATACCTAATACCTAGTAGTAGTACACTTGTTACCGCCTCTGCCTCCTGATCCTCCTTTTCTTTTCCCCCGACATCGCGGAAAGCAAAGATGCAGCTCATCCTGCAAAGAAACTTCACAAAATGCCAACATAAAAAATGTCAACAAAGTTCACGGCGTTGCTCATGTAAAGTGGTAGCACCCCCCCAACAATTTCTTACAACCCAACCAAACTCTCAACTTTATTTTTTAACTTTATTCACTTTTTGATTAGTAACCACTGCCCGTAAACATTGACACGTGCCCACAATCAAAACTATTATTCTTCCTTACCAGTTTTTCTCTAATAATAAAAAATTAATATAATTAGTAAATAATCTACTAGTTAATAAAAAAACAAAGAATCAAATTATTCACTTAACTCGTGTTATTTTCCAAAAGAATATTTTTGAAAAAGGACAAGATACGAAGGAGAAGAATAAAACATTTTGCTTAATTTATTTGATTAAAATGATCTAATTTCGTTCCACATTATATACCATTTCATAAAACAAATTGAAAATCAGCACGCGGTGGGGGAGGTCGCGTGAGGAATCGAACTGCTACCAGTGCCAGTCAGGTCAACAATAGTTAGCTGGTGTGAAAAGCTGAAAAAGATGAAAGTCACAGAGAACATAATGTAGAAATATAGAAAATCAAATGTAGAAACTGAAACTCAATACGGCGTCGTACAGACCTGACCTTCTCTTTTCTTTCTCCGTCCCGCGCATCTTAACTTAAATAACAACCCTCTTAACCTGCGCACCACCGCTACTTACCCAAACCCTATTTAAACGTACGCCACCCACATTCTTCACGATCCGCGACTTTGTCCTCTCTCTCTCTAACTTTCTCTCTCCTGCTTTCTCCCTCTCGATAGCCGACGAAAAGTCGTCTCAGTGGGAACCTTCTCAGAAACCTCCGCTGCTCCTTCCCGAACCCGTTCCTTTTCGCATGTCCGGAGGTTGCGATTGCTGCCATTCAAGGGCACTGCTTTTTCGATTTGGACTATCGGGACCTGCAGGTTCTGCTTTGTGGCCCTCGCTGATGCCTCTTTTTGTGGCTTCGAAACCGAGTTAGGGTTTTGATTTTTCTTTGGGGGTTCGGTTGCAATTGGGTTTCTTTGGGTTTTGGTGATGGCGGACGAGTGCTTCGACCACCCGGGAGTGTTGCCGCCCGACGGGGACGCTGCCGATGATAACCTGCTTATGGATCTCGATACCTTTCTGAGCGTTCTTGACGAGGATCGCGACCCTTCCGAGGTAGGGCTTCTTCTTCGAATTTGCCACTCTCGTCGAAGCCGGATTGGGTTCTTGTTTTGTGCTTCGGGAGCTTTCGTTGGATCTTTTACACTTTCTGGTGTTTAAACCGTGTGTGCGAAGAGCCCTGATTTTCAATGCTGTGAGATTACTGTGAAATTGGATGGGGGTGACTGCCTGGTAGTGAAATTGAACCGTATCAAGTTACCTGTATATATTTATATTTAAAATTGAATAATGCTTCTGTGGTCTCTGTATAATTTTATTCAGTGATTTTATGATGCGGTACTGGCAACATTAATTTTCGTTACTCTTTTTCACTTTCTCAAAGATCACTTTTAAAGTTTCGTGCGGAGAAAAACTTGTAATCTCCTCCACAGAACCTGAAGGTCTACTCTTTTTTTTTTTTTTCAGTGAAGTAAATATATTGGGGCAAATTCCTTCGAAAACAAGGGTTTCCCCCTAATAAATGATGTTCCGTTTCCGTAGATAACAAAGAGGAAAGAAAGGAGAAACTATTGGTTAGTTTGCATATGTATTTACTTTCTACTTTATCCAAAGCAAGTAATTCATCACAAGTTTAATAATTGTGTGCAAATTTCAGGTACTTTAATTCATGCCAAGGTGTGTGTATACTAGTACGCAGTTTTGAAGTGATTTTTTAGTAGAAAACTTGGTTCAAGTTTTTTAGATATTTTTAATTTTTTCATTTAATATTCTTCTGTAAGTTATATTCACTGGGAAGTGCCAATGACAAGTTAGTCTAGTTTCAACTGGTTCCACTAAAACTGGAAGGTCCCCACTCCTGAGTTTAAATCCCCCATCCCTAAAACCATCTTTGATATTTAAAAGAGGACCCATTCCATGGAATTACCGTTGCAGGTGACTTAGTGAGTCGTAAAGTCTTACTGTCTCAGAATCAGGGTCAGTTTGGTATGGGGGCGAAAATGGGGCTGAAAAATTCATGGATGAGTTTCTTAATACAATTTTTCACATAAAACTTATCTATGAATTGTTCACCTCCATCTTTACTCTCGGTCTAAACATACACTTAGGATCATGTAGGATTTACCCTGTTAGAATCAAAATTTTCGACATTGGTTTGTATGCATTCATTTTTGTCTGTTTTTTTGCACCTTTCATTTTTTAATTGCTTATTCAAATGTTGAAGGATATTTGCTTTTATAACTAGTTTGCTGTTGTCACTTAGATTTCTTTTATTATCTTTGTGGTGCTGAATGGGGAGTGGGTTTTGATTCTCATACAGAATGGGGCTTGATGTTTTCCATGGAGGCTGGGAAGTCATATCTTCTATTGTTTAACCTTTTCTTTTTTCTTTTTAAATAATTTTTGTTTGAACACATTATTGAAATGATTGTCTAATTTTGAATCCAATCATTTTTTTTTTTAACCTTTTATTCAGTTTTTTTTTTCTTTAGTACTAATTCTTTTCTAACTGCCCAGATTTCATGTGTGATATTACCATTTATACTAATTTTCTGGACATCATACTGCAGAGTAGTCCTGAGGATTCTTCATTAAAAAATGTTTCACCTGGCGAATCTGGCATCCATGGTAATTTTCAGCCTCAAAGTGGTATGTAAACATTTGTGTTTTTCCCTGTCATTGTTTCTTATCCTTGTTGGTTGTAATTGTCTTTCAATAGTGAGAAATAGACATATTCTTGAGTTAAATCTGAATCTTTAATGTAATATGTAGTTGCTAATATTTTGCACTAGGTTGTTTATTGATTATGGTCTCAAGTGTTAGAAGAACCACTTTTTCCTTGGTTTGACTTAGTGGGTTCAGTCATAGGCTTTGTTCTCAATTCTGTTCAGATGCGTCAGATTGTGGGGCCAGGGGCTCAGTTGGTTTATCTGATTCTGCAGGGAATTCCATGCTTGACTGTGAACATGAAAACTGGGGATCTTCTTCACAGACTTGCTCTTCCCCAAATGCTTGCCCTGGTAGTTACAGGGACTCATTCTCTCTGGTTGAAAGTAATGAGATTTGCTACACAGAAAGGACAGGAGTTTCTAAATGTGAGATACCTGCTTACAGTGTGGACACAGGTTTCCCTGAGGCACATTCAAACAATATAGCAGTTTGTGGAGATAATTTGGATCTGAGTCTGTGGAAGTGTGAAAATGAGAGCCAATTCAAGCATGTTGGAGAGGATGTTGAATCTGAACGTATGTAAAATTTTCACGGGGTTATCATTAGCCTAAGACATTGGCATTTCCACCATTCTCTCAAAAATTTACTTTTAGATCATTGTCATATCTGAAACTTAGGCAACAGTCTGATTCTATTTTCTGCTTGCAGATGCTTCACACAGCTCTATCATTGAGAATGTTGATGTAAATTTTGAAGATTATGGAACTTTTTTCAAAGACATTATTGGAGGAGTTTCTGGGCAACAGGAAAATGACTCGTGTACATCTTTTGAAATGCCATTCGTTGATGCTGACAGATCATTCGCGTGCTGCAACTTCAACTGATTCTACTATTTGTCAAGGTTCCAATGTTCCCAGTGATATTAGTGGCTACTATCCCTCATTGGATCATTACCAGGGTGCAGATGATAGACCTGTTGTAGCTGACTCTTTTAGTGGTTTGCCTAATGGTATTTCTTCTCAATTGTGGACAAATGAAGAAATGATGAGGAACATGCAGGTTGAAAAAATGGAGTTCTTTGCTGATACGGCACGTCTGAGTAGTGGCATTCATTCCAGCACTACTGGGGGGATATCTTTTCAAGATAGTCAATTTATGTTCGCAGATAGTGAATATCCTTCCTTTGTTTCTGGTAATGTTCTCTTTGAAGACAAGGCATCAGTGCAGCTTTCAACTTGTGCTTCACACATGTCAAGTCAAGGCCAATCACTTTGTGTCAAAGCTGAAAAGAGATGAACTGATTACACCTTACCAAAATTCTTCTCACAATGATGATACCGAGTTCAATGTTGGCCAAGAAGTGAAACAATTACCTGGTATTTTCCCTTCGATGGGATGTCAGAGTTATGATATTTTTAAACTTGAGGATAATACGTTTGCAACAAATGAGAGAGCCAATTATTATCAAGATATTGTTGATGGAAATGCTAATAAATTTCCAGGAAACATGGGAAATTTGAATTTAAAATCCTTAGACAAATCTTTGTCCAATACGCAGGCATCAATTGCCAGCGAGAAGCACTTTAACTGTGTTACAAGTGAAGGAGTGGGCAAAATGATTCAACATAAAGTTATTGATTCTCAATTTTCAAAAGGAATTGCTGAGAAATCCCACATTGAGGATGACTCTGATCTTTGCATTATTGAAGACATCAGTCACCCTGCACCTACAAGTCGATCTGCAGACCTTGGGAATTCCCTTAATATGCCACAATCTTCTACATGTGATACCCATTCTTACATGATGGGAGGCACAAGGCCGAAGGCATGTGATGAGCGATACATATTAAGAGTTGCATTGCAGGTTGACACTCTTACTTTGGGGTTTTTATCTTTGGCAGCCCTTAGCAGTTGTGAGAGTATTCTTTTAATCTTTGCACATGCACGCAACTTGTTGTTTCCCCATTTTTTAGTAGTCATGATTTAAAATAATTCTGTATAATGTTATAATGATGTTATAGTGATTGGAGGAATGTGATTTGGCGAAGTTTGGTGGAGAGTGGAATGCATGTAATTATTATTTAAAACATTGTTTATCTCATTTTCTCTGGAAATTTTTTTTTATATGGCCCGTTTATAGTATTTGACATTTTTTTTGTTGGGGGGGGGGTGGATTCTCTGAAAGAATTTGGGCGGTGTTTCAATTGTTTTTCCCTTCTTCTTGCCCATATTTTAAACTTTTGGCATGGCTTGTTGGACATATTACACTTGTACCTTCTTCATGTTGCCTAGATTTATGTGGTTTTACTTGTTTGAGCGGAGATGAGGAGAGTTTTAGCTTATGTTAAGTTCAATGTAATGTTCTCTGTATCTGAAACTTGAGGGAACTGACTTCTGTGGTTCATTGCAGGATTTATCTCAGCCAAAGTCAGAAGTTAGTCCACCGGATGGATTGCTGGCAGTTCCTCTTTTACGACATCAGGTTACTTTGCAAGTCCAACTTTGAAATTCTTTGATGTGGTCTCTCCTATAAAAATACTATAAGTGTATTTAGGTCTCTTTTTTTGTTTTTATTGGCTGGAAAGTGTATTTAGGTCTCTTGTAAAGCAGCTTTCAAACTAAAATGAACTTGGATCTGGGTCTTGATGGCTGGATCTGGAACTTGCTAGTCAACGAGAAAAAAGAACATTTTTATGATTTATCTAATAAAGGAATCATTTGCATCAATAATTAATATGATACTGTTTTGTACTTTTGTTGGTTCTGACTTTTGTGAGCTTGAGCACACCCTTGCTTTTAAAGATGGGGAAGTGGAGAAGCTGCCATTTGCTTAAAGGTCATTCCCATGTATTTTCGTTTCATTGCTTGATAATTAGTTCCCATAACTTCTTTTATCTGACAAAAACTTAATTTCCAAATTTCTGAAACTAAGGTGTTTTTCCCCTTAGGTAGAATATTTTTGAATAATGAAAAGCATCAGATATATGCTTTTGTTTTAAAATTAGACCTTGTTGGATAACTGCACAAAAACTCCTGTGTACTAGTTTGATGCAACTTATTATGACTTCTGACTTGGTCCTGTTTTTCCTGTGATGTTCTGTGACTTCCTTAGTCTGTATCTTTGGGTCATCCAACTAATGTTAATTTTTGTGTCAGAGAATTGCTTTATCATGGATGGTTCAGAAGGAAACATCAAGTTTATACTGCTCAGGAGGAATTCTTGCAGATGTTCAGGTCAGGACTCTGCAGTTTTAATCTGGGATGATAACTGATTGTCAACATTCAACAAGTTTGTGATTTCTTCCTGACTTAGTGGATTTAAAAACTGTTTTATTGTAGGGTCTTGGAAAAACAGTGTCAACTATTGCTTTAATATTGAAGGAAAGACCTCAAATTCTTAATAATTGCAAAAATGTGCGAAAATGTGAATTAGAAACTTTGAATCTGGATGCGGATGATGACATTATTCCTGAGAATGGTGGAGTGAAGAAAGAATCTAATGTGTGCCAGGATGTGCCAAGTAGATGTCCAATTAAGAGCATGAATTTGTTGGTGCAAGCGAAGGGAAGGCCATCTGCGGGAACTCTTATTGTTTGTCCCACTAGTGTCCTGCGGCAATGGGCTTGAGGAGTTGCATAATAAGGTAACCAGTGAAGCAAATCTGTCTGTGCTTGTTTACCATGGAAGCAATCGAACAAAAGATCCTCATGAGCTTGTCAAGTATGATGTTGTTCTGACAACTTATTCAATTGTCAGCATGGAGGTCCCTAAGCAGCCTCTAGTTGACAAAGATGATGAAGAAAAAGGAATTTTTGAAGATCATGCTGTACCAAGTAAGAAAAGGAAATGCCCTCCTAGTTCTTGTAGAAGTGGCAAGAAGGGCTTGGACAGCACAATGCTTGAGGCTCTTGCTCGCCCTCTTGCAAAGGTGGCTTGGTTTAGAGTTGTCCTGGATGAGGCCCAGAGTATAAAGAATCACAGAACTCAAGTTGCAAGGGCCTGTTGGGGTCTTCGTGCTAAGCGTAGATGGTGTTTGTCAGGGACTCCCATCCAGAATGCAATTGATGATCTCTACAGTTACTTTAGATTTTTAAGATATGACCCTTATGCTGTCTATACATCATTCTGTTCTACAATTAAAATACCAATAAACAGAAATCCTACAAAAGGGTATAGAAAGCTACAAGCTGTCCTAAAGACAATAATTTTACGTCGGGCAAAAGGTAAGACGTGCATTCATGAATTTCACATCATTACTTTAGTAGGTTATAACTATTAGTTAAGACCTTGGTTTGTCCTCAGTCCTAGAGTATAATCCATTTGGTTGTCCAATATGTTTCGTACTTCAATTTTATATTTTATGCTCCATCTCTTTGCTAGGAATCAAATTAGGCACAGATTTGAATCACAGATAATTTTTTCCAGTTTTCTTTGATAGGACTTTGCTTGTAACAATGTGATGAATGATAATTTGCTATAGGCACAATTCTTGATGGGGAACCCATTATTTCCTTGCCGCCCAAATTTGTAGAGCTGAAAAAAGTGGATTTTTCAAGGGAAGAACGTGATTTCTATTCCAGACTAGAGGCTGATTCGCGTGCACAGTTTCAGGTATGGTCTGTCCTTAGAAAGCTTCTTGAATAACTTGGATAATCTTGATGATTCTTATGTGGTTATGCTCTTTATTCTATCCCAAATCAAGTGGATTGCTCCTGGTAGTATAATTTGATGGTAAGCCATATTAAAGTCCTTTTTTGGCATGCATGCAACGGATGTCATATCAGAGTATGCTGAGCGGAGACTGGAAGCAATAATATGTCAACATTTTGCTGATGCTCTGCGGCACAGACAAGCTTGTGATCACCCTCGTGCTTGGTTAAACATTACAATTCTAACTCTCATGTGAATCTTCGGTTTGAGATGGCAAAGAAGCCTTCCTCAGAAAAACAAATTCTCTCTTACGTGTGTAGAGGCTTCTTGGCCTCTGTGGCATCTGTAATGTAGTATTGCCCATCTTTTAAAATGGTAAATATGGGATCATGTGACTTGCTATGTGTGTGTACTGGGGATTTCTGTTGAAACAAATGGGATCGTTATATAGAAAACAGGAAGTAACAAAAGATATGTGAGAGAAACAGATGAGAGCACAGTATACCACTTATACTCAGAATTGGTTCAATACGTAAGCTGATCTTATTCTCTATTTCTCTAGTTTTGTGACTACACATCAGAATGATCTATACCATATGACTTTGATCACGACAAATAACTATTACGTTACTTAACTCAAAGTCTTTTCTTAATTATATGTATCTTTAACAACTGTGCTGCAATATTAATTGGGGTAGTTGCAATATCTATCAGGGTTGCTTTGTGGGGGCTGGGGGATGGTATTGAAAAAGGTGACCAGTAGAGAAAGTGGAGTATAAGGGTGAAGAGGTACAGTTTCAATTTTAACTAGTTCCTGCACCGAAGGAAGAAAGCGATTGATTTAGAATTATTTTTTTATCCGCCTTCTTGCTTGATAGGAGATGAAGTTGAAGTTACTGAATAAATTCTATGAGTTTACCTATGATCATTTCCTCATTGACTATAGTTGACCTTAGCAAAGTAATAATTTCCCAACCAACTCGACTTTCTGCTTAATAAGACCATTCCTATTAAATTGGTTTCCCAAATAGAGCTTCTTCCCCGCTGAAGAGTGCTGTTGTTCAGTCTGTGGTCATAGTTTGTC